>OZ038378.1:83085789-83543289 GCA_964036045.1 Eutreptiella sp. 'Long Island Sound 2002'
CTTCCACGAACACCGTGACCTCGCCCACCTCCAGGTCCTCGTCCGGCGGGTGTAGAAGGTGGAGCGCCGCATCCAGCTCGGACACTCCCCCCGGGTACGTGGCCCGCGCCTGGTTCAGGTACGGGGCCGCGTCCCCGGGGTAGCGCGTCCTGAGGGCGTGCAGCAGGGCTGGGGCGCTACTGCGGAGGGACATGGCAGACCCCGCTCCCGTCAGCCGGAGGGCGTCCCCCATGGACAGGGGCCGGCCCGACCGATTGGACTCGCGCCACTCCATCCAGTGCCCGTAGAGGGCCGCTTCCGGGCTGATGAGCCCCGGCCGGACGGCGTTCACGATCCGGTGCATTGCCGGGAGCAACGTAGGGGCTCCCGCTCCGTTCAGGGCGCGGACGGCCGGGAGGGCGGTCTCGTTGAGGAAGGCCCTCGCACTGCCCTCCAGGTCGCACCGTGCGGCAGCGTGCGCTCCTTTTGCCTCCGCCACCGCGTCCGCCACCAGGCCCCGGACGGCCGCCTCTTGCGCTCTGCGGCGGGCCCTGGCGTGCCCCGGCCCATCCCCCCGTCGGCGTGGCATGGTGCTGCGGGCTCTGCAAAGGGCGGCGGCGGGTGGGGGTTAGGGGGCGAACACGTGCGACAGGTGCGCAATGGATGTGGGGTCCCGCAGGTGCACGTGGATCCATAGAAGGGCAGCGCCCGCGGGGCCCGCCTGTTCGTGTGAGGGGGTGTGTGCCCCCTCGATGCGCCGGCGCAAGGCCTCCTCCTCTGTGCGCCTGCGCGGACCTGCGGGAGGTTCGGGCCAGGGGCACGCGGCTACCTGGGTGCACCGCTCGCACCTGTTGGCGCCTGTCGCTGCTGCGGAGGACACCGTGTCACACTCTCCGCAGAGTCGGCAGGTGTGCGGGAGGTGGGAGGGCGGCGACCAAGGGTCGAGATGGCGGAGCCAGAGGTCGTCCCACCTCTGTCGGAGGGGGTCCCGGATCTCCAGCAAGCGGGCGCGGACGCGGCGCCGGTAGTCCTTGCCAAGCGTCTTCCGCTGGACCTCCTGCCACGTGTCGCCGGGGAGGATCCCGTGGTCGTGGAAGGCGGCGATGAGGTCGTCCCACGACCGGCGGGGGTGCCCCTGGTGGGGGCTCGCCATGTACACGTGGCGCCCGGTGAGGTGGGGCGTCAGCGCGTCCCATTGGCACCCGTTCGCGGTGTCCCTGTGGAGGAGGGCCAGCAGGGTGCCGTCCGCGACCGCTTCCCACCCCACTCGCAGCCCTTCGCAGCCGTCCAGCTCCTGGCGCAGCGCGGCTGCGATACCGGTGGGGAACATGAGGAGCAAGGGCCCCTGTGTGTCGCCCAGCCGGGACAGGGCGTCGTCGTATACCGGCCCCCCCGCTTTGAAGTGCGCCACGGTGAGTTGGGTGGCCCCGTCCTCTGGGGGTTGCCACCGGACGGTGGCCGCAGCGTGTCCCCACGTGCGTATCTCCGTGGCCCGGAGCACGTTGGCAGTGTGAAGGACGATGCGGGGCGGGACGGGCGTCCTGACGAGTGAGGATACGTCCCCAGCCCATCCCGTTTGCGGCCCTGGGGCCGCCTGCAGCCATCCCCCTGTCGCCGCGTCCCACGGGTGGTCAGGTCCCGCCCCTCGGACCATGGTGGGTCTCGGCCGGGTGTCCGGCCCCCACCCCCGGAGCGGGATGGCGGCGTATCGTTGCGCAGGGGTCTCCGGGGCGCGCGTGGCGGCGCACCACCGGCCCCACTCCCGCGCCCACTCCTCTCCCACGATGCGCGCCTCCCATGCGGTCATGGAGCCGCGCCCGATGATCCACGGTGGGAAAAGGGCGTCTTGCAGGTGCCTCGAGAACCCCCCCGGCAGGTCCTGATACGGGTGGGGGCCCTCTTGGAGTGGGCACTCCAGAGTGCCATTCACAACACGGAGGGAGGCTACGAAGTCCTTGTCAGGGCGCGGGGGAGGGGGAGGGTGGTCGCCCTCCGCCGCAGTGAGCCACCGGTGCGCCCGGGCCGCCGCGCTTAGGGGGTCGCGGAGGAGTTGCTCCAGCCGGTGGTTGCGAAGCTCCCACGCGAAGTCCCCTAGCCGGAGCATGTGGTGGAGGAAGTCGTCCACCGAGGTCCCTCCCGGTGGGTCGTATCGGGTTATGGCGCGGAGCTGCGCCTCCGCGTCCTCGGGCACCAGTCCGGAGCAGAACACCTCTGTCCACGTGGCGCCTGCGGAGCGCCACGAGGCCACCCACAGGGCCTTGTCCCCAGGTGGGAGGTGGCGGGCCGCCTCGTGCACCGCCTGGCGGTAGTGGGGCCAGAGGAGCCGCGAGTGGGTGCAGCCCACGTGCATGTGCACCGGGGTCTCTTCCGGGCCGCCGCAGAAAAGGCACGGCTGCGGGAGGATGGCGACGCCGGAGAGCCGCTCCTTCCGGACGCGGAGCCTGCGCTGCACCGGCGTGTGGCCGTCCCGGGCCCGCAGCGCCCGGCGGTTGGTGGCCGCCGCGGTGAGGTCCCGGGCGTGGACGTAGGCCGTGGCGTGGGCCGCGCCCAGAGGAGTCGGGGGTAGGAGAGCGCCCGACCCCGGATGCCCCACACCCAGGCAAGAGGCTGCCCCCCCGGGCACCCTCATGCCGCCTCCACAGCGTGCAAAGCCAGCTCCCAAGAGCGCGCGCTGTGGCGTTGGTGAGGGGTCCCCACGCCCGCACACCCCCGCACCCACAGGCAGTGGATAGTGGGCCCCGGAAGCCCGCCCAGAGGGCGGGCAGCCGGGGGTGGGAGAGCGCCCGACCCTGGACGCCCCACACCCAGGCAGGAGGCGCCCCCCCAGGCACCCTCATGCCAACCCACGGCGTGCAAAGCCAGCTCACAAGAGCGCGCGCTGCCGGGTTTGTGACGGGTCCCCACGCCCGCAGCCCCCCGCACCCACAGCCAGTGGGTAGTGGGCCCCGGCAGCCCGCCCAGAGGGCGGGCAGTCGGGGTTGGGAGAGCGCCCGACACCGGACGCCCCACACCCAGGCAGGAGGCGCCCCCCCCCTGGCGCCCTCGTGCCGCCCCCACAGCGCGCAAAGCCAGCTCACAAGAGCGCGCGCTGCCGGGTTTGTGACGGGTCCCCCCGCCCGCACCCCCCCGCACCCACAGCCAGTGGGTAGCGGGCCCCGGCAGCCCGCTCAGAGGGCGGGCAGTCGGGGGTGGGAGAGCGCCGGACCCCGGACGCCGCACACCCAGGCAGGAGGCGCCCCCCCGGGCACCCTCATGCCGCCCCCACAGCGCGCAAAGCCAGCTCGAAGGAGCGCCCGCTGTGGGGTTGGTGACGGGTCCCCACGCCCGGACCCCCCCGCACCCACAGCCAGTGGGTAGTGGGCCCCGGCAGCCCGCCCAGAGGGCGGACAGTCGGGAGCGGGAGAGCGCCCGACCCCGGACGCCCCACACCCAGGCAGGGGGCGCCCCCCCGCGGGCGCCCTTGTGCCGCCCCCACAGCGCGCAAAGCCAGCTCGAAAGAGCGCGCGCTGTGGGGTTGGTGACGGGTCCCCACGCCCGCACCCCCCCGCACCCACAGCCAGTGGGTAGTGGGCCCCGGCAGCCCGCCCAGAGGGCGGGCAGTCGGGGATGGCAGAGCGCCCGACCCCGGACGCCCCACACCCAGGCAAGAGGCGCCCCCCCCGGGCACCCTCATACCGCCCCCACAGCGGGCAAAGCCAGCTCGCAAGAGCGCGTGCTGTGGGGCTGGTGACGGGTCCCCACGCCCGCACCCACCTGCCCCCACAGCCAGTGGGTAGTGGGCCCCGGCAGCCCGCCCAGAGGGCGGGCAGTCGGGGGTGGGAGAGCGCCCGACCCCGGACGCCCCACACCCAGGCAAGAGGCGCCCCCCCGGGCACCCTCATGCCGCCCCCACAGCGCGCAAAGCCAGCTCACAAGAGCGCGCGCTGTGGGGTTTGTGACGGGTCCCCACGCCCGCACCCCCCGCTCCCACAGCCAGTGGGTAGTGGGCCCCGGCAGCCCGCCCAGAGGGCGGGAAGTCAGGGGTGGGAGAGCGCCCGACCCCGGACGCCCCACACCCAGGCAAGAGGCGCCCCCCCGGGCACCCTCATGCCGCCCCCACAGCGCGCAAAGCCAGCTCGCAAGAGCGCGCGCTGTGGGGTTTGTGACGGGTCCCCACGCCCGTACCCCCCCGCACCCACAGCCAGTGGGTAGTGGGCCCCGGCAGCCCGCTCAGAGGGCGGGCAGTCGGGGGTCGGAGAGCGCCCGACACCGGACGCCCCACACCCAGGCAGGAGGCGCCCCCCCCGGGCGCCCTCGTGCCGCCCCCACAGCGCGCAAAGCCAGCTCGCAAGAGCGCGCGCTGTGGGGTTGGTGACGGGTCTCCACGCCCGCACCCACCCGCACCCACAGCCAGTGGGTAGTGGGCCCCGGCAGCCCGCCCAGAGGGCGGGCAGTCGGGGGTGGGAGAGCGCCCGACCCCGGACGCCCCACAGCCAGGCAAGAGGCGCCCCCCCAGGCACCCTCATGCCGCCCCCACAGCGCGCAAAGCCAGCTCGCAAGAGCGCGCGCTGTGGGGTTGGTGACGGGTCCCCCCGCCCGCACCCCCCCGCACCCAAAGCCAGTGGGTAGTGGGCCCCGGCAGCCCGCCCAGAGGGCGGGCAGTCGCGGGTGGGAGAGCGCCCGACACCGGACGCCCGACACCCAGGCAGGAGGCGCCCCCCCGCGGGCGCCCTCGTGCCGCCCCCACGGCGCGCAAAGCCAGCTCGAAAGAGCGCGCGATGTGGGGTTTGTGACGGGTCTACACGCCCGCACCCCCCTGCACCGACAGCCAGTGGGTAGTGGGCCGCGGCAGCCCGCCCAGAGGGCGGGCAGTCGGGGGTCGGAGAGCGCCCGACACCGGACGCCCCACACCCAGGCAGGGGGCGCCCCCCCCCGGGCGCACTCGTGCCGCCCCCACAGCGCGCAAAGCCAGCTCGCAAGAGCGCGCGCTGTGGAGTTGGTGACGGGTCTCCACGCCAGCACCCACCCGCACCCACAGCCAGTGGGTAGTGGGCCCCGGCAGCCCGCCCAGAGGGCGGGCAGTCGGGGGTGGGAGAGCGCCCGACCCCGGACGCCCCACAGCCAGGCAAGAGGCGCCCCCCAAGGCACTCTCATGCCGCCCCCACAGCGCGCAAAGCCAGCTCGCAAGAGCGCGCGCTGTGGGGTTGGTGACGGGTCCCCCCGCCCGCACCCCCCCGCACCCACAGCGAGTGGGTAGTGGGCCCCGGCAGCCCGCCCAGAGGGCGGACAGTCGGGGTTGGGAGAGCGCCCGACACCGGACGCCCGACACCCAGGCAGGAGGCGCCCCCCCGCGGGCGCCCTCGTGCCGCCCCCACGGCGCGCCAAGCCAGCTCGAAAGAGCGCGCGATGTGGGGTTTGTGACGGGTCCCCACGCCCGCACCCCCCCGGACCCACAGCCAGTGGGTAGTGGGCCCCGGCAGCCCGCCCAGAGGGCGGACAGTCGGAGGTGGGAGAGCGCCCGACCCCGGACGCCCCACACCCAGGCAAGAGGCGCCCCCCCCGGGCACCCTCATGCCGCCCCCACAGCGCGCAAAGCCAGCTCGGGAGAGCGCGCGCTGTGGGGCTGGTGACGGGTCCCCACGCCCGCACCTCCCGCACCCACAGCCAGTGGGTAGTGGGCCCCGGCAGCCCGCCCAGAGGGCGGGCAGTCGGGGGTGGGAGAGCGCCCGACCCCGGACGCCCCACACCCAGGCAGGAGGCGCCCCGCCCGGGCGCCCTCGTGCCGCCCCCACAGCGCGCAAAGCCAGCTCGCAAGAGCGCGCGCTGTGGTGTTGGTGACGGGTTGCGACGCCCGCACCCCCCCGCACCCACAGCCAGTGGGTAGTGGGTCCCGGCAGCCCGCCCAGAGTACGGGCAGTCGGGGGTGGGAAAGCGCCCGACCCCGGACGCCCCACACCCAGGCAGGAGGCGCCCCCCCCGGGCGCCCTTGTGCCGCCCCCACAGCGCGCAAAGCCAGCTCGAAGGAGCGCCCGCTGTGGGGTTGGTGACGGGTCCCCACGCCCGCAGCCCCCCGCATCCACAGCCAGTGGGTAGTGGGCCCCGGCGGCCGGCCCAGAGGGCGGGCAGTCGGGGGTGGGAGAGCGCCCGACCCCGGACGCCCCACACCCAGGCAAGACGCGCCCCCCCCGGGCACCCTCATGCTGCCCCCACAGCGCGCAAAGCCAGCTCGCAAGAGCGCGCGCTGTGGGGTTTGTGACAGGTCCCCACGCCCGCACCCCCCGGCACCCACAGCCAGTGGGTAGTGGGCCCCGGCAGCCCGCCCAGAGGGCGGGCAGTCGGGGCTGGGAGAGCGCCCGACGCCGGACGCCCCACACCCAGGCAAGAGGCGCCCCCCCGGGCACCCTCATGCTGCCCGCACAGCACCCCCCCGCACCCACAGCCAGTGGGTAGTGGGCCCCGGCAGCCCGCCCACAGGGCGGGCAGCCGGAGGTAGGAGAGCGCCCGACCCCGGACGCCCCACACCCAGGCAGGAGGCGCCCCCCCGGGCACCCTCATGCCGCCCCCACGGCGTGCAAAGCCAGCTCACAAGAGCGCGCGCTGTGGGGTTTGTGACGGGTCCCCACGGCCGCACAGCCCCGTCCCCACAGCAAGTGGGTAGTGGGCCCCGGCAGCCCGCCCAGGGGGCGGGCAGTCAGGGTTGGGAGAGCGCCCGACCCCGGACGCCCCACACCCAGGCAAGAGGCGCCCCCCCGGGCACCCTCATGCCGCCCCCACAGCGCGCAAAGCCAGCTCGCAGGAGCGCGCGCTGTGGGGTTAATGACGGGTCCCCACGCCCGCACCCCCCCGCACCCACAGCCAGTGGGTAGTGGGCCCCGGTAGCCCGCCCAGAGGGCGGGCAGTCGGGGGTGGGAGAGCGCCCGACACCAGACGCCCCACACCCAGGCAGGAGGCGCCCCCCCCCCGGGCGCCCTCGTGCCGCCCCGACAGCGCGCAAAGCCAGCTCGCAAGAGCGCACGCTGTGGGGTTGGTGACGGGTCCCCACGCCCGCACCTCCCCGCACCCACAGCCAGTGGGTAGTGGGCCCCGGCAGCCCGCCCAGAGGGCGGGCAGTCGGGGGTGGGAGGAGAGCGCCCGACCCCGGACGCCCCACACCGAGGCAAGAGGCGCCCCCCCGGGCACCCTCATGCCGCCCCCACAGCGCGCAAAGCCAGCTCGCAAGAGCCCGCGCTGTGGGGTTGGTGACGGGTCCCCACGCCCGCATCCCCCCGCACCCACAGCCAGTGGGTAGTGGGCCCCGGCAGCCCGCCCAGAGGGCGGGCAGTCGTGAGTGGGAGAGCGCCCGACCCCGGACGCCCCACACCCAGGCAGGAGGCGCCGCCCCCCGGGCGCCCTCTTGCCGCCCCCACAGCGCGCAAAGCCAGCTCGAAAGAGCGCGCGCTGTGGGGTTGGTGACGGGTCCCCACGCCCGCACCCCCCCGCACCCACAGCCAGTGGGTAGTGGGCCCCGGCAGCCCGCTCAGAGGGCGGGCAGTCGGGGGTGAGAGAGCGCCTGACCCCGGACGCCCCACAACCAGGCAGAAGGCGCCCCCCCCCGGGCACCCTCATGCCGCCCCCACAGCGCGCAAAGCCAGCTCGCAAGAGCGCGCGCTGTGGGGTTGGTGACGGGTCCCCACGCCCGCACCCCCCCGCACCCACAGCCAGTGTGTAGTGGGCCCCGGCAGCCCGCCCAGAGGGCGGGCAGTCGGGGCTGGGAGAGCGCCCGACCCCGGACGCCCCACACCCAGGCCAGAGCCACCCCCCCGGGCACCCTCATGCCGCCCCCACAGCGCGCAACGCCAGCTCGCAAGAGCGCGCGCTGTGGGGTTTGTGACGGGTCCCCACGCCCGCACCCCCCCGCACCCACAGCCAGTGGGTAGTCGGCCCCCGCAGCCCGCCCAGAGGGCGGGCAGTCGGAGGTGGGAGAGCGCCCGACCCCGGACGCCCCACACCCAGGCAAGGGGCGCCCCCCCGTGCACCCTCATGCCGCCCCCACAGCGCGCAAAGCCAGCTCGCAAGAGCGCGCGCTGTGGGGCTGGTGACGGGTCCCCACGCCCGCACCCCCCCGCTCCCACAGCCAATGGGTAGTGGGCCCCGGCAGCCCGCCCAGAGGGCGGGCAGTCGGGGGTGGGAGAGCGCCCGACCCCGGACGCCCCACACCCAGGCAGGAGGCGCCCCCCCCGGGCAACCTCATGCGGCCCCCACAGCGCGCAAAGCCAGCGCGCAAGAGCGCACGCTGTGGGGTTGGTGGCGGGTCCCCACGCCCGCACCCCCCCCGCACCCACAGCCAGTGGGTAGTGGGCCCCGGCAGCCCGCCCAGAGGGCGGGCAGTCGGGGGTGGGAGAGCGCCCGACCCCGGACGCCCCACATCCAGGCAGGAGGCGCCCCCCCCCGGGCGCCCTCGTGCAGCCCCCACAGCGCGCAAAGCCAGCTCGAAAGAGCGCGCGCTGTGGGGTTGGTGACGGGTCCCCACGCCCGCACCCCCCCGCACCCGCAGCCAGTGGGTAGTGGGCCCCGGCAGCCCGCCCAGAGGGCGGGCAGTCGGGGGTGAGAGAGCGCCTGACCCCGGACGCCCCACAACCAGGCAGAAGGCGCCCCCCCCCGGGCACCCTCATGCCGCCCCCACGGCGTGCAAAGCCAGCTCACAAGAGCGCGCGCTGTGGGGTTTGTGACGGGTCCCCACTCCCGCACCCCCCCGCAACACAGCCAGTGGGTAGTGGGCCCCGGCAGCCCGCCCAGGGGGCGGGCAGTCAGGGGTGGGAGAGCGCCCGACCCCGGACGCCCCACACCCAGGCAAGAGGCGCCCCCCTCGGGCACCCTCATGCCGCCCCCACAGCGCGCAAAGCCAGCTCGCAAGAGCGCGCGCTGTGGCGTTGGTGACGGGTCCCAACGCCCGCACCCCCCCGCACCCACAGCCAGTGGGTAGTGGGCCCCGGTAGCCCGCCCAGAGGGCGGGCAGTCGGGGGTGGGAGAGCGCCCGACACCAGACGCCCCACACCCAGGCAGGAGGCGCCCCCCCGTGCACCCTCATGCCGCCCCCAGAGCGCGCAAAGCCAGCTCGCAAGAGCCCGCGCTGTGGGGTTGGTGACAGGTCCCCACGCCCGCATCCCCCCGCACCCACAGCTAGTGGGTAGTGGGCCCCGGCAGCCCGCCCAGAGGGCGGGCAGTCGTGGGTGGGAGAGCGCCCGACCCCGGACGCCCCACACCCAGGCAGGAGGCGCCACCCCCCGGGCGCCCTCGTGCCGCCCCCACAGCGCGCAAAGCCAGCTCGAAAGAGCGCGCGCTGTGGGGTTGGTGACGGGTCCCCACGCCCGCATCCCCCCGCACCCACAGCCAGTGGGTAGTGGGCCCCGGCAGCCCGCCCAGAGGGCGGCCAGTCGGGGGTGAGAGAGTGCCTGACCCCGGACGCCCCACAACCAGGCAGAAGGCGCCCCCCCCGGGCACCCTCATGCCGCCCCCACAGCGCGCAAAGCCAGCTCGCAAGAGCGCGCGCTGTGGGGTTGGTGACGGGTCCCCACGCCCGCACCCCCCCGCACCCACAGCCAGTGTGTAGTGGGCCCCGGCAGCCCGCCCAGAGGGCGGGCAGTCGGGGTTGGGAGAGCGCCCGACCCCGGACGCCCCACACCAAGGCAGGAGGCGCCCGCCCCCGGGCGCCCTCGTGCCGCCCCCACAGCGCGCTAAGCCAGCTCGAAAGAGCGCGCGCTATGGGGTTGGTGACGGGTCCCCACCCCCGCACCCCCCCGCACCCACAGCCAGTGGGTAGTGGGCCCCGGCAGCCCGCCCAGAGGGCGGGCAGTCGTGGGTGGGAGAGCGCCCGACCCCGGACGCCCCACACCCAGGCAGGAGGCGCCACCCCCCGGGCGCCCTCGTGCCGCCCCCACAGCGCGCAAAGCCAGCTCGAAAGAGCGCGCGCTGTGGGGTTGGTGACGGGTCCCCACGCCCGCATCCCCCCGCACCCACAGCCAGTGGGTAGTGGGCCCCGGCAGCCCGCCCAGAGGGCGGCCAGTCGGGGGTGAGAGAGCGCCTGACCCCGGACGCCCCACAACCAGGCAGAAGGCGCCCCCCCCGGGCACCCTCATGCCGCCCCCACAGCGCGCAAAGCCAGCTCGCAAGAGCGCGCGCTGTGGGGTTGGTGACGGGTCCCCACGCCCGCACCCCCCCGCACCCACAGCCAGTGTGTAGTGGGCCCCGGCAGCCCGCCCAGAGGGCGGGCAGTCGGGGTTGGGAGAGCGCCCGACCCCGGACGCCCCACACCAAGGCAAGAGGCGCCCCCCCGGGCACCCTCATGCCACCCCCACAGCGCGCAAAGCCAGCTCGCAAGAGCGCGCGCTGTGGGGTTTGTGACGGGTCCCCACGCCCGCACCCCCCCGCACCCACAGCCAGTGGGTAGTCGGCCCCGGCGGCCCGCCCAGAGGGCGGGCAGTCGGGGGTGGGAGAGCGCCCGACCCCGGACGCCCCACACCCAGGCAAGGGGCGCCCCCCCGTGCATCCTCATGCCGCCCCCACAGCGCGCAAAGCCAGCTCGCAAGAGCGCGCGCTGTGGGGCTGGTGACGGGTCCCCACGCCCGCACCCCCCCGCACCCACAGCCAGTGGGTAGTGGGCACCGGCAGCCCGCCCAGAGGGCGGGCAGTCGGGGGTGGGAGAGCGCCCGACCCCGGACGCCCCACACCCAGGCAAGAGGCGCCCCCCCGTGCACCCTCATGCCGCCCCCAGAGCGCGCAAAGCCAGCTCGCAAGAGCCCGCGCTGTGGGGTTGGTGACAGGTCCCCACGCCCGCATCCCCCCGCACCCACAGCTAGTGGGTAGTGGGCCCCGGCAGCCCGCCCAGAGGGCGGGCAGTCGTGGGTGGGAGAGCGCCCGACCCCGGACGCCCCACACCCAGGCAGGAGGCGCCACCCCCCGGGCGCCCTCGTGCCGCCCCCACAGCGCGCAAAGCCAGCTCGAAAGAGCGCGCGCTGTGGGGTTGGTGACGGGTCCCCACGCCCGCATCCCCCCGCACCCACAGCCAGTGGGTAGTGGGCCCCGGCAGCCAGCCCAGAGGGCGGCCAGTCGGGGGTGAGAGAGCGCCTGACCCCGGACGCCCCACAACCAGGCAGAAGGCGCCCCCCCCGGGCACCCTCATGCCGCCCCCACAGCGCGCAAAGCCAGCTCGCAAGAGCGCGCGCTGTGGGGTTGGTGACGGGTCCCCACGCCCGCACCCCCCCGCACCCACAGCCAGTGTGTAGTGGGCCCCGGCAGCCCGCCCAGAGGGCGGGCAGTCGGTGTTGGGAGAGCGCCCGACCCCGGACGCCCCACACCAAGGCAGGAGGCGCCCGCCCCCGGGCGCCCTCGTGCCGCCCCCACAGCGCGCTAAGCCAGCTCGAAAGAGCGCGCGCTATGGGGTTGGTGACGGGTCCCCACGCCCGCACCCCCCCGCACCCACAGCCAGTGGGTAGTGGGCCCCAGCAGCCCGCCCAGAGGGCGGGCAGTCGGGGGTGGGAGGGCGCCCGACCCCGGACGCCCCACACCCAGGCAAGAGGCGCCCCCCCGGGCACCCTCATGCCGCCCCCACAGCGCGCAAAGCCAGCTCGCAAGAGCGCGCGCTGTGGGGTTTGTGACGGGTCCCCACGCCCGCACCCCCCCGCACCCACAGCCAGTGGGTAGTCGGCCCCGGCGGCCCGCCCAGAGGGCGGGCAGTCGGGGGTGGGAGAGCGCCCGACCCCGGACGCCCCACACCCAGGCAAGGGGCGCCCCCCCGTGCATCCTCATGCCGCCCCCGGAGCGCGCAAAGCCAGCTCGCAAGAGCGCGCGCTGTGGGGCTGGTGACGGGTCCCCACGCCCGCACCCCCCCGCTCCCACAGCCAGTGGGTAGTGGGCCCCGGCAGCCCGCCCAGAGGGGGGGCAGTCGGGGGTGGGAGAGCGCCCGACCCCGGACGCCCCACACCCAGGCAAGGGGTGCCCCCCCGTGCACCCTCATGCCGCCCCCACAGCGCGCAAAGCCAGCTCGCAGGAGCGCGCTGTGGGGCTGGTGACGGGTCCCCACGCCCGCAGCCCCCGGCTCCCACAGCCAGTGGGTAGTGCGCCCCGGCGGCCCGCCCAGAGGGCGGGCAGTCGGGGGTGGGAGAGCGCCCAACCCCGGACGCCCCACACCCAGGCAAGAGGCGCCCCCCCGGGCACCCTCATGCCGCCCCCACAGCGCGCAAAGCCAGCTCGCAAGAGCCCGCGCTGTGGGGTTGGTGACAGGTCCCCACGCCCGCATCCCCCCGCACCCACAGCCAGTGGGTAGTGGGGCCCGGCAGCCCGCCCAGAGGGCGGGCAGTCGGGGGTGGGAGAGCGCCCAACCCCGGACGCCCCACACCCAGGCAAGAGCCCCCCCCCCGGGCGCCCTCGTGCCGCCCCCACAGCGCGCAAAGCCACCTCGAAAGAGCGCGCGCTGTGGGGTTGGTGACGGGTCCCCACGCCCGCACCCCCCCGCACCCACAGCCAGTGGGTAGTGGGCCCCGGCAGCCCGCCCAGAGGGCGGGCAGTCGGGGGTGAGAGAGCGCCTGACCCCGGACGCCCCACAACCAAGCAGAAGGCGCCCTCCCCGGGCAACCTCATGCCGCCCCCACAGTGCGCAAAGCCAGCTCGCAGGAGCGCGCGCTGTGGGGTTGGTGACGGGTCCCCACGCCCGCATTCCCCGCACCCACAGCCAGTGTGTAGTGGGCCCCGGCAGCCTGCCCAGAGGGCGTGCAGTCGGGGTTGGGAGAGCGCCCGACCCCGGACGCCCCACACCCAGGCAAGAGGCGCCCCCCTCGGGCACCCTCATGCCGCCCCCACAGCGCGCAAAGCCAGCTCGCAAGAGCGCGCGCTGTGGCGTTGGTGACGGGTCCCAACGCCCGCACCCCCCCGCACCCACAGCCAGTGGGTAGTGGGCCCCGGTAGCCCGCCCCGAGAGCGGGCAGTCGGGGGTGGGAGAGCGCCCGACACCAGACGCCCCACACCCAGGCAGGAGGCGCCCTCCCCCCGGGCGCCGTCGTGCCGCCCCCACAGCGCGCAAAGCCAGCTCGCAAGAGCGCGCCCTGTGGGGTTGGTGACGGGTCCCCACGCCCGCACCCCCCCGCACCCACAGCCAGTGGGTAGTGGGCACCGGCAGCCCGCCCAGAGGGCGGGCAGTCGGGGGTGGGAGAGCGCCCGACCCCGGACGCCCCACACCCAGGCAAGAGGCGCCCCCCCGTGCACCCTCATGCCGCCCCCAGAGCGCGCAAAGCCAGCTCGCAAGAGCCCGCGCTGTGGGGTTGGTGACAGGTCCCCACGCCCGCATCCCCCCGCACCCACAGCTAGTGGGTAGTGGGCCCCGGCAGCCCGCCCAGAGGGCGGGCAGTCGTTGGTGGGAGAGCGCCCGACCCCGGACGCCCCACACCCAGGCAGGAGGCGCCACCCCCCGGGCGCCCTCGTGCCGCCCCCACAGCGCGCAAAGCCAGCTCGAAAGAGCGCGCGCTGTGGGGTTGGTGACGGGTCCCCACGCCCGCATCCCCCCGCACCCACAGCCAGTGGGTAGTGGGCCCCGGCAGCCCGCCCAGAGGGCGGGCAGTCGGGGGTGAGAGAGTGCCTGACCCCGGACGCCCCACAACCAGGCAGAAGGCGCCCCCCCCGGGCACCCTCATGCCGCCCCCACAGCGCGCAAAGCCAGCTCGCAAGAGCGCGCGCTGTGGGGTTGGTGACGGGTCCCCACGCCCGCACCCCCCCGCACCCACAGCCAGTGTGTAGTGGGCCCCGGCAGCCCGCCCAGAGGGCGGGCAGTCGGGGTTGGGAGAGCGCCCGACCCCGGACGCCCCACACCAAGGCAGGAGGCGCCCCCCCCCGGGCGCCCTCGTGCCGCCCCCACAGCGCGCTAAGCCAGCTCGAAAGAGCGCGCGCTATGGGGTTGGTGACGGGTCCCCACGCCCGCACCCCCCCGCACCCACAGCCAGTGGGTAGTGGGCCCCGGGAGCCCACCCAGAGGGCGGGCAGTCGGGGCTGGGAGAGCGCCCGACCCCGGACGCCCCACACCCAGGCAAGAGGCGCCCCCCCGGGCACCCTCATGCCGCCCCCACAGCGCGCAAAGCCAGCTCGCAAGAGCGCGCGCTGTGGGGTTTGTGACGGGTCCCCACGCCCGCACCCCCCCGCACCCACAGCCAGTGGGTAGTCGGCCCCGGCAGCCCGCCCAGAGGGCGGGCAGTCGGGGGTGGGAGAGCGCCCGACCCCGGACGCCCCACACCCACGCAAGGGGCGCCCCCCCGTGCATCCTCATGCCGCCCCCACAGCGCGCAAAGCCAGCTCGCAGGAGCGCGCGCTGTGGGGCTGGTGACGGGTCCCCACGCCCGCACCCCCCCGCTCCCACAGCCAGTGGGTAGTGGGCCCCGGCAGCCCGCCCAGAGGGGGGGCAGTCGGGGGTGGGAGAGCGCCCGACCCCGGACGCCCCACACCCAGGCAAGGGGTGCCCCCCCGTGCGGCCTCATGCCGCCCCCACAGCGCGCAAAGCCAGCTCGCAGGAGCGCGCGCTGTGGGGCTGGTGACGGGTCCCCACGCCCGCACCCCCCCGCTCCCACAGCCAGTGGGTAGTGCGCCCTGGCAGCCCGCCCAGAGGGCGGGCAGTCGGGGGTGGGAGAGCGCCCAACCCCGGACGCCCCACACCCAGGCAAGAGGCGCCCCCCCGGGCACCCTCATGCCGCCCCCACAGCGCGCAAAGCCAGCTCGCAAGAGCGCGCACTGTGGGCTGGTGACGGGTCCCCACGCCCGCACCCCCCCGCACCCACAGCCAGTGGGTAGTGGGCCCCGGCAGCCCGCCCAGAGGGCGGGCAGTCGGGGGTGGGAGAGCGCCCAACCCCGGACGCCCCACACCCAGGCAAGAGCCCCCCCCCCGGGCGCCCTCGTGCCGCCCCCACAGCGCGCAAAGCCAGCTCGAAAGAGCGCGCGCTGTGGGGTTGGTGACGGGTCCCCACGCCCGCACCCCCCCGCACCCACAGCCAGTGGGTAGTGGGCCCCGGCAGCCCGCCCAGAGGGCGGGCAGTCGGGGGTGAGAGAGCGCCTGACCCCGGACGCCCCACAACCAGGCAGAAGGCGCCCTCCCCGGGCAACCTCATGCCGCCCCCACAGTGCGCAAAGCCAGCTCGCAGGAGCGCGCGCTGTGGGGTTGGTGACGGGTCCCCACGCCCGCATTCCCCGCACCCACAGCCAGTGTGTAGTGGGCCCCGGCAGCCTGCCCAGAGGGCGTGCAGTCGGGGTTGGGAGAGCGCCCGACCCCGGACGCCCCACACCCAGGCAAGAGGCCCCCCCCCGGGCGCCCTCGTGCCGCCCCCACAGCGCTAAGCCAGCTCGAAAGAGCGCGCGCTGTGGGGTTGGTGACGGGTCCCCACGCCCGCACCCCCCCGCACCCACAGCCAGTGGGTAGTGGGCCCCGGCAGCCCGCCCAGAGGGCGGGCAGTCGGGGGTGGGAGAGCGCCCGACCCTGGACGCCCCACACCCAGGCAAGGGGCGCCCCCCCGTGCACCCTCATGCCGCCCCCACAGCGCGCAAAGCCAGCTCGCAAGAGCGCGCACTGTGGGCTGGTGACGGGTCCCCACGCCCGCACCCCCACGCTCCCACAGCCAGTGGGTAGTGGGCCCCAGCAGCCCGCCCAGAGGGCGGGCAGTCGGGGGTGGGAGAGCGCCCGACCCCGGACGCCCCACACCCAGGCAAGAGGCGCCCCCATCGGGCACCCTCATGCCGCCCCCACAGCGCGCAACGCCAGCTCGCAAGAGCGCGTGCTGTGGGGTTTTTGATGGGTCCCCACGCCCGCACCCCCCCGCACCCGCAGCCAGTGGGTAGTGGGCCCCGGCAGCCCGCCCAGAGGGCGGGCAGTCGGGGGTGGGAGAGCGCCCGACACCGGACGCCCCACACCCAGGCAGGAGGCGCCCCCCCCCTGGCGCCCTCGTGCCGCCCCCTCAGCGCGCAAAGCCAGCTCGAAAGAGCGCGCGCTGTGGGGTTGGTCATGGGTCCTCACGCCCGCACCCCCCAGCACCCACAGCCAGTGGGTAGTGGGCCCCAGCAGCCCGCCCAGAGGGCGGGCAGTCGGGGTCGAGAGAGCGCCCGACCCCGGACGCCCCACACCCAGGCAAGAGGCGCCCCCCCGGGGCACCCTCATGCCGCCCTTACAGCGCGCAAAGCCAGCTCGTAAGAGCGCGCGCTGTGGCGTTGGTGACGGGTCCCCACGCCCGCACCCCCCTGCACCCACAGCCAGTGGGTAGTGGCTCCCGGCAGCCGGCCCAGAGGGCGGGCAGTCGGGGGTGGGAGAGCGCCCGACACCGGACGCCCCACACCCAGGCAGGAGGCGCCCCCCCGGGCACCCTCATGCCGCCCCCAAGGCGTGCAAAGCCAGCTCGCAAGAGCGCGCGCTGTGGGGTCTGTGACGGGTCCCCCCGCCCGCACCCCCCCGCACCCACAGCCAGTGGGTAGTGGGCCCCGGCAGGCCGCCCAGAGGGCGGGCAGTCAGGGGCGGGAGAGCGCCCGACCCCGGACGCCCCACACCCAGGCAAGAGGCGCCCCCCCGGGCACCCTCATGCCGCCCCCACAGCGCGCGAAGCCAGCTCGCAAATGCGCACGCTGTGGGGTTGGTTACGGGTCCCCACGCCCGCACCGCCCCGCACCCACAGCCAGTGGGTAGTGGGCCCCGGCAGCCCGGCCAGAGGGCGGGCAGTCTTGGGTGGGAGGGCGCCCGACCCCGGACGCCCCACACCGGGGCAAGAGGCGTGCCCCCGCGCACCCTCATGCCGCCCCCACAGCGCGCAAAGCCAGCTCGCAAGAGCGCACGCTGTGGGGTTGGTTACGGGTCCCCACGCCCGCACCCCCCCGCATCCACAGCCAGTGGGTAGTGGGCCCCGGCAGCCCGGCCAGAGGGCGGGCAGTCGGGGGTGGGAGAGCGCCCGACACCAGTCGCCCCACACCCAGGCAGGAGGCGCCCGCCCCCGAGCGCCCTCGTGCCGCCGCCACAGCGCGCAAAGCCAGCTCGCAAGAGCGCGCCCTGTGGGGTTGGTGACGGGTCCCCACGCCTGCACCCCCCCGCAGCCACAGCCAGTGGGTAGTGGGCCCCGGCAGCCCGCCCAGAGGGCGGGCAGTCGGGGGTGGGAGAGCGCCCGACCCCGGACGCCCCACACGCAGGCAAGAGGCACCCCCCCTGGGCACCCTCATGCCGCCCCCACAGCGCGCAAAGCCAGCTCGCAAGAGCGCGCGCTGTGGGGCTGGTGATGGGTCCCCACGCCCGCACCCCCCCGCTCCCACAGCCAGTGGGTAGTGGGCCCCGGCAGCCCGTCCAGAGGGCGGGCACTCGGGGATGGGAGAGCGCCCGACCCCGGACGCCCCACACCCAGGCAGGAGGCGCCCCCCCCCGGGCACCCTCGTGCCGCCCCCACAGCGCGCAAAGGAAGCTCGCAAGAGCTCGCGCTGTGGGGTTGGTGACGGGTCCCAACGCCCGCACCCCCCTGCACCAACAACCAGTGGGTGGTGGGCCCCGGCAGGCTGCCCAGAGGGCCGGCAGTCGGGGGTGGGGGAGTGCCCGACACCGGACGCCCCACACACAGGCAGGAGGCGCCCCCCCCCCGGGCGCCCTCGTGCCGCCCCCATAGCCCGCAAAGCCAGCTCGAAAGAGCGCGCGATGTGGGGTTGGTGACGGGTCCCCACGCCCGCAGCCCCCCGCACCCATAGCCAGTGGGTAGTGGGCCCCCGCAGCCCGCCCAGAGGGCGGGCAGTCGGGGGTGAGAGAGCGCCCGACTCCGGACGCCCCACACCCAGGCAAGAGGCGCCCCCCCCGGGCATGCTCATGCCACCCCCACAGCGCGCAAAGCCAGCTCGCAAGAGCGCGCTTTGGGGTTTGTGACAGGTCCCCACGCCCGCACCCCCCCGCACCCACAGCCAGTGGGTAGTGGGCCCCGGCAGCCCGCCCAGAGGGCGGGCAGTCGAGGTTGGGAGAGCGCCCGACCCCGGACGCCCCACACCCAGGCAAGAGGCGCCCCCCCCGGGCACCCTCATGCCGCCCCCACAGAGCGCAAAGCCAGCTCGCAAGAGCGCGCGCTGTGGGGCTGGTGACGGGTCCCCACGCCCGCACCCCCCCGGACCCACAGCCAGTGGGTAGTGGGCCCCGGCAGCCCGCCCAGAGGGCGGGCAGTCGGGAGTGGGAGAGCGCCCGACCCCGGACGCCCCACACCCAGGCAGGAGGCGCCCCCCCCGGGCGCCCTCGTGCCGCCCACACAGCGCGCAAAGCCAGCTCCCAAGAGCGCGCGCCGTGGGGTCGGTGACGGGTCCCCACTCCCGCACCCCCCCGCAACACAGCCAGTGGGTAGTTGGCCCCGGCAGCCCGCCCAGAGGGCGGGGGGGCGGGGGTGGGAGAGCGCCCGACCCCGGACGCCCCACACACAGGCAAGAGGCGCCCCCCCTGGCACCATCATGCCGCCCCCACAGCGCGCAAAGCCAGCTCGCAAGAGCGCACGCTGTGGGGTTGGTTACGGGTCCCCACGCCCGCACCGCCCCGCACCCACAGCCAGTGGGTAGTGGGCCCCGGCAGCCCGGCCAGAGGGCGGGCAGTCGGGGGTGGGAGAGCGCCCGACATCAGCCGCCCCACACCCAGGCAGGAGGCGCCCCCCCCTCGAGCGCCCTCGTGCCGCCCCCACAGCGCGCAAAGCCAGCTCGCAAGAGCGCGCGGTGTGGGGTTGTTGACGGGTCCCCACGCCTGCACCCCCCCGCACCCACAGCCAGTGGGTAGTGGGCCCCGGCAGGCTGCCCAGAGGGCCGGCAGTCGGGGGTGGGGGAGTGCCCGACACCGGACGCCCCACACACAGGCAGGAGGCGCCCCCCCCCCGGGCGCCCTCGTGCCGCCCCCATAGCCCGCAAAGCCAGCTCGAAAGAGCGCGCGCTGTGGGGTTGGTGACGGGTCCCCACGCCTGCAGCCCCCCGCACCCATAGTCAGTGGGTAGTGGGCCCCCGCAGCCCGCCCAGAGGGCGGGCAGTCGGGGGTGAGAGAGCGCTCGACTCCGGACGCCCCACACCCAGGCAAGAGGCGCCCCCTCGGGCATGCTCATGCCGCCCCCACAGCGCGCAAAGCCAGCTCGCAAGAGCGCGCGCTGTGGGGTCGGTGACGGGTCCCCACGCCCTCAGCCCCCCGCACCCACAGCCAGTGGGTAGTGGGCCCCGGCAGCCCGCCCAGAGGGCAGGCAGTCGGGGGTGGGGGAGCGCCCGACCCCGGACGCCCCATACCCAGGCAAGAGGCGCCCCCCCGGGCACCCTCATGGCGCCCCTACAGCGCGCAACGCCAGCTCGCAAGAGCGCGCGCTGTGGGGTTTGTGACGGGTTCCCACGCCCGCACCCCCCAGCACCCACAGCCAGTGGGTAGTGGGCCCCGGCAACCCCCCCAGAGGGGGGGCAGTTGGGGGTGGGAGAGCGCCCAACACCGGATGCCCCACACCCAGGCAAGAGGCGCCCCCCTCAGGCACCCTCATGCCGCCCCCACAGCGTGCAAAGCCAGCTCGCAAGAGCGCGCGCTTTGGGTTTTGTGACAGGTCCCCACGCCCGCACCCCCCCGCACCCACAGCCAGTGGGTAGTGGGCCCCGGCAGCCCGCCCAGAGGGCGGGCAGTCGAGGTTGGGAGAGCGCCCGACCCCGGACGCCCCACATCCAGGCAAGAGGCGCCCCCCCCGGGCACCCTCATGCCGCCCCCACGGAGCGCAAAGCCAGCTCGCAAGAGCGCGCGCTGTGGACTTGGTGACGGGTCCCCACGCCCGCACCCCCCCGGACCCACAGCCAGTGGGTAGTGGGCCCCGGCAGCCCGCCCAGAGGGCGGACAGTCGGGAGTGGGAGAGCGCCCGACCCCGGACGCCCCACACCCAGGCAGGAGGCGCCCCCCCCGGGCGCCCTCGTGCTGCCCCCACAGCGCGCAAAGCCAGCTCCCAAGAGCGCGCGCTTTGGGGTCGGTGACGGGTCCCCACTCCCGCACCCCCCCGCAACACAGCCAGTGGGTAGTTGGCCCCGGCAGCCCGCCCAGAGGGCGGGCAGTCGGGGGTGGGAGAGCGCCCAACCCCGGACGCCCCACACCCAGGCAAGAGGCGCCCCCCCCGGGCACCCTCATGCCGCCCCCACAGCGCGCAAAGCCAGCTCTCAAGAGCGTACGCTGTGGGGTTGGTTACGGGTCCCCACGCCCGCACCGCCCCGCACCCACAGCCAGTGGGTAGTGGGCCCCGGCAGCCCGGCCAGAGGGCGGGCAGTCGGGGGTGGGAGAGCGCCCGACACCAGCCGCCCCACACCCAGGCAGGAGGCGCCCCCCCCTCGAGCGCCCTCGTGCCGCCCCCACAGCGCGCAAAGCCAGCTCGCAAGAGCGCGTGGTGTGGGGTTGGTGACGGGTCCCCACGCCTGCACCCCCCCGCACCCACAGCCAGTGGGTAGTGGGCCCCGGCAGCCCGCCCAGAGGGCTAGCAGTCGGGGGTGGGAGAGCGCCCGACCCCGGACGCCCCACACCCAGGCAGGAGGCGCCCCCCCCGGGCGCCCTCGTGCCGCCCCCACAGCGCGCAAAGCCAGCTCGCAAGAGCGCGCGCTGTGGGGTTGGTGACGGGTCTCCACGCCCGCACCCCCCTGCACCAACAGCCAGTGGTTGGTGCGCCCCGGCAGGCTGCCCAGAGGGCCGGCAGTCGGGGGTGGGGGAGTGCCCGACACCGGACGCCCCACACCCAGACAGGAGGCGCCCCCCCTCTTGCGCCCTCGTGCCGCCCCCATAGCCCGCAAAGCCAGCTCGCAAGAGCGCGCGCTGTGGGGTTGGTGACGCGTTCCCACGCCCGCACCCCACCGCACCCACAGCCAGTGGGTAGTGTGCCCCGGCAGCCCGCCCAGAGGGCGGGCAGTTGGGGGTGGGAGAGCGCCCGACCCCGGATGCCCCACACCCAGGCAAGAGGCGCCCCCCCCTGGGCAACCTCATGCTGCCCCCACAGCGCGCAAAGCCAGCTCGCAAGAGCGCGCGCTGTGGGGTTGGTGACGGGTCCCCACGCCCGCACCGCCCCGCACCCACAGCCAGTGGGTAGTGGGCCCCGGCAGCCCGGCCAGAGGGCGGGCAGTCGGGGGTGGGAGAGCGCCCGACATCAGCCGCCCCACACCCAGGCAGGAGGCGCCCCCCCCTCGAGCGCCCTCGTGCCGCCCCCACAGCGCGCAAAGCCAGCTCGCAAGAGCGCGCGGTGTGGGGTTGTTGACGGGTCCCCACGCCTGCACCCCCCCGCACCCACAGCCAGTGGGTAGTGGGCCCCGGCAGGCTGCCCAGAGGGCCGGCAGTCGGGGGTGGGGGAGTGCCCGACACCGGACGCCCCACACACAGGCAGGAGGCGCCCCCCCCCCGGGCGCCCTCGTGCCGCCCCCATAGCCCGCAAAGCCAGCTCGAAAGAGCGCGCGCTGTGGGGTTGGTGACGGGTCCCCACGCCTGCAGCCCCCCGCACCCATAGTCAGTGGGTAGTGGGCCCCCGCAGCCCGCCCAGAGGGCGGGCAGTCGGGGGTGAGAGAGCGCTCGACTCCGGACGCCCCACACCCAGGCAAGAGGCGCCCCCTCGGGCATGCTCATGCCGCCCCCACAGCGCGCAAAGCCAGCTCGCAAGAGCGCGCGCTGTGGGGTCGGTGACGGGTCCCCACGCCCTCAGCCCCCCGCACCCACAGCCAGTGGGTAGTGGGCCCCGGCAGCCCGCCCAGAGGGCAGGCAGTCGGGGGTGGGGGAGCGCCCGACCCCGGACGCCCCATACCCAGGCAAGAGGCGCCCCCCCGGGCACCCTCATGGCGCCCCTACAGCGCGCAACGCCAGCTCGCAAGAGCGCGCGCTGTGGGGTTTGTGACGGGTTCCCACGCCCGCACCCCCCAGCACCCACAGCCAGTGGGTAGTGGGCCCCGGCAACCCCCCCAGAGGGGGGGCAGTTGGGGGTGGGAGAGCGCCCAACACCGGATGCCCCACACCCAGGCAAGAGGCGCCCCCCTCAGGCACCCTCATGCCGCCCCCACAGCGTGCAAAGCCAGCTCGCAAGAGCGCGCGCTTTGGGTTTTGTGACAGGTCCCCACGCCCGCACCCCCCCGCACCCACAGCCAGTGGGTAGTGGGCCCCGGCAGCCCGCCCAGAGGGCGGGCAGTCGAGGTTGGGAGAGCGCCCGACCCCGGACGCCCCACATCCAGGCAAGAGGCGCCCCCCCCGGGCACCCTCATGCCGCCCCCACGGAGCGCAAAGCCAGCTCGCAAGAGCGCGCGCTGTGGACTTGGTGACGGGTCCCCACGCCCGCACCCCCCCGGACCCACAGCCAGTGGGTAGTGGGCCCCGGCAGCCCGCCCAGAGGGCGGACAGTCGGGAGTGGGAGAGCGCCCGACCCCGGACGCCCCACACCCAGGCAGGAGGCGCCCCCCCCGGGCGCCCTCGTGCTGCCCCCACAGCGCGCAAAGCCAGCTCCCAAGAGCGCGCGCTTTGGGGTCGGTGACGGGTCCCCACTCCCGCACCCCCCCGCAACACAGCCAGTGGGTAGTTGGCCCCGGCAGCCCGCCCAGAGGGCGGGCAGTCGGGGGTGGGAGAGCGCCCAACCCCGGACGCCCCACACCCAGGCAAGAGGCGCCCCCCCCGGGCACCCTCATGCCGCCCCCACAGCGCGCAAAGCCAGCTCTCAAGAGCGTACGCTGTGGGGTTGGTTACGGGTCCCCACGCCCGCACCGCCCCGCACCCACAGCCAGTGGGTAGTGGGCCCCGGCAGCCCGGCCAGAGGGCGGGCAGTCGGGGGTGGGAGAGCGCCCGACACCAGCCGCCCCACACCCAGGCAGGAGGCGCCCCCCCCTCGAGCGCCCTCGTGCCGCCCCCACAGCGCGCAAAGCCAGCTCGCAAGAGCGCGTGGTGTGGGGTTGGTGACGGGTCCCCACGCCTGCACCCCCCCGCACCCACAGCCAGTGGGTAGTGGGCCCCGGCAGCCCGCCCAGAGGGCTAGCAGTCGGGGGTGGGAGAGCGCCCGACCCCGGACGCCCCACACCCAGGCAGGAGGCGCCCCCCCCGGGCGCCCTCGTGCCGCCCCCACAGCGCGCAAAGCCAGCTCGCAAGAGCGCGCGCTGTGGGGTTGGTGACGGGTCTCCACGCCCGCACCCCCCTGCACCAACAGCCAGTGGTTGGTGCGCCCCGGCAGGCTGCCCAGAGGGCCGGCAGTCGGGGGTGGGGGAGTGCCCGACACCGGACGCCCCACACCCAGACAGGAGGCGCCCCCCCTCTTGCGCCCTCGTGCCGCCCCCATAGCCCGCAAAGCCAGCTCGCAAGAGCGCGCGCTGTGGGGTTGGTGACGCGTTCCCACGCCCGCACCCCACCGCACCCACAGCCAGTGGGTAGTGTGCCCCGGCAGCCCGCCCAGAGGGCGGGCAGTTGGGGGTGGGAGAGCGCCCGACCCCGGATGCCCCACACCCAGGCAAGAGGCGCCCCCCCCTGGGCAACCTCATGCTGCCCCCACAGCGCGCAAAGCCAGCTCGCAAGAGCGCGCGCTGTGGGGTTGGTGACGGGTCCCCACACCCGCACCCCCCCGCACCCACAGCCAGTGGGTAGTGGGCCCCGGCAGCCCGCCCTGAGGGCGGGCAGCCGGGGCTGGGAGAGCGCCCGACCCCGGATGCCCCACACCCAGGCAAGAGGCGCCCCCCTCGGGCACCCTCATGCCGCCCCCACAGGGCGCAAAGCCAGCTCGCAAGAGCGTGCGCTGTGGGGTTGGTGACGGGTCCCCACGCCTGCACCCCCCCGTACCCACAGCCAGTGGGTAGTGGGCCCCGGCAGCCCGCCCAGAGGGCGGGCAGTCGAGGTTGGGAGAGCGCCCGACCCCGGACGCCCCACACCCAGGCAAGGGGCGCCCCCCCGGGCACCCTCATGCCGCCCCCATGGCGCGCAAAGCCAGCTCGCAAGAGCGCGCGCTGTGGGGCTGGTGACGGGTCCCCACGCCCGCACCCCCCCGGACCCACAGCCAGTGGGTAGTGGGCCCCGGCAGCCCGCCCAGAGGGCGGGCAGTCGGGGGTGGGAGAGCGCCCGACCCCGGACGCCCCACACCCAGGCAAGAGGCGCCCCCCCCGGGCACCCTCATGCTGCCCCCACAGCGCGCAAAGGAAGCTCGCAAGAGCGCGCGCTGTGGGGCTGGTGACGGGTACCCACGCCCGCACCCCCCCCGGACCCACAGCCAGTGGGTAGTGGGCCCCGGCAGCCCGCCCAGAGGGCGGGCAGTTGGGGGTGGGAGAGCGCCCGACCCCGGACGCCCCACACCCAGGCAGTAGGCGCCCCCCCCGGGCGACTTCGTGCCGCCCACACAGCCCGCAAAGCCAGCTCCCAAGAATGCGCGCTGTGGGGTCGGTGACGGGTTCCCACGCCCGCACCCCCCTGCACCCACAGCCAGAGGGTAGTTGGCCCCGGCAGCCCGCCCAGAGGGCAGGGAGGCGGGGGTGGGAGAGAGCCCGACCCCGGACTCCCGGCACGCAGGCGAGGGGCGCCCCCCCCGGGCCCCCTCATGCTGCCCCCACAGCACGCAGGAGCGCGCGCTGTGGGGTTGGTGACGGGTCCGAAAGCCAGCACCCCCCCGCACCCACAGCCAGTGGGTAGTGGGCCCCGGCAGCCCGCCCAGAGGGCGGGCACTCAGGGTTCGGAGATCGCCCGACCCCGGACGCCCCACACCCAGGCAGGAGGCGCCCCCCCTCGGGCGCCCTCGTGCTGCCCCCACAGCGCGCAAAGCCAGCCCCCGCACCCACAGCCAGTGGGTAGGGGGCTCCGGCAGCCCGCCCAGAGGACGGGCGGTCGGGGGAGGGACAGCGCCTGACACCAGACGCCCCTCACAACAGTGGCAGGCCACCCCCCCCCCCCGGGGACGCCCCCCACCACACCAACCCCGCAGCACGCAGCCCCCACAGGGCATGCAGGCCAAGGGGACAATGTTGGGCCCCCACACCCACACACCCGCGCCCACAGCACGTGGGTAGCGGACCCCAACAGCCCGCCCAGTGGGCGGGCAGTCGGGGGAGGGGGAGCGCCTGACCTCAGACGCCCCTCGCAACAACAGCCAGTTAGGGGGGAACCGGGACCGCACCGCCCCCCCCCAAGCACGCCAGACGGAGCAAGGGACCGGGGCAGGACACGCGGAGGGGCACGGACCACGTGGAACGGCCCTACCAGCGCCCAGTGCCGGGACCGCGCGAGGTGCGCACGCCACACCACCGAGGGGGGGGGGGAGCGGACGCCGCGGGAGCGCGAGCGCACACACACGCAAAGGGCACGCGGGGACTACCAGAAAGGCAACCGGACCAAGCACGCGGAACGCACAGACCGCGTGGACTGGCGTACCAGCGACCGAGGGTAAGGGACACCCGGACGGGACGGCCCGCCACACGCAGCGCGGGACACGCGGGGCGGGATGGGGGAAACGGGAGAGACACAACACCAGGTACCGGCCCGAGCCCCCCAAACCGGCCGCGAGCGCCGCGCACACACGGACTGGGCACTGCACCCGCCAAGGCAGTAGTGGCGCACTGCGCCACGCCCCAACCCCTAGGCTAGGCAGCCTCCGCGCCAGCCCAAGGGGGTCCCACTGGCGACAAGCCAGTAGCACAGGCCCGGCGGCGCCGGCGCCCCGGACGACCACGCTTTAGGGGGGCGACGCGATGCGTAAGCGCCCGCAGCCACGGCTGCGAATGGATGCACTGACCGGGGAGTGGCAAAACGGGGAAGCCGGGGAGGCACAGGGCTCCGAGCCCCCTGAACCCGGGGGACTCCGCCACCAGGCAGGGGGTGCGTCTTGGAGGGCCCCCCACTAGGACCCGGTGGGGAGGATATCACCTGGCCGGACCAGGTGGCCCCCCGGGGCCGAAAGGCGTCTAGTACCCGCATAATCAAACCTCAAACCTCAAACCTCCTCTGCCGCTTCCTCCCACGCAGGGACGAACGCCACCACACCGGGACCACACGAACCATTGGCGGCCGCAGGTACAGCGACACCGATATCGGCGTCGTCGGTACATCTCCCGCGTGACATGAACGCCGCAGCAGCTCCGCAACAACGGCCAGAGCGCCCGCACGCGCCACTACACACACCGGCGTACGCGGCCAGGTGGACCGGGGACTACGAGGCGGGGACGCCCGAAGTCAAAGTGGCTGCGACCCCACGCCCCAATTACCCCAGCGATGCAATGTCCTCAAATGATGAGGACATGACGGGAAGCCGGGGGTCGGGGACTTCCGAGACCACTCCCCCCACTGCTGCGCACCCCAGCGCGGCGCCCTCGCGGGCCAGGCCCGATGCGCCACACATGCACACAGGGCCTAACGACGACGAGTCCGGGGACGATCCCTCGCCCGGCAGCCTTGCGGCCCGGGACAGGGAAATCATGCCCCCCCCACCCCCCAGGTCACCACACGCGCGGGACAACCTCGAACTGGAGGAACCGCGAAGAGTGTACTGAAGCGGTACCCAGAACCTATGGCCCATGGCCCGGAGGCCTGTGAGCCGTCACACCCGTGTGGAAGCCGTTGACACCGGCAGTCAGCGGGATATCCCTGTTCCCTAATCCGCGAAATCTGGAATCTGATTTCTAACCAATAAATCGATGTAGAATTAGCATGATTTTTTTGTCTCAGGCAATTTTCGGTCAGAAATCTGTGGAATACCCGATTTCTACCGCGATTTCTAATTGTCCTGAAATCGCCGCCTGTTGTCGCCTGTTCGCGCGCTTTCGTTGCTTCTCTGTGGCGAGTTTTGTGATGGATTTTTCTCGAGTACCTTTGAGGTTCTAAAGAAACTCAAGGGCTGGATCTAGAGGGTTTTTCTTGTACTTTCATCTGGTGTGTTGACCAGAAATTTTTGCTGTTGCGTCTGAGAGAAAATCAGCGCGCAAGATTTTCCGTCGATCGCTCGAACTCATGGTTCTCAAGGACCATTAGTTCGGACGGAACCCTACATTCCCCCCCGATGCCTTTCATCCATGCCCCTCTCACATGGGTATATCACTTTGAATAGGGAAGAGGGCAATAGGGATGTTTTAGGCAGCCTATGGGTTTCGCAGACCCAAGTCGTTTGCTTGCGCAAACGCTAACTTCGCGGCCTTGTGAGAAAACCGAACACAATGCTCACAAGACGAAAAGCCCTAGGAAATTTTTGACTTTTGAGCCAACTTAACGATGGCTCCACGCAATTCATTGCGTACCAAAACTCTATTTTCGAAATAGGGCAAGTTTTGGTCGGAAATTAGGCCAAAATGGCCAAGCCCCGGAGGCTCCTACTTGAAGCCTATGGGGAGTTTAGCCTTGAATCAAGACAATATGTAAAGTAGAGACCAGGAAGGACATCGTGGATGGCTTGGCTGATTTTTACAACCTTGTCTTCCATTTTATATAATGTCGCCTTGTGAGCACGCGTGCCATACTGGTTCTTTGCACACGCGCTCATATGCAAGCACGAATGACATGAGTGGGCGGGAACAATCTGACCATATTGGGCATATTTGGGGGCACCTACTATGGGCCTACTCAAAAAATGTTTATTCATATTTTTGCTCCTCGAGGTCGCAAAGATATGTACATACCAATATCGCCAATATATGCACTTTTTCCCATAAATAGTGTGCTCCAAGGATTGAGGTGTTAAAAATGTCTCCATTATGCTTTGGACCTCAACCTTTGTTGCAAAAGGGAAGCAAGGTTTCGGTCTGCATCCATGCAAAAGCCCGAGGCTCCTTTCTCTTGCGATACGGAGATACTATTTTTCGAGTGACCACTTTTTGGTGAATTTTGGCCGTTTTGCCCAGAATGGCCACAAACCCCATCTCCCCCTCAATGTTTGGCCCGAGGTTGCGTGCGCCACTTGAGCAAGGGTAAGGACATTTCGGAGAGGGCACATAAACCCGCATCGAATGGGGTGTTTCCCCATGTGGCCTCTCCTCTCGAAGGGAGAGTTGTGAGTCACCCCATTTGGGGTATGTTGCCATTCTGCCCCATTTGTGTGTCACGTTTCCTCCAATGGGGAAAATAGCTAGAGGCGACCATGAGGGTTGGCAAGTGGCATATATTGGAACCTAAGTCCCATGTGTCTATAGCACATTTGGTTGGAAGAAATTTCGCCTTGGCCATGGAGATATGGATTCATGAGTGCGGGCCATTTTGGCCAAATTTTCCTGTTTTTGCCATTGAGTACCATATTGGAACTACCCTATCTCCATGGGGCACGGGATCTAGCGAGGAAGACAGGGCGAATATTGTAGCATATGACGAAGGGTTGACACCATTGAGTTTTGTATTTGCTCCTCCGTCTCTTCCGGAGTAATTCAACTTTTGGTGCGATCCACGATCCCCCCTCTTTGCACCTCATGCTGCTTTCTGCCCTATCCGTGTGTTCATCCCCTCGGTGAACAGTAAGCAGCCAGTGTGACAGCAAGCCCAATTCCAAGGCATGGGACCAGAGGGGATATCAAGGGTCGTGAGTCAAGGCTTGGCGTGACGAGATCGCCAAGGTTTTCTACCCTGGATGGTCGACCGAGACGACCGATTTTGCCATTTTGGCAGTTGTGGACCCAATTTGGATTGTCACCACCCCGAGTGGCATGGAGATCTTTGAGAGCCAAGTGCATGGGAGTCTTTGTTAAACTCCCGGTTGATTGCGTGTTGAATGACAGATCCGATGTCCAAGCCGGCGTGGAGATATACTATTGAGGACACCCCCATCTTTGGCTCATTTTGAGCAGCCAAAATGACCCCCTTTTGGGACCCCAATTTCATCCCCCCGTGTGGTCAATTGGCGGCCCCATATCTCTATGCCCATGAGAACCCCGGACCCAATTCGAAATTTTGCACTCAGATATGGGTCCTAGGTTCTGCTTCCTATCTTGTGAGCCATTGGCCTTGCCCTGGCCAGGCGAGTCAAGCGTGGGAATGACGCCAATTTTGGTGATTTTGGCATCATGACCCCACTTGACGAGCCCGTGGTGCCCTGATGCCGGAAGCTCGGAGGGAGCCAGGTTGGGTGAAGGGTCCAGAAAGTTCATACTTGAAGGGCATAGGGTCAATTGCCCTGTCCCTACCTCTGGCGGGTGGGGATGAGAGGTCAATTTTGGAGTTTTTCGAGCTAACATCAGTCTGGCCCC
This sequence comes from Eutreptiella sp. 'Long Island Sound 2002', assembly GCA_964036045.1. Lineage (NCBI taxonomy): Eukaryota > Euglenozoa > Euglenophyceae > Eutreptiales > Eutreptiaceae > Eutreptiella > Eutreptiella sp. 'Long Island Sound 2002'. Next base: position 83,114,887 of record OZ038378.1, read on the forward strand.
TTACTCCAGCTCAGAGGAGAGTGCGGACCTGCCGTTATGGGAGCATGGGGAGCGTATGTTGGTTGGCCTTGGAGCATCTTGGTTCCCAGGAACTCGCCTGTGGCTGGGTGGGACACCCTCCCCTATTGGCAGGGTTTCAGGGTCCAGACTGAGCAGGGCATGGGTTGTGTTTGAGCCCCCGCCCCTGCCATTACCCCAGTCCAGTCTTCACCCCATGTGTACATATCCTGATGTGTTGCTGTACATACTTTTGTTCCCTTGTTTCAGAGTGGCAAGGATCCTGAAACGCTTTGTCACATGACACGAGCATGAGGATGCCCTTGTGAGCGCAGTGCTTTGCCTGCCTGCTTGCCTGTGCGTGTCAGCCGCAGCGTCCTGTGGTCAGGCCCCCCACAGAAATTCGTCAAAAGCGTTTCACCGCCGCGGGGTTACCCATCCCTCGCGTGCCACTCCGGGCCGCCTGAGCCCCGAGCACCAGGGGCTTCGCAGCGTCGCCCGGAGCATCGCCCCGAGTGTCAGCAACAGCGCCGAGTCCGTTAAGAAGGTGTAGCGACCGGAACTCTGACATCAGTGAGTTCCTTCGGCCAACCAGTACCGGCCGCACTCCCAGCTACATCACCCACCTCCACAACCACCATCGGGCGTCTTGGTCCCAGCCCTGTAGATAGAGTGGACCACAGCAACCGCTTCAACAGCCAGCCCCAAGACCGGTCCATCGAGGGGAACGAGCGCCGATGGTGAACTGGCAGGAGGCGGGCAAGACGTGGCCGCTGCCCCACCCCCATGCGGTGCGCCTAGGTAGGTAGGTAGGTAGGTATCTTCGGGAGCTCGGGATGCCTCCTTTGACATTGCAGGAAGAAGGTCTTACCAAGGGGAAGTCCTGTCCCTCCCACTGCCCTATGTCAGGTGCCTCTTGAGCCGCTCCCGCATGTGCTTGGGAAGGCATTGTCGCGGCCACCCGGTCCATGTGTCCCAGGTGGGAGGGTGTCCCCACATGTGTCCATGGGTAGGGCCACATGCCCCCTTCTTACGGCGGCAGCTCTGGGGGCTGCCCAGCCGTGTGGATTATCTCTCACCACAAGGGGTATTGCTCCCGCTAGTCTACGGTACGACCGCCTCACCCTTGTGGTTTGAGTTGCTGGGCCACTCTGCTTGGCAGGTGACCCCCTCCTGGACTGTGTACCGGCTCGCCTGTCACCGGTTGCTTCCATGGCTCCGGGTGACGTTTGCCATGGTCCCCGATGCAGCCTGGCCGGGCTCGGACCAGTGGCCTTGGAGTACCGCTCCTGCCACTGGCCCGGTGGGTTGGCTGGGTCGCCCAAGTGCTTCCGACCCATGGGGTATTGGTTCTTTCCTGTCCCTCGGCCGCCCTACGTGTGTGCAGTGTCCTGGGCCACTTGGCTCCTGTTCACCGGTGTGCCCGCGCGGTTTGCTGTGTTGCGTCTGCGGTGTCCTGGGCCACTTGGCTCCTGTTGACCGGTGTGCTCGCTCGCTGTGTTGTGTTGTGTGTGCGGTTTCCTGGGCCACTTAGCTCCCGTTCACCGGTGTGCGCGCTGTGTGCGGTGCGCGTGTGCCATGGGTGGTTGTGTCCCTCTTCCTCCCACCCTAATTTTCGTTTTTTTTTTGATTGAAGAAAAAGAAAAACAGGGGCGCGCGTACACTGCAGGCACAGGCACGGGCAGCTGGTGCGGCGGTGCAATAGTGTTGTGTCCTCTGGCGTGTGTCGTCGGTGCTGTGGCCGCGGTCGCGCCTCAGGGGTGCGGCTCGCGCGTCCTGATGTACACGGGCTTGGGCCAGGGTGGGTTTGGTGAGGTGTCTCTTTGCTTCTGGAGCTGGCTGGTTAGGCGGCTGTGTGGGCTGTGGGTGTGGGCTGTGGTTACGTTGTTCCCTCGGCGGGCCTAGTTAGGAGTCAAGGGTTAGCGGTTTCGGGGTGTGGCTCCGGTCTGATTTGTGTTTGGGTAGTGGCTCGGTTAGGCGGTTGCGACGGTAGCGGGCCTGAGTTGGGTGCCTTTGGGCGTAGTGGTGCCCGTTGTCGTGCGCGTTGGCGTCCTTCGGCGTCCGGTTCATTGGGTGACTTCTGGGCGGGGCCTGGCGTGGCGTCCCGTGGTGGTGGTTTGCTGGGTAACGGGGTTAGGTGGCGGCGCCGCAGGCCGAGGGGTTAGGTGTGTCCTGTTGTGTGGTGCGCAGGGCTCCTGGGGTGCTGTGGGTGCCGCCGGTGTCGGTGCACCGACGCTTGTGGGGTGGTGAGGGGGTGTGTTTGTGCGGGGCTGGGCTTTGGGTGATGTCCCACAGGCGGATGCCGTCTCGCTGTGTCTCCTGGAGGGTTTCCCGCAGGCGCCTGAGGACATACGGGTGGTCCTGGGGCGCGGGGAGGTTGCGGGGGTGGACTCCCAGGGGCTGGAGTGCATCGGCCAGCATGGCTTCCCATGCGGCCTGCGGCATCAACCCCCCCGCCGGCCGGAGGCGGCAGTTCTCCACCGATTCCTTGCGGGGCCGATGGACCAGGCCCTCGAGGGAGGGCTCTCCCTGGGCCCACTTTCGCAGCTCCCAGAGCTGCGTGTGGGTCCAGCGCTGCGACCACTGTCCCTGGGCGGGTCTGCGGTCTTGGGCGGAGGAGTGGGCGTGGGTTGGTGTGACGCGGTCGTGGGGACCGGCGGCGGTGGCGGGCCTGGGGGATTTCTCGTAGTCCTGTTCCCTGGGGGTGCGCGGGGCGTGGGGGCGCGCGCGGATGTGGACCCGCGGCTGTGCGCGCACGGTCTCCGCCTCGGGGTTGGCCGGGGACTGGCGGCGGCGGCGGTAGTGGGGCATGCGCTGTATGTGGGCTGTCATCGATGGTTGGTAGGGGGGCGGGGACGCTGCTGGCGGACCCTGGCGTCGTTCTGGCCTGGTTGGGGGCGCTCCGTGGGCCTGGGGCGCGGGCTTTGAGAGGTGGCGGGACGAGGTGCGTCGTGCTTCGGCCGTGCCCCGCTATGAAGGTGGTGGCGTTGGCGTCGGTGACGGTGGGGGGGCGCCGTGCTGGGCGCTGCTGCCTCCGGGCCTGAGACGGCTGGGGCCGAATGTCATAGAGGACGTCCTCGGGGGGCCGGGCTGGCGCTGCCGTCGTGGCGCCGGGTTTTGAATTTGGTTTGGGCTTGGCTGCGGGTTGCGGTTGTGGCGCGCTGACGGGTTTGGGTGGCTGTTTGGCGGCGGTCCTGGGTTTCGGCTGGGTCGCGGGTGTGGGCCTCGTCGGGGCGTGGGCCTTGGCGGCGGCGGGGTTGCTCGCGGTGGGGGCGGGTTTGGGGGCCCGTTCGGGATGTGTCCCCCGCGGCCTGGGGGGTGGAGTGCTGGATGAGGACGTGGTGGTGGTGGTGGATGAGGTGGTCTTGGTGTTGGAGGTTGTAGAGTCGGAGGCGGAGGAGAGGGCTGTGGGAGATGGCGGAGGGTCCTGGGCTTCGGGGGCGGGCGTATGATGCTGGGTCCTGTAAGTAGCGAGAATGAGCGTGCGGGTTCGGGCACCGGGCGTGTGCGCGCGTTTTCCCTGGTGTTCCGTGCGTGCTGGTGCTGGTGTGGCGGCGTTGTCTCGGCTGCGCGGGCACGTGGGTTACCCGGGGGGTGGCCATATCTGCTCCAGGACGTGCAGGTGTGTTTGCTGGAGGTAGTCGAGGGTGCGGAAGAAGCATCGCTTGATGTCGGGCATGTCCTCCTCTGTGAGGTGGGGGTAGTTTTGGGTGGGGGTGTCTGGGCCCGGCCACAGCAGCGTCATGAGGCGGCCCACCACCATGTATGGGCAGAGCTACAGGGTAATGGGGCGTGGGGGGGTGGGTCCCCTGCGGTTTGGGGGGGCTTCTCTCTGCTGGGGCCGCAGCGTGACCACCCACACCCACCGGTCCGTGGGGATCCCCCAGGTCCGTTGGGTCCACTTGGCGAGGCAATACATCGCCCCACCAAGGCCCTGGCTGCCGCTGCGGATGGAGAGCAGCGTGTCCAGGGATTTGCGTTCCCACGTGCCCCAGATGTGGGGGTCGTCCGGGTCGTCCCCCCTGGCGTACGTGTCGGGGCCTGGGTTGTGTGGGGGGGGGGGCGTAGTTGGCGGGAAGGAGGGAGTCGGTGCCGTGTACTATCCAGTGGTTCGTGGGTGCATGGTAGTGGGTGGTCGAGAGGGTGTAGTGCAGATTGTACATGAGGGTCATGTACGTGGAGGGGGCTGGCTGCCGCTCATCGGGGGTGGGGATGTCCCCCGGGACGTGGTGCCGGAAGTTGCTCACGGAGGCCATCCGGGCTACCCATGTTTCCTGCCCCCACTCTTTGGTGTTGTCGGGGGTGGCGCAGGGTTGGGGGTGGACCATGTCGGGCTCGTGGTAGCGGGTGCGGCCCTTGGTGTCCACCCGCCCCAGCACGGGGTGTCCGACTGAGTGTCGCCCCCAGTCGATGGGGGGCACCCAGATCCGGCTCCCCGTGGGGGGCGGGCTCTCGCCGTCTGGGGTGGCGCGTGGGGGGCGGTCGTGTCGGGCGACGTGGAGGAAGGCGTCGAAGAGGAAGTCTCGGACGCCTTCCCACCAGGGTGGCCGCCTGGACCAGTGCCGGAGGCGCGGAGGCACAGCACGACGTCCTGTTCCCCGAGTCCGCAGAAGTGCTGCCGTACCGCTGCGGGGTTGTGTAGGGCGTAGGGTTCGGCCGGTGCGGCGGCTGGGGTTGCGGCGTGTGATGGAGGGGGTGGTGTGGGTTGGGCGGGGTGGTCGTCGTTGTCGCGCGTGGGGTCCGGTGATGGGGTCTCTTGTGGCGGTCGCGGGAGGGGGGATTCGCGGTTGCGTGTGTCGGCGTGGGCATTGACGTCAATTGGCTGGTGCTGGCTGCCGCGTGTTGCGTCTGTGGCCTGGTCTCGGGGGAGGGGCGGGGGGGGGGGTGTGGGGGTGGCGCTGTTGGTGGTGGGGAGGGGCTGGGGTGGGTGTTGTGCTGGCTGGGGGTCTGGGCGTCCCTGTGGGTCATGTGGGTGTTGCGTGTGTGCGCCGTGCGGCCCTTGCGGTTCTTGACTGGCTGTGGTGCCGGGGTTTGGGTGGGGGGCGGCCGCATGAGCGTCCGGGTGGGGCTGTGGTCCGTATGTAATGGGTGGCTGCTGGTGGATGGTGCTCGCTGGTACGGGGTGTGGGTGGGGGGGCTGCTGGTGGTAGTCGGGCACTCCTACTAGGCCCTGGTGTTGCTGGTGTGCGTGCGCGGCTCTCCGCGGGTCCATGGGGGTGTACCGTGGCTCGTGTGTCGTGGGCCCGTGTAGCGGGGGCGGCGGGTGGTGCTGGACCGCGTGGTGGTGGTGTTGAGGGTGTGCTGGTTGTGTGTGGTACCCAGGCGTTGGTGGGTGTGGTGGTAGGGGCTGGTGGTGGTGGAATACGTGATGGTGTGGTGCGGTGATGTGCGCTATGTGGGGTGGGTGGTTCTTGGGGCTTGGTTGTGCTGGGGCGTGGTGGGGATGTACCTGGTGGGGGTCGCTTTAGCATGGGGGCATTAGGGGGTAGGGGTTGGGAGGGACGGGGGCGTGGTGGTGGTGTTGGTGGTGCCATGTCCCCTGGCTCTGCGCGTATGGTGGTCCTGGCATGGTGTGGACGTGTGTGGGCGGTGGTGGCTGACTGGGCTGCAGGGTTTGGGTGCGGCGGTACGGTGGTGGTGGTGGGGGCTGGCGGGGGCGGTGTTGTTGGAGTGCCCCGGGGGTCTGGGCCTGGGGTGGTGTGTTGTGGCTGGACCCGGGCCCTGGTCGGGGCGTCGCGCCCTGCTGGCGGGCGCGCTGGCGGGCCCCCTGACCTGTCTTGGTCTTCTTGGCCTGGTGGGTGTCGGGGGCGGCTGAACCCCCCTGTCCCCGTGGGGGCGACGGGGAGCGGGCGTGCCAGCGGTGTGCCTCTTGGAGGCTCTTCTTGAGGCCTCTGACGTAGGTTTCCTGGTCCCTGAGGCCGATCCGTGTGGCGGTGGTCTCTTCAGGGGCGGCCAGGTCGGCGTCCCGAAAAGACGCCCAGCCCTCAGGGGGCTTCTGTTGTGCGGGGTGGGGGTGGTGTGCCGGGTAGAGGAGTGCGCTGAGTGGGTAAGGTGTTCCCTTCGGTCGGCCAAGGGCGGTGTTGAACCGGCGGCAAGTGATTCGGAGGTAGGTGGAGGTATAGGGCGAGGAGGATGTGGCGGGCCGCCACGTTCCAGCGGCCTCCGCTGTGGCGTAGGGGTGGGCTGTGGGGGGCAGGCGTGTGCTGCCCGTGGCCACGGCTATGGTCCATGCGTGGTCCGCCGCGTCCGCCACGTAGTACCCACCCAGGTTGTCCCGGAGGGTGTCGGTGAGGAACCCGAAGAAGCTGGGGTAGCTGGCGGGGGGGGTGCGGTGCGCCTACTGCGAGGGTTGGTGTGGGGGCAGCACTACCGCCACAGCAACCCCCAGTGCGAAGGCGGCATCCCCAGGAGCTTCGAGCTCCGCGAGGACATGGGCGCCGATGGCCTGCAGGCAGTAGAAGACTGGCTGCGGGTGGAAGGATACGCCTACCGCTTCCGCCAGAAGCGCTGGAGGGTCTGGACCCGCCCGGACAGGCCCGGCGAAGGGCTGCGCCCTGACGGGATTGGGAAGGACAAGAACCCCAACGAGTATCGGTTGGGCACCACGATCAACGTCTCTGTATGGGACACGATCGAGAAGAAGTTCCCGGAACTGGGGAACGAGCGTACGCTGCAGGGCAGCAGCAGCAGTCCGTCCCTGGGGAAGGAGAAGCGATCCGCCGGGGACAAGAAGCGGGACAAGGAATGGCGGGAGTACCAGCGATCCCTGGCCGCCGAAGCCGCGCAAGCCGCGGAGATTGAGATCAAGGGCGGAACCCCAGCCCCCAGCCCCCAACGGGTCAGTGGCGGTCACCACCCCGGCCACACCACCCTTTACAACTTCCTCGAAGTTGCCAAGAAGGCCAAGGCCAAGCCACGTCAGCTGCACCTGAGGAAGTCAGGCCCCAGCAGCGACGTGGAGTCGGCCCACCGGGGGAGGGTGCCGGCCAACCAGGGCAGCTCCAGCAGCAGCGTCGCTCCGGACCAAAGGGACGTGACCCGTGTCTGCGAGCGCGCCTGTGGGGTGCCCTGCAACCTTCGGGTTGCCCGGCAACGGGCCACGCAGCAGAACGCTGCCGTGGAGGGTCCGTCGGGATCGCCCAGGAGGAGGCCACAGATTGGGGCAGAGGCGTGGCCTTCCATGCCTCGACCGTGGCGGCCATCGCGGCTGGTCTCACGGCTGCAGCCGCACAGGAGGCAGCGACTGCCCGGGCCAGGAGTGAGGTGGCGGCAGCTGCCCAGGAAGCCCGCTTGGCCCAGGAGGCCATTGTCTGTAAAGAGGCGGAGGTGAAAGCGCTGGAAGAGGCGCTTGCCCAGGAGAGGGCAAGGAAGGGGGCGGAGGAAAGCGCCCACGCCGAAGCAACGGCCAAGGTCCAAGCGGACGCCGCCAGGAAGGACGCCGTCGAGGCCGCGCGACGGAAGATCGCTGAGGAGAGGGCCAAGACAGAGGCGGAGCTGGCAGCATTGGAAGCAGAGAAGGCACAGCTGCAGCGGGCTCGGGAAGCCGAGGCTGCCCGTGCCCGGGAGGAGGCCGAAGGCGAGCTGCCGCAGCCACGGCCGCCGCAATGGAGGAGGCGGAGGCCAGGCTCCAGCGCGAGACTCCCCCGGGAGGATCCCGAGTGGAGACCCTTCGAAAGCTCTTCGAAGGGGACGCCTCCTCCAAGATGACGCTGGATCTGGAGGAGGTGCGCTGACGGGTTTGGGTGGCTGTTTGGCGGCGGTCCTGGGTTTCGGCTGGGTCGCGGGTGTGGGCCTCGTCGGGGCGTGGGCCTTGGCGGCGGCGGGGTTGCTCGCGGTGGGGGCGGGTTTGGGGGCCCGTTCGGGATGTGTCCCCCGCGGCCTGGGGGGTGGAGTGCTGGATGAGGACGTGGTGGTGGTGGTGGATGAGGTGGTCTTGGTGTTGGAGGTTGTGGAGTCGGAGGCGGAGGAGAGGGCTGTGGGAGATGGCGGAGGGTCCTGGGCTTCGGGGGCGGGCGTATGATGCTGGGTCCTGTAAGTAGCGAGAATGAGGGTGCGGGTTCGGGCACCGGGCGTGTGCGCGCGTTTTCCCTGGTGTTCCGTGCGTGCTGGTGCTGGTGTGGCGGCGTTGTCTCGGCTGCGCGGGCACGTGGGTTACCCGGGGGGTGGCCATATCTGCTCCAGGACGTGCAGGTGTGTTTGCTGGAGGTAGTCGAGGGTGCGGAAGAAGCATCGCTTGATGTCGGGCATGTCCTCCTCTGTGAGGTGGGGGTAGTTTTGGGTGGGGGTGTCTGGGCCCGGCCACAGCAGCGTCATGAGGCGGCCCACCACCATGTATGGGCAGAGCTGTAGGGTAATGAGGCGTGGGGGGGTGGGTCCCCTGCGGTTTTGGGGGGGCTTCCCTCTGCTGGGGCCGCAGCGTGACCACCCACACCCACCGGTCCGTGGGGATCCCCCAGGTCCGTTGGGTCCACTTGGCGAGGCAATACATCGCCCCACCAAGGCCCTGGCTGCCGCTGCGGATGGAGAGCAGCGTGTCCAGGGATTTGCGTTCCGACGTGCCCCAGATGTGGGGGTCGTCCGGGTCTTCCCCCCTGGCGTACGTGTCGGGGCCTGGGTTGTGTGGGGGGGGGGCGTAGTTGGCGGGAAGGAGGGAGTCCGTGCCGTGTACTATCCAGTGGTTCGTGGGTGCATGGTAGTGGGTTGTCGAGAGGGTGTAGTGCAGATTGTACATGAGGGTCATGTACGTGGAGGGGGCTGGCTGCCGCTCATCGGGGGTGGGGATGTCCCCCGGGACGTGGTGCCGGAAGTTGCTCACGGAGGCCATCCGGGCTACCCATGTTTCCTGCCCCCACTCTTTGGTGTTGTCGGGGGTGGCGCAGGGTGGGGGGTGGACCATGTCGGGCTCGTGGTAGCGGGTGCGGCCATTGGTGTCCACCCGCCCCAGCACGGGGTGTCCGACTGAGTGTCGCCCCCAGTCGATGGGGGGCACCCAGATCCGGCTCCCCGTGGGGGGCGGGCTCTCGCCGTCTGGGGTGGCGCGTGGGGGGCGGTCGTGTCGGGCGACGTGGAGGAAGGCGTCGAAGAGGAAGTCTCGGACGCCTTCCCACCAGGGTGGCCGCCTGGACCAGTGCCGGAGGCGCGGAGGCACAGCACGACGTCCTGTTCCCCGAGTCCCCAGAAGTGCTGCCGTACCGCTGCGGGGTTGTGTAGGGCGTAGGGTTCGGCCGGTGCGGCGGCTGGGGTTGCGGCGTGTGATGGAGGGGGTGGTGTGGGTTGGGCGGGGTGGTCGTCGTTGTCGCGCGTGGGGTCCGGTGATGGGGTCTCTTGTGGCGGTCGCGGGAGGGGGGATTCGCGGTTGCGTGTGTCGGCGTGGGCATTGACGTCAATTGGCTGGTGCTGGCTGCCGCGTGTTGCGTCCGTGGCCTGGTCTCGGGGGAGGGGCGGGGGGGGTGGTGTGGGGGTGGCGCTGTTGGTGGTGGGGAGGGGCTGGGGTGGGTGTTGTGCTGGCTGGGGGTCTGGGCGTCCCTGTGGGTCGTGTGGGTGTTGCGTGTGTGCGCCGTGCGGCCCTTGCGGTTCTTGACTGGCTGTGGTGCCGGGGTTTGGGTGGGGGGCGGCCGCATGAGCGTCCGGGTGGGGCTGTGGTCCGTATGTAATGGGTGGCTGCTGGTGGATGGTGCTCGCTGGTACGGGGTGTGGGTGGGGGGGCTGCTGGTGGTAGTCGGGCACTCCTACTAGGCCCTGGTGTTGCTGGTGTGCGTGCGCGGCTCCCCGCGGGTCCATGGGGGTGTACCGTGGCTCGTGTGTCGTGGGCCCGTGTAGCGGGGGCGGCGGGTGGTGCTGGACCGCGTGGTGGTGGTGTTGAGGGTGTGCTGGTTGTGTGTGGTACCCCGGCGTTGGTGGGTGTGGTGGTAGGGGCTGGTGGTGGTGGAATACGTGATGGTGTGGTGCGGTGATGTGCGCTATGTCGGGTGGGTGGTTCTTGGGGCTTGGTTGTGCTGGGGCGTGGTGGGGATGTACCTGGTGGGGGTCGCTTTAGCATGGGGGCATTAGGGGGTAGGGGTTGGGAGGGACGGGGGCGTGGTGGTGGTGTTGGTGGTGCCATGTCCCCTGGCTCTGCGCGTATGGTGGTCCTGGCATGGTGTGGACGTGTGTGGGCGGTGGTGGCTGACTGGGCTGCAGGGTTTGGGTGCGGCGGTACGGTGGTGGTGGTGGGGGCTGGCGGGGGCGGTGTTGTTGGAGTGCCCCGGGGGTCTGGGCCTCGGGTGGTGTGTTGTGGCTGGACCCGGGCCCTGGTCGGGGCGTCGCGCCCTGCTGGCGGGCGCGCTGGCGGGCCCCCTGACCTGTCTTGGTCTTCTTGGCCTGGTGGGTGTCGGGGGCGGCTGAACCCCCCTGTCCCCGTGGGGGCGACGGGGAGCGGGCGTGCCAGCGGTGTGCCTCTTGGAGGCTCTTCTTGAGGCCTCTGACGTAGGTTTCCTGGTCCGTGAGGCCGATCCGTGTGGCGGTGGTCTCTTCAGGGGCGGCCAGGTCGGCGTCCCGAAAAGACGCCCAGCCCTCAGGGGGCTTCTGTTGTGCGGGGTGGGGGTGGTGTGCCGGGTAGAGGAGTGCGCTGAGTGGGTAAGGTGTTCTCTTCGGTCGGCCAAGGGCGGTGTTGAACCGGCGGCAAGTGATTCGGAGGTAGGTGGAGGTAAAGGGCGAGGAGGATGTTGCGGGCCGCCACGTTCCAGCGGCCTCCGCTGTGGCGTAGGGGTGGGCTGTGGGGGGCAGGCGTGTGCTGCCCGTGGCCACGGCTATGGTCCATGCGTGGTCCGCCGCGTCCGCCACGTAGTACCCACCCAGGTTGTCCCGGAGGGTGTCGGTGAGGAACCCGAAGAAGCTGGGGTAGCTGGCGGGGGGGGTGCGGTGCGCCTACTGCGTGGGTTGGTGTGGGGGCAGCACTACCGCCACAGCAACCCCCAGTGCGAAGGCGGCATCCCCAGGAGCTTCGAGCTCCGCGAGGACATGGGCGCCGATGGCCTGCAGGCAGTAGAAGACTGGCTGCGGGTGGAAGGATACGCCTACCGCTTCCGCCAGAAGCGCTGGAGGGTCTGGACGCGCCCGGACAGGCCCGGCGAAGGGCTGCGCCCTGACGGGATTGGGAAGGACAAGAACCCCAACGAGTATCCGTTGGGCACCACGATCAACGTCTCTGTATGGGACACGATCGAGAAGAAGTTCCCGGAACTGGGGAACGAGCGTACGCTGCAGGGCAGCAGCAGCAGTCCGTCCCTGGGGAAGGAGAAGCGATCCGCCGGGGACAAGAAGCGGGACAAAGAATGGAGGGAGTACCAGCGATCCCTGGCCGCCGAAGCCGCGCAAGCCGCGGAGATTGAGATCAAGAGCGGAACCCCAGCCCCCAGCCCCCAACGGGTCAGTGGCGGTCACCTTCCCGGCCACACCACCCTTTACAACTTCCTCGAAGTTGCCAAGAAGGCCAAGGCCAAGCCACGTCAGCTGCACCTGAGGAAGTCAGGCCCCAGCAGCGACGTGGAGTCGACCCACCGGGGGAGGGTGCCGGCCAACCAGGGCAGCTCCAGCAGCAGCGTCGCTCCGGACCAAAGGGACGTGACCCGTGTCTGCGAGCGCGCCTGTGGGGTGCCCTGCAACCTTCGGGTTGCCCGGCAACGGGCCACGCAGCAGAACGCTGCCGTGGAGGGTCCGTCGGGATCGCCCAGGAGGAGGCCACAGATTGGGGCAGAGGCGTGGCCTTCCATGCCTCGACCGTGGCGGCCATCGCGGCCGGTCTCACGGCTGCAGCCGCACAGGAGGCAGCGACTGCCCGGGCCAGGAGTGAGGTGGCGGCAGCTGCCCAGGAAGCCCGCTTGGCCCAGGAAGCCATTGTCTGTAAAGAGGCGGAGGTGAAAGCGCTGGAAGAGGCGCTTGCCCAGGAGAGGGCAAGGAAGGGGGCGGAGGAAAGCGCCCACGCTGAAGCAACGGCCAAGGTCCAAGCGGACGCCGCCAGGAAGGACGCCGTCGAGGCCGCGCGACGGAAGATCGCTGAGGAGAGGGCCAAGACAGAGGCGGAGCTGGCAGCATTCGAAGCAGAGAAGGCACAGCTGCAGCGGGCTCGGGAAGCCGAGGCTGATCGTGCCCGGGAGGAGGCCGAAGGCGAGCTGCCGCAGCCACGGCCGCCGCAATGGAGGAGGCGGAGGCCAGGCTCCAGCGCGAGACTCCCCCGGGAGGATCCCGAGTGGAGACCCTTCGAAAGCTCTTCGAAGGGGACGCCTCCTCCAAGATGACGCTGGATCTGGAGGAGGTCGACACGGGCAGCAGCGGGGACAGTGGGCCCACCGCCTACCGACGAAGGAGGGGTAAGGGGAAGACCCCCTAGAGGGCACGGAGGCCAGCGGGCGGACATCCCCACAACTCCGACCCCTTCTTCACCGCAAGCGATGGGGACGGACGAGACCGCCGACATCGCCGAGGAGTGGCTGGAGGAGGAGGCGGAGATGTTCCAATTGAGCCGGAGGGTGAGGATGAGGATCTCCCTCCTCCCTACCGGAGTTCGGAGTCTTCCGCGTGCGAGACCGAGACGACCAGGTGGGGCGACATGGACGAGGATGAAGACATGTACTTCGGTTACACGGAGAAGCCCCCATCCTTTGACCCACTGAGGGGACCCGGCGGAGGCCCACCGGGACCCCCTGGCGGAGGACCATCAGGACTCCCTGGAGGACGCCCACCAAGTGGACCCCCGGGCATGGGAGGACCCCCTGGACCGGGCAGACCCGGCAGAGGCCCTCCTGGAGGACCCCCTGGGGACCCTGACGGCCCACCAGAAGAGGGTGACCCGGAGGCCACTTGGCGGTGGATCATCCACCTCCGCAGGAGGGTCCAGACCCTCGAGCGCGAGGTAGACATGGGCAAAGGCGAGATGATCAGCATCGCGAGGGTCGCCGCGGGCGCACAGAAGGAGCTGGACATCGCCAAGACAGAGATGGTCAAGATCTCCAAGGTCGCCACCGCTGCCCAAAGGGAGCTGGACATCGCCAGAGGCGAGACCAGGCTGCTGAACAAGGTCATCAACGGCCTGCAGCAGAGGTTGGACGAGCTGGAAGACAGTGGGAGCGTCTGCAGCGACCACTCACCCCTGGAGTCCGGCTCGTCGGATGTTGGCTGGGGACCTGGACCAGGTCCAGGCAGAGCCCACGCCACTGGCAGAGCCCCCAGGAGTTGCCCCAGCGCCAGTGCCCCCTCCCTCAGCGCCCCCTCTCATCACAGCGCGGGCCGCCGTAACGAGCGCGTGCCGCCCGGCAGTGGCAGTGAGGAGTGGCGTGATGAGTGGCTCAGTGCGGAGTACCACAGCTGCTGTGCTCCACAGCGGACACCGGTACGCCCCCGACGCCCCGCACCAGCCCAGGAGCCAATCCCAATGGCTGCAGGGTGTTATGGTGGACTCAGAGATGAGGTCCCCAGAGGGGGCGTGCAGTGGGATGTCGGCGGAGGCAACGAAGACCTGGAGGAGTTCGGCATTCCCCTGCCGCGTGGTGTACGACAGCAGGCAGCTGAACGCAGCCGCCGGCGCCGTGATGAGGAGGCATACATGGAAGGAGTACGGCGTGAACATCTAGGTTCAGCGTGCATGGAGGAACCACGGCGTAGCCACATGAATACCGTGGAGGAGATGGAAGTGGCGGCCAAGGGAGTCCGTGGGGGACGCCGATGGGAACCCCGGTCGACCTCATGGCCGGCGTCCATGGTCTCTAAGGCCGCGGAAGCCGCTGTGTGGGAAGACCTGAAGGACATCAGGCCCCCCACGTACGATGGCAACCCCCTCAACCTCGACCGCTTCTTGGAGAAGCTGGACAATTGGGGGATGACCGTCACTGATGACATGGATCCCGCAGATGCGGAGAAATATGTCTTCAAACGGTTCAGGTGACGCCTGCCGGAGGTGCTCCAAGAGCTATACTTCGTGGTGACAAAGGAGGGGAAAATCAAGACCCTCAAGGAAGCCAAGAAGTGGCTCAACGAGCAGGAGCGGGTTGAGGCTCCGCAGGTGGCTGCCAAGCGGTAAGGGGCCATCAAGCCTCAGCATGATGGTCAGGAGATCCGCCTACGGGATTGGCGAGACTTCCGGGGGCAATACATCCTCTTCAGCCGCAACGTGGAGGACTGGAATGAGGGTGACGAGCAGGCCCGCCTGCTCTCCATGCTGCCGGAGGCATGGATCAAGAGAGTCCCGAAGGAGAGGGCCAAGAGAGCCAAGTTCAACCATACGTTCACGATGATGCTCCCCAAGGAGTATCATCCAAAAATGTTGGCTTGGACAAATAAGCATGTGGCGCGGGATGTCAAGCGGCGAGAGCCGCGGAACGCCCTCCTCAACACCGTCACGGGCGATCGCGAGAAGACCGCGTTGTTGCGCCTCGACGAGTGTGACGTGGGCGGTGACACCCTCCGTCCGCAGGCCATCCTGGCGCGGCTGACCTGCGACGAGGTCTTGGATTGGGTCGGAGAGGAAGTGCTCAAAGGGTACAGAAATCTCCACCACACCCGTGGCTTGAAAGCTGGTGACCGTGACGTCAACTACGTTGGCGAGGGGTCTGGTGGGGAAGGTGCCATGGACCCAGCGGGAGCAGATGGCGATGAGGCTCTCAACGACGATGACGACAACAATGAGCCTGCTGAAATGGCCGTTTGTGCCTTTGTGGCCAACAACCTGAACGCGGGGAGCAACCGGGGAAGCTTGAAGCCGCTGCAGAAAGGTTGGAAGAAGAAGGAGAAGAAGGAGCCCCGCCGCATTGGCGACCCTCCGCTGTCCTTTGGGGAGGTCATACGGGCTCACCCTCGGGGCCTGTTCCGTGTGTTATGGAAGGAACAAAGGGTTCAACCATGACCACCGAGCATGCCCCATCCACAAGGCCGACACGGAGGCTCACAAGAAGGTGCATGGGTCGAAGAAGCGTGCACCCGCGGGTATCCGGGAGACCAAGGTCGAGGTCACCAAGGATGAGCTCTCCAAGCTGATGTCGGCGGGGACTGAGTTGGCCAAGGAGATCCAGGGGATCCAGAAGTCCTGAGTCCCCAAGTCGGACGACAGGGGAAGAACAAAGAGAAGGACAAGGACAAGAAGGGTAAGAAAGGGGGAAAGAAGAAGAGTGTCAACAAGGTTGATGCGGAGGAGAGTACCCCTGCTACCACAAGCGAAGCCCCTTAGCGGAGCCCCTGCAGCCAGGGGCCCCAGCTAGGGCGGTTGCAGGATGGTGTCGCGGGAAGCGCCACACCATTCCAGTCGGGAGACAATGAGCACAAAGGGATTGCCGCGGGCGGCAGGCCCGGTCCGGCACCCAAGACAAAAGACAGTCGCAGTGGCAGGGTGAGGGTAAGTGAAGGCACGAACCCTTGCACCCGTCCATCCTTCGCGACCAAGAATGTATTTGATGTGCTTCAAGATCTATCCGAGAGTATCGGAGGATCACCCGGACCGCAGCTGGATGCTGCAGATGGGCAGCCTGAGCCCATTGTCCACGACCTGCACCAGTCACTTATTGAGCTTCTGGAACGGCCAGAGATCCTGAGCTTGCACGCCGTGCGCCGTGTGGGGCGTGAGCGGCGGTTGCACCTTAAGGTCCGTGCCTTATGCGGCGAAGTGGAGAAGGTCTTCGACGTGTTGGTCGACACGGGAGCTCAGGTCAGCTGGGTCAAGGCTGGCTTACTTCCGCCAGAGTGCTTGACCGACAGTCGGAAGCCTGTCAGGCTGAAGGTGGCGAACGGCCAGTACATGGTGGGAGGCACGAGGGAAGCGGCCATTGGGCTGCAGTTCGTGAACCAGGTAGGTAGGTAGGTGCACTCGGTCGTGGAGAGGCGCCCCATGGTTCCCCATGGCGTCGCCCCTGTGACGAACAGGAAGAGGCTCCGCGCGTGAAGAGGGGAGGCGGCTTACATCCCGCTAGACCTGACTGTTGGCCCCAAACAAAGGGGCCCCGGGCAACACCGGGAGGGCTGATCGCCGCTGGCGTGACGTGCTTGTCTCGCCGGGAGGGTGTGCCCCCGTGCTTGCGCATGTCCCCTCCTTTGGGCGGAATACTAGAGGTTCACCGGACTTTCTGGCGTATCCCGTTCCCAAGGCATGCATGCACGTTCTTGGTACTAGGGTTTCGAGGCGCTTGGGTGTCGCACGCTTCGCCTCGAGTTCCAAAGCAGCGCAGGCCTTAGGATGCAGCCTTACCCCCGGTCTCCGGATCTCGTTTGGCCGGGTCACCTGCATGGCACGGGCTGCCTCAGTGCCCGGGCTGTTGGCACTGGGTTTCCTACTGTTGTGCGGCGTTTGTGTTTGGGTCAGGTTTGCGGTTGGGTGTGGGTCTTGTTAACCCGGCCTCTCCTGGCTGGTGTCTTGTATGGGTGTGTTTGGGCACGGTTTGTGGTGTTGTCCCTCTAGTGCCGGCTGTTTTTGGTGTTCGTGGTTGGGCTTAGGTTTCGGCCTGCTTATGGGATGTGTGTGGTTTGGTGCGCGCTCTGCTTGCCCCCCGCTGTTTCCGGTTCCGGTGTGCGGTGTGCACTGTGCCCCGCCCTTCTTGGCTGGGTTGTCGGGGTGTGTTTTTTGCGCTCTTTTTTTTTGCTTTGTGGTGTCAGTTGCTGGGTGTCCCTGTCCTGGGCCTTGTGGTCCCTGTCCCCCCATCCCCTTTCTTCTGGGCTGGGCTGCTGGCTCTTTTTTTTTTTCGTGGTGTGTGTCTGCATGTTTCGGTGTCCCTTGTCCCGGTTAGCCGCTGTTCCTGGCTTGGTGTTGCCGGTTTTGGCTGGGTGGTCCCCCTGTGCCTCTTTGGGGGTCCTGTCTTCGGTGCCTTCTGGGGGGGGGTTTGGCCCTATCTGGTGGTGTTGGCGGGCGGTTTGGTGGCTGTGGACTGTTTTCGCACCCCTCCCCCTCTCCCCCCTCCTTTTTTTTTTTGGGGGGGTGCGGGGCCTGCCTCTTCCTCCCTCTGCCTTCCCTGGGCTGGCGCACGCACTGGCCCGCATTCAGTGTTGTCTTCCGGGCTGCTGTTGGCGGTTGCGTTCTGTTTGGCCGTGTTCCGGCCCCATGGGTCGGTTTGGCTATGTACACGTTTGGCTCGGCGTCCCTCCTTGCCGGGTTAGGTCCTGGCTCTGCCGGCTGGGCTGCTGCGCCAGGCAGCTGCGTGCGGCTCGGGGTTAGGGGGCTGGGGTTGTTTGTGTCCTTTCCCCTCTGCGGTGCCGGTTTTAACCTTCTGGGTGGTCCGCCACCGTTGTTGCCGGGCGCGCGGTGGCCCCGTGTGTGGCCTGCGGTGCCGGTGTGTCGCGTGCTGGTGCGGCGCCTTCCGAGGTGTGCGGTGTCTTGCTTCGGTTAGTCCTTCAGGTTAGGGTCAGTCGTGCCGTGTTGTGCCGCTCTGTGCCGCGTCGCGTCGCGTCCTGCTGTGGCGCGTTGCATTGTGGCGCGCTGTGGTGCGGTTTGCCGTGGTCTCGCGTTGTGCCGCGGTGGGTCAGTCGAGGTCAGCCTGGCCTGTGTCGTGGTGCGGAGTGCGGGCCGGAGTGTGGCTGGCTGGTGGCTGGGGGGTGCGGTTAGGTGTGGGTGTCTCGCTGGGTCCGTGCTGTGGGGGCCTGGGCGTGCCCCTCGGGCTGGTGGGTTGGGTAGGCGTCCGTAGGGTTGCCCTCCCTGGGGGCCTGTGCCTTGGTCCTGTGTCCTCTGGGGGTTTCGGTCCCTAGCCCTGGTCGCTGTGGCCGTGCCTTCGTCCTCTTCCGGTGCCTGTGAGGTGGCCCTTGTGGCGGCCGGGGTCATCGCCTGGCGTTGAGGGCGTGGTGGTGCGCCGTGCGGCGGCGTTCCCTGCGGTTTCCTCTGTGGGTGTGGCCCGCTCTCCCCGTGTAGGTGTGCCCTCCATCCCCCGTGTGGTTTCCGGTGGCTGGTGGTTGTGCGCTGGTGTCCGTATGGCGTCTGATGCTTGCTTCGGCGGTGCGTGTTGGGGGGTTCGCCCCCGGGAGTCGTGGGGCGTTCGGTGAGGGTGGGGCGGCGCTTGCCCCCCCCGTCAGGGTGTGCCCTTCCTGGGTGTGGGTCGTGACGTTTGCCGTGGTGCCCTTTTCCTCCGCGCCTTGGTCCCCGCTCCTGTCCCTTCCTGGTTCTTGGGTGGTTTCCTGCCCTCATGTGGTGTCTCTTCCGGCGCCCTGTCCCTATGGGTGCCTGTCCTCACTTGGGGCCCCTCCGTGCCCTCTTGCCTGAGTGCCCCTTGGCGTCCCTTGCCCTCCCCTTGCCCTTGTCCTTCCCCTTCCTGGTGTGGTGGTGGCGGGAGGGGCGGGGTGGGGAGGGGGCGCCGACGGTCCAGGCCTGGGGGTGGGTGGCCTGGAGCCATTGGCGGAGGGCTTCGGGGGTGTAGGGGGGGCTGAGGCCCTGGACCGCAATGCGGAGGAGGGCCTCCCATGCCGCTTGTGGCATGATGGCCTCCAGGGGGGCCTCGTTGGGGTCGGCGGGGGTGCGGGTGCGTATCTCCTCGAAAGTATGCACCCCATCGTGCCTTCCCGCTCCCCCGGCCAACTTCTCCCAGCGGCGGAACTCGTGCAAAGCGGGGGCAGACCACCAGGCGAGGTGGGCGGGGCCCTGGGGGGGGGGGGGGCCGTGCCTGGGGTCCTGGAGCGGCGGGGGGAGGACGTGGACCTGTGATGGTGGTGGGGGTTGCGGTGCCTGGGGGAGCGGGAGCGGCGCTGGCGGGGGCTAGGGGTGGAGGACGGGTACGGGCGAAGGGGGGAACGGGAGGGGGAGGTGGACATGGGGCGGCGGTGGTGCGCTTGGTGGCGTCCGGGGGAGCGGGAGCGGCGGTGGCGGGGGCTCGGGGTGGTGGATGGGTATGGGCGGCGGGGGGAACAGGGAGCCCGGCGGGGCCTGTCAGAGGAGGGGGAGGTGGACGTGGGGTGGCGGTGGCGTGCCTGGCGGCGTCGGAGGGATTGGGAGCGGTAATGGCGGGGGCCGGGGGTCTTGTATGGCCGGAGGGGGGAGGGGGAGGTGGACATGGGGCGGCGGTGGCGCTCGTGGTGGCGCCCGGGGGAGCCGGAGCGGCGGGAGCGGGGTCCCGGGGGGTCGTGGTGGCACCTGGGGGAGCGGGAGCGGCGCGAGTGGGTGGTTGAGGCGCGGTGGCGGTGTGGGGGGTGTGGGCGCCGGGGGCGAGTGTGCCGTGCGGGGGGGGAGCGGGAGCGCCGCCGTTTGCGCGACCGGGCCTCATCGGTTGAGTGGGGGCAGTCATGAGGCGTTGGCGGGTCCTGGGGGGCTTCGCGTGGTGCTGCCTGGTACTGGGGGGGGGGGTCCCCCGTTGTCCATGGAACCGCCACGTAGGGTTGTGGTGGCGGCAGCGGCTGGTGGTATGGGTCGAGCGACTGTCCTGGGCGGGGTTGGGCCCCGGGGACCCCTTGGGCGTGGACGTGGTGGCCGGGGGGGTACGGTTCCTGGTACGGGGGGGTGGCTGGTATGGGGGGGTTCGCCCCTGGTGGTAGGTGGGGTATGCGGGTGGAGCGCTCAGTGGCTGCCATCCTATTCGCTGGTGCTGTTCGTGCACGGGGGGTTGTGGCCCGGTGGGGTAGGGTGGTGGGCAGTGGTAGTGGTGGTGGTGGTGTTGGTAGTGGTGGGGTTGGTGCTGCGGGTATGGCCCTTTGACCCCTTGTGGGTTTTCCATTCTTCCTTGTGGGGGTGGGGCGTTGGGCATCATGCGCAGCCCGTGGGGCTGCACTATCCGGTGGGCAGGGGGGGCGGATCGGGGGCCGGGCTTGACGGTGACGGTGGTCGAGGGGTCCCACGTCCCTAGGTCGGTTTGGCTGGCGGTGGTGGTGGTTTGTGCGAGATGGATGAAGGGGCACTTGGTGACGGGGATGCGGACGAGGGTTTGGACGGGGTCGTGTTGGGTGGCCGCCTCTGCGGTGGTGGTGGCTGCCGGTGGGAGGGGGGCGTGGGTTGTGGTGGTTGGGGGGTCCTGGGTTGGGTGAGGGTCCGGGTTGGGGCGGTGTTGGTTCAGTTTGTGTCGTTGCGTTTGTGGCGTTGTGTGTGCTCGCGTGGGCGACGGCTTGGGTTTGGGGTCGGGCTCCAGGTTGGGGTCCGGTTCCAGGTTGAGGAGGACCTCTGTCAGGAGGTGTGAGGGCGCCGATGTCGGGTTGGGGGTCTTCCCGCTGCGTTGCCGGGGTGCCCGAGTCGCCTGTTTGGGGGTCGGGGGGTCGGTGCGTGCGGCCGCGGCTTTGGCTTTTGCCGCTGCCTTGAGGATGAGGGCGGCGTGGACGGGGGGGTCGGAGGATGAGGTGGAGGAGGTGGATGAGGCTGAGGATGAGGAGGAGGTGGTGGACGCAGGTTGAGCTGTGATGCGGGCGGGCTTGCGGGCGGCGGCTTCTGCTGCGGCCACGGCGGGGAGGATGGAGGGCATGTCCTCGGGCTGTAGGTTGGGGGCGGGCGGCTGGGGGGGCCCGGTCGTGACCTGGCGGCCCGGCGGGCCGATCTGGTCGGCAGCGGCGGGGGAGGGAGGCGCGGGGCTGTGGCCTTCTCCTTCTGGACCTGGCTTGGCCGGGGTCCTGCAATGTGTGAGGTTGTGTGGGCTGGTGTCCGCGGGGGGGAACAGTTCACGTGGGCTGCATTCAGGGGCCGGGGGGGTTGGGCCTGGGTCTTCTGGGGTGTGTGCGGGGCGCGTGGGCGGGCCACTGGGTGGGGTGGGCGTGCCGCGGGGCTCCTCTCGGCGGGTGTGTGTGGGTTGTCGAGTGTGGGGGGTGGTGAGGGGTGTCCGGCGGGTGGGTGTGTGGCGGGCTTGTGCTGCTGTTCGGGCGGGTGGGGGAGGCCCGTGTCGCGGGGGCCGGGGGTGCGCGCGATGGTGGGCGTGTGTGGGTCTCCGGGTGAGCAGCGAGAGGGGAGGGGCTTGGGCGGGGATTGTGCGGTGGGGTGCGTTGTGTCGGTGTAAGTGTCTGCTCGCCACGCCGCGCTGGCGTGGCCAGTTGTAGGCCGGGCGGTTTGGAGGAGAAGCTTGCCGTCTTCTGCTGCCGCGGCAAGGATTTCGCAGACGAGCTTGCGTATCTGGTGGACCTCTTGGTCAGTGGTGGGGAGGGGGTATGCTAGCTTTGGGCCAAGACCCACGCGGCTGAGGACCCTGTGGATGGCGTGGTACCCGTAGGTGAGGGATCGCTGCGGTCTGGGGGGGGGATTTGGCCGCGTGTCCGGGCCCGCCTCGACTTGTGTGTTGGCGGTGGGGATGGCCCAAATCGAGGGCACGGTCCCCGTGGGTGGCCAGCGGCGCTGAATCCAGTGGGTCAGGCAGAGCATGGCCAATCCCAGGTGGTAGCCCGCGATCCCTGAGGTGATTTGGGCCAGGGCGCGGGCTGGGGGCTTGTTCCCTGGCTGTAGGACGCCCCTGAGGACCCTGTGCTGGGTGGTGGGGCCCCTTACTGCCCCTGGCGGGGCGGTCCCTGGGGCGAGCATGGTGTCTGTCTCTTTGACAAGCCATTGCGGGCAGGGGGATGTAGCCGTAGCGGCTATCACGTAGTAGTGCCCGCGCTCGAGGACTGTAACCCAGACCTCCGGCGGGGGGTGGTCACTGTCTGTAGGTGGGAGGGGGAGGACGTTGTCTGGGGTGCGGAGGCCGGCGGCGCGGAGGGCGGTGTCGCGAGTTGGTGCGGTGGCCTGTTCCCACTGCTCCGGGGGGTTCGGGTCCGCTGGGTGGTCCTTCTCCGCTGGGGCCTGTCGTAGGCGTACGGTCCCTCGACGCGTGACGTTGATGTCGGTGTCGTGTGTCAGGGCCTGGCCCCACTCGATGGGGGGGATCCAGACGTGCTGGCCCTGGGTGTGTTTGCAGGCTCGCCAGAGTACGAGGTCTACGATGGTCTCGTCGAGGCCGTTGCCTGGGGTGGTCAGGTCCCGGAAGGCTTTGACGGTGAGCTTGGTCCAGTCCTCTTGTAGGCGGTACCAGCCCAGGGGGGTGGTCGGGGCCCTGCCTTGGAGGGTTGCTCGGAGGAAGTCGGGGTTGTTGTTGGTGGCCGGTGTGAGAGGGGGGCACCCCGGGTCTGGGGGGGGTGGGCTGGATAGGTTGCCGGGGTCTTGTGCGTCTACGTCGGTGTATGGTTGGGCCTGGTTGGGCTCGGCCGGGCTGGGCGGTGCCGGCTGGCTTCCTAGGTGAGGAATCGGCCTCGGGGCGCTGTGGTGGTGTCTTGGAGGCCTGCGGATGGAGATGGGGGGCGCGTGCGGGGCGCGGAGTGGGTTAGTGGACGTCTGGGTCATGCACGGCATGGTAATGGATGAGACGCTGCATGTGTTCCCTGGCGGTGGGGTCGGTGAGTTGCTCCGCGTGTGTTAACAGGAGGTGTTTGCGGTGTACCATTTGGGCCGCTGCTCTGCGGACTGCCTCTAGCTGGAAGTGCGCTGCTGCCTCCATGGGGCTTTCCGTGTGTTTGGTGAGGTGTCGGTGCAGAGCCTGTGTCATCGCGCCTCTCATGGTGGCCTCTTTGACCAGGGGATCCCGGAAGAGGTGTTCGGTGGCCTGGTGTGCGTGGCTGTGGGTTGGCCATCCTTCGTGTTGTCGTAGGGTTTCCGCCGGGGACCAGCCCACTAGCGTGTCCCTGCCTGTATGGAGGGGGCATTTCCTGAAGTGTTCCGAGTCCTCCGGGGTGGTGTGGTCGCACGGGCAACGAGTGTGTTCTTCGGGGACGTGGATGTGTTTGCGGGCGAGCCATCTGGCGACCCTGGTGAGGAACGGTAGTTGCTCCCTGAGGAGCTGGATGCGTCGTTTTTGGAGGTGGGCTGGGACGTTTGCTGGGCGCAGCGCTGAGTGGTAGAGGGGGATTTGCAGTCTGTCCTGGAGCTCCTGAATGTGCGCCCGGCTGTCTGCGTCGCCGAGCACGCGGGCGAGATGTTGGATGGGGTTGGGGTAGTGGTATGCTGTCTGATGGGGCTCGGGTACGGGGGGTATGTGTTGGAGGTGTGTGTGGTTTCGGCCGAGGTCAGGGATCTGGAGGGCTGGTAGGTGCGTCGTGCGCTGGTGTACTGCCTGGTTGTCGACCTTAGCATTTCCGTATTGGTGTCTGTGGGACTGTTGTTTCACGATGTGGAGTTGGACGTAGGGGGGGAGGCTGCAAAGGGCTTTCCAGAGCAGCAGTGCCTGGGTGCCGAGGTTCGTCGCGGTGGCTTTGTGAAGTGGTTGCCTTGCTATGCGGAGGAGCAGGTGTGTGTCGACAGTGGCGTCTACCACGAACCAGACCCGGACGATGTGCGGGAGGTGAGCGGGTAGGTGGGCCGCGATCTCGGTGATTGCGTCGGCCATGGCCCCTGGCTCCCCGTGGGAGGAGGCCCCATAGGTGGTGTGGCCCGTGTGGTGGTCCATGTGGTAGTGTCCCCTGGTGTGGGTTAGCTGCAGGGTGGCCCCCCCGGTGATGGGCGTAAGGGCGGATTCGCCTGAGGCGTCGGTGAAGAAGAGCCGGTCAGCCGGTGATGGTTGTGGGAGGCGGCATGGGTTTCATTGGCAGGTAGGCGTATAGGGCGAGGCCCGTGGCGAGGTGGGCTACTGGGGTTGTGGGCTGCAGGATGGGGGTGGCGTACACCCCTATTCCTTTGGAGATGATGTGTTTCGCTTGGAGGGACAGGGCTATGAGTCCCTTCTCCCGCTGTCCTTGTGTGAGGTAGGAGTAGATGTAGTGGAGGATGTAGGCTGTGTCTGGGTTTAGGTCGTGTCATGTGAGGGTTTGTGTTCGGTGCTCCGCTGTGTGGCAGGAGTGGTGGAGCGGATAGTACGGGTGCTCGTGCTTGCCCGTTCTGCCCGGCTCGTACATGCTGTAACAGATGGCGACCCCTGTCGGGTCGGGGCGGGGCCACGTGGGTGTAGTGGTGAAGAGCCATTTGTGGTCGGGGTTCCATGCTACCGTGGGGTTAGTGTCGGTGCGGTGGAACCATGGGGATACCCATGCGTAGGCCTGTGGTCCTAGGTGGGTCGTGGGGTGGGTGTGGTGGCGTGCTATGAGGTGTAGTACGGGCTATGCACATAGGATTTTATGACGTCCAAAAATCCCAAAACCTGCAGCATCAAAAAAACCACCCTTTTTAGTAGTTCAGCATATTGTAAATTGTGGTTGAAGGGTCTGTGTGTCCATCTAACATACAGCTTTGCATCCAGCACCCTCAAAATGGGGGGGGGGGTCTTCAACTGTTTTTCTGAAGCCAGGAAACTCAATTTTTGACCAAAAAACGGCCATTTTTGCCCATTTTTACATGAAAAATGGCAAATTTTGGTGCATACGGATGCTGTAAATGTTGTTTTCGTGATCTATATGCCTCTGAACCCTGCAGCTTTGCATCCAGCACCCTCAGAATAGGGGGGGGTGTCTTCAAATGCATATCTGAGGCCACAAAAACTCAATTTTTGACCAAAAAACGGCCATTTTTGGCCATTTTTTCATGAAAAATGGCAAATTTTGGTGCATACGCAGACGTCTTCCTTGTGGAGAAGGGGACCACCTTGAGAAATACAGAGCCTGCATCCATCCCTGTGTGCACTCTGGTCCGCACATGTTTACTGATCATTTGACAACATTTGGAAAGAGCAACCACTTGAGCATGAAATTCTTGGCCAAATTGTGCACTCACTGAGCAGTGCCTGAGAAGACCTCCCCGAGGCTAAACCACTGGTCTTTATGCACTGAAAAATGCTTGCGAACAAAGTCTGAGCAATGAATCTCAAATTTGAGACTGACTGGGCACCCTGGTCCGCCCATGTTGACCAAGCATCTGAAGACATTTGGGATGCGCAAAGGGCAAATTGTGCATCCTCTGAGTAGTGCCTGAGATCAACCTCTCCCAGGCAATCCACTTGTCTGTCTGCACTGTCTGCACTGAGCAATGCTTCTGAACAAGGTCTGAGCGAGGAATGCTTCTGGAAGGCAATGCAGGTACAATGCAGGAACGGATGTGCACTGCCGAAGAAATGAGCAGAAAGAACTGGCATGATCACTTTGGCTGTCAAACAGTGCAGCAAGGCACGGGCACGTGGGACGATGCACTACATATATTCTGCCAGGCAAAACCACTCGTCAAGGAAATTGAAATTTGGGACTGACTGGACAGACTGCCAAAGCTGCAGAAAATTAGAATACAATGCGTGAACAGATGTGTTGGGATGCTGCAGCTGGGAACCACAATGCACTGCAAAAGAAGGGAGCAGAAAAAACTGGCATGATCACTTTGGCTGTCAAACACTGCAACAATGCACGGGCAGGTGGTCGGCACGATGCACTACATATATTCTGCCAGGCAAAACCACTCGTCAAGGAAACTGAAATTTGGGACTGACTGGACAGACTGCCCAAGCTGCAGAAAATGAGCATACAATGCAGGAACAGATGTGTTGGGATGCTGCAGCTGGGAACCACAATGCACTGCAAAAGAAATGAGCAGAAAAAATGTGGCCGGATCACTCTGCGTTTGAAAACAGGGCCCCCCTTAGCAACTACTTCCCATCACGTCAGCACCATCTGTTCCCCATTCCAGGAACCATTCCTGGACCCATTCCCATGCCGGGGCCCATGCCTGGCACCATGCCCATACCCATGCCCATACCCTGCCCCGGCGGCATACCCTGCCCCGGCGGCATACCCTGCCCCAGCCCCACACCTTGTCCCGGCCCCATACCCAGACCCATGTTGCCCATGTGACCACCAGCAGAGCCGGCCATGCCCATCTCCAGGCCCATGCCCATGGCCATGCCATTACCCATCCCCATGTTGCCCATGTTGCCCATGTTCCCCATTCCAGGACCCATTCCCGGACCCATTCCCATGCCGGTGCCCATGCCTGGCACCATGCCCATACCCATGCCCATACCCTGCCCCGGCGGCATACCCTGCCCCAGCCCCATACCTTGTCCCGGCACCATACCCAGACCCATGTTACCCACGTTACCCATGTGACCACCAGCAGAGCCGGCCATGCCCATCCCCAGAACCATGCCCATGCCCATGCCATTACCCATCCCCATGTTGCCCATGTTGCCCATGTGGTTCGCCGCAGACGCTCCCATCGCGGTTGCCACGCTTGGACTTGCTGAACTTGCGGGTCTGGTGTCTGAATCCATGTCGATCATGTGACCACCAGACGCTTCCTTCTCTGTGAGTTTGTCTTGCGCCTCCTTCGATTGCGATTCGATCGTCTTCAGAGCACGTTGTACCTTTGCGAGCTCAGCCTTCTCCCGCTCTCGCTGCCGAACTGCCTTCTCCTTGGCTCCTTTCTCGCGAACTGCGATCTGATTCGCCTTCTTCATAGCTGCCGCCGCCGTTGCCGCCTGAGCCTTTGTGTCCGCCTTCGCTGCCTTCACCGCCTTCGCCACTTCGGCTGCTGTCGCAGCTATCGCCCGTCTGTCTACCTCCGCCTCAATCTCCAAGCTGCATCTTCGACATCGGCATCACTTTCTTCCGATCTCAGAGCACCATCACTATCTTCTTTCTCAGAAAGAAATTTCACCTTAAAACTAACACTAATGAACCCCTCAAAAAGTTCCCTGAGTAGTTCCTCACGTGGATGCTCCATTGTTGTCCCATCCGTGTACTGCACCCAAAGTTTGTTCTTATTCTCTGATTCTCCTTTAACCTTCCCCTTCCACGTGGGAACCTTCATACTCGGTGTCGCCCCATCATACGCCGAGCCGAGCTCACGTATGTGACCGCACATGGCCCAGAAATCCTCACCAATCTTGACCACCCGAACGGCCGCAGTGTGCTTCCGGTCGGGAAGGTCCACCTTCTTTATGAGGTCACTGCACATGAACCTCTTGGCATCCGCAACACCAAAGATATCCTTATGGGAAGGCATATCTTGACCTTGAGACATGAGGTTTGTGTACGCGTGCGTGTGTGCGCGCGTGCGCATGTGTGTGTGGTTGGGTGGTTGGGTGGGTGTGGGTGTGCGACGGCACCAAGCAACAACAACACAAATATGTACCTCGGTAATGTCACTTTGCACCCCTTCCGGAGCCAATTCCGTGGGGCCAATCGTTTCTCGGCCCACAAGGCTAGCTTGAGGGCTTGGGCCTCTAGCAATGCCACCAGTCCTATGGGGCATTTCCATGGGGGCTTACTACGGCGGAGCCCGACTACATCCTTCACATCTTGGTGGGTATGTTCGCCCCCTTCAGTGGACAACACTTGCAAGTTGCCATGCCTTAATAGGCGCTGCTGGTAGTGGTATAGGAAGTAATGGGATTGCACTGTAAGGCGCTCAATGGGAATGTGCAATGCCGAGAAGAGCATGTGTACGCGCCGACAATCCCGGTCACGGCGCTGTACAGCCTTCGGTGAGAAGGATATCAGTTGCCGGCAGAGACGGCGTAACTCTCGTAAATAGTACTGCAGAGGCTCTGCAACAGCAGCCATTGGCATGTGGTCCGGAAACACAACCTGCACGCCATCGGTACGTTTGGGTAGTAGATCACAGACCTTCCTCCAAAACAGCTTGTCACGCAACAAGTGACGTATCACGTAACATTCTGGCCTCCACCGATCTGGGCTTTGGCCCGGACCTCGATCAAATGGCGGCACATACTTGTTTTCCTTTGTATGTGCCTTGAAGATTGACCTCAACTCCGGCACTAGTGCGGGATCGTGGTCTTGAAGCCAGAGATCCATTCCATGAAGACCCATGTTGATTACCACATCTTTCACACAATGAGAGACAGCATACCCGACGTCTAGTGGGCTTTCGAAGAGATCCAAGAAGGATCGTAGCGGGGTGTCATAGTACCCTAAGGATCGCTCCGCTTGTGTATCGAAGCCATATCGCTTCCAATCATCTCGGGACACCGGACACGCAATACATGCAGTTTGGTGACCCGGTGCTTCAGCTGCAAGCACGGATCCCAGGCAACCCCAGTCAAGGTAGTGGACCAAGCGATAGCAATGGCCATCTAGGTGCCCATCTCGTGCATCTTTGAGAACTTCAATTAGTCCCAGACGGTCAATACGCATCCGTAGCTGATTGGGGGTCTCCTTGCCAATGTATTGACCAACACGAAGAATGGAATCTAGCTGATGTGGTCGTCGGGTTGGGGGTAGTGTCAAGCAGATACTAACACAACCGTGGGGGACATACGCATCAATGTTTGCAACATCAATGAAAACCCCAAGATAACAGGGGTAATCACCCGGCAAGTGCAAATTGTCGCGGCTGGCCAATTGCAGAAACAAGGTTACAGCACGCCATACATCAAGGCGGGCCATCCGTCTTGATACATGAACACCCCCAACATTCCTACGCAATGCCGCCTTCAAGTCCGTCACTCTACTGCGGTAAGCACCAACCTTTTTCTCACGACAAATGTCTATGAACTTTGCCCATGTGACCTTTGTCCGCACCATTGAAACGAGGTTCTCAATAATGCTCTCAGGGTCAGGATCCCGAGGGGCCCTTATGCGTGCCATCAATGGTTTCCTAGGACATTGCCTAAGCCGGCTCTTTGGGTTGCCATCCAACGCGCGCTGCAATGCACGGTTTTTGCTTTGCAAGTTCTTCTTTGATTTCTCCGATAGCTTGTGCCATGGAAGAGGAGGTCGGCCCATTCCACGGAGTGCGTGTGGTGTGTGTCGTGTGTTGTGTGCATGATATTTCATCTTCCCATAACGAGACACATGACATGGGCAACAATCCGATTTGAAACCGCATGAGATATCAACATGACATGAATGCGATGTGGGCAATGAAGCAATGGCAGTGCAAACACAAAGCCAGGCAATGTTCTCAAACTGCCTCAATTATGTCAATTATTATGGGTTGGAAATGTGGCTGGTTTGAGGCAATTTTAGCACCCTGCGATCATTTGTCTTGAGCAAAGGGCTTTTGGGGTCATAATTTGTGGTTCACCAGGCCCGAACCAACCTTAGGGAGGAGGTTGAGCAACTTGAAATCTCATGACATCTCCTCTAAATCTACCTATACTAGAATTACGCGTTAAAAAGTGCAAATATGGCTGTTTGGAGGCAATTTTGGCACCCACTGTTCGTTGATCATGAGCCAAGAGCATTTAGGGTCACATATGGTTGTTTTCCAAGGCCGAACTAACCTTAGGAATGAGGTTGAGCAATTTGAAATCTCATGATACCTCCCCTAAATCTACTTATACGAGAATTACACGTTACATACTGCAGATATGGCTTTTTTGAGGCAATTTTGGCTCCCGCCATTCATTTATCTTGAGCCAAGAGCATTTAGGGTCACAAATGGTGGTTTGCCAAGGCCCAACTAACCTTCGGAACAAAGTTGAGTACTTTGAAATCTCATGACACTTCCCCTAAATCTACTTATACTAGAATTAGACGCCAACAAGGGCAAATATGGCTGTTTTGAGGCAATTTCGGCACCCACCGTTCATATATCTTGATGCAAGAGCATGTAGGGTCACATATTGTGTTTTGCCAAGGCCAAACTAACCTTAGCAACAAGCGTGAGCAATTTGAAATCTCATGATACCTCCCCTAAATCTACTTATGCGAGAATTACAAGTTAAATCGGGCAAATATGGCTGTTTTGGGGCAATTTTGGCACCTACCACTAAATTATCTTGATGCACCACCATTTAGCGTCACATATGGTGGTTTCCTAAGGCCAAACTAACCTTCGGGAGAACCTTGACCAACTTGAAATCTCACGAGACCTCCCCGAAATCCACTTATGCCACTTTCTTCGTGAAAAAGTGCCAAAGAAGGCCCCGAAAGGCGGTATTTTGGGAATATCCCCCTAAAGGTTGATGGGATGACCGTCATTTGCTTACAGGAGCAAGATCTGATTGCGATTGGCGGATTGCGCTGCTGAAATCGGCTTTACAGCGCACAGAATTGGCACAAATCTCGCAAAATGAGCCAAAAATGATTGCGGCGGCGGGAAAATCGCGACCGGGGCGGTTTCTGCGATAATGCGGCAACTGAATTTTGGGATCTGGCGACATCGTAAAATCCGATGTATGGTGCCTTGGGGTCACAGGCCCAACATGTGCGTGGCATGCTCTGGGGGTCATGGGGGACCCGTGGTAGGTCTCGGGCGGTAATGTGGTGTTTCGGTATGCGCCATTTTGCCCCGTGGTGGATGACGGTGGTCTGCGTGGGTTTGGGTTCATTCGGGGCCAGTAGTAGGGTTAGTGGTGGGACTGGGCCCGTCACCGGGGGACGGGTTCGTGTTTCGAGGCGGTGGGTGCGTAAGGCGGTGTCACTGGAATGGGTCGGGGGTGTTGCTTTGTGAACTCTCGGTAGGCTGTTTGCATGTCTTTGCTTCCTGGCAGAGTGTGTCCCGCTGCTCGTGCCATCTGCGTGAGGTACTGGTGGAAGAGGCGGTATTGAGGCCATTCGGGAAGCTGTAGAAAGGGGGTGTGGTGTGCCCCGCTGTGGTGCAGGACTCGCATTTGGGGGAGGGTGACGTATACTACGGTGATGGAGGCCCCGACAAGGTCTATGGTGTTGATGGTGCCCTTGGGTGATGGTGGAGGTCCCCGCAGAGGACCGCTAGAGGCCCTTCCTCTGGGCACGTGTGGTTGGTGAGTATGGCGTGGTGTGGGGATGGGAGGAGAAGCTGCAGGTGTTTCCACAGGCGCGTGTTCATGTTGGTGGGCATGCCCGTCTGGTGGAGTACCCAGCGCGGGCATGTGTTGCGGGCCCGTTGTGCGGCTTGGAGGCGGATTGTTGTGACCTCGCGGACCTCCGGTGACTGGTTGTGGGTCATGCGGTGAAGGAGGAGGGCGGTGTGTCTTGTGTAGGCCGCTTTCACGTCGTCCCCTATGGCGTCCCCATAGTGGGGCCATGCCGCTCGGATGGCGCGGGTGGGTATGGAGGTGGGCCAGCCCCCGTGTGCTGCCCATGCCTTGGTCACGGCGTGTGTGGCCGGCTGGAGGGCGGTGGTGGGGTGTGTCAGGTGGAGTGCTTGGAAGCCTATGGAGGCGTTCAAGACCCCGGTGAGGTAGTACGCCAGGCTCTGGTGGGACAGGGAGAGGGCCTGTAATAAAACCAGTAATACTTTGGTTTCATTTGATAATAACTCCTCGGGATGTTTTTGGGACTCGCCAGCCACAAATATTTTTCCCCAGTACCAGTTTACGAAAATCCCCCAAAAAAACCATGGCCAAGATAAACGCGAACACACGTAGCATCATCAGCACGCCAAATCAATATTGCAACACGATGGCGATCATGTCCCCCAGAGTCCAACCAAGTCAACTAGCAGTAGCTGGTTCAAAAAACAAGCTGTTACATCCCTATCAAAAATAGAGACACTCAGAAAGAAAATTCCAGGAATCAGTAAACAATTCTCAATACATGAAATCGCCAGCAAAACTAATCTAAATGTCAATCTGTCGCTCCCGCGACCTCGGCAGAGTCGCTCAGGGCAGAATAAATACAAC
This sequence comes from Eutreptiella sp. 'Long Island Sound 2002', assembly GCA_964036045.1. NCBI lineage: Eukaryota > Euglenozoa > Euglenophyceae > Eutreptiales > Eutreptiaceae > Eutreptiella > Eutreptiella sp. 'Long Island Sound 2002'. Next base: position 83,146,236 of record OZ038378.1, read on the forward strand.
AAAAATAGAATTAAAAAATCAGAAATGACCACTAAAACACAAACTGATAAATCCTATTACACTCCCCCTCTAAGCTACAACATACTGTCCCACATATGTTGTCGCTGATACAAACCTAAGAGGATTTGCAGTTTGTGACATGTGTAGACACTGTGATACCCGACAACACACTGTGCTGTCCCACACTGTGCATATCTCAGTGCAGTGCATGTGAGCCACAGCTGGTGCACAACACACAACCAAACGTGCACACACCAACAAGTGCATCTACGGTCAACTAAGAACTCCCCGGGCCCACCCAGCATGTACCTCGTGTAGAAATGTGTGAAAATGTATTGGGCTCAGGCCCGCGGTTTAAAACAGAAATACTACCCACACACAGTTGGCTGTCGCTGTGTACCTGATACACATAACTTTATTGCTAACACTGTATCACTGTGAACTGTAGCTGTGAACAAAGAGAAAACGCCACAACACTGCAAAGCATGGAACTACTGACAACGGGACTACCTCAGTGACATGATATCTACTACAATGTGAGAATGGGGTAGTCTGGACATACAGCAAGTCACTGTGGGCGTAGTTGTCAACGTGGTGTGGTGGAATAGAAGTGTTTCGGTCGGTTACTTTGTCATATAAAAAAAAAATCCCAATTCCAATCTGAGTGCTCAACCCTAAATCCTGATCCACTGGACATAGGACCGATTCTAACCAAGGGGGGGGGGGTGGGGGGGGGGGGTCACCACCTCACTGCGGTGGCTTCCAGCCACGGCTGGCGAAAAATTTGTCACAAGGTGGAAAAACATTGAATTTTGCGGCTTCTAGCCACGGCCGGACCAAATATTTGTCACAAGGTGTCATGAAGAAGTGTGGAAAAACATTTCGTATTGTCTATGGGACACAATGTGATTGATCGGACTTTTTTGCATGGCAATTGGTATGCTTTTGCTTGCTTGTTCCAGCACAATCGAAACAAATTTTTCAAGAAGTTTCATCGCTATGTGCCTTTGAGTTGCATCATGCATGTTGCAACATGGGACATCACACTGTACACATTTTTGAACAAATCGAACAAAACGTTTTTCGAAGATCTTGCATGAGCAGTTCATTTCCGTATTGTTGCATATTTATTGGGTTCGCCGTCAACAACAAGTCCACGCTACCCATTACCCATTAGTATCCATTGCCATATTGCTTGTTTGTTTTCTCTTTGCCGGACGCCTTGGTGGTTGAAATGCCAGTGGCGAGTTCGCTGCGGCGTTTCCCACGGTGTCTGTGCATGGCACGCTTCATCACTCCTTTTGTACCATTGGTACGCATATTCCACCACATCACAAGGTGTCGCTTGATTGAACGTTATTTTTTTAAAGACGGTTTTTTTTATTTTTCTATTCAAGAACGATAATTTGTTTGTGATTGCGTGGCAACCAAATTTTGATGTACCATTGTTTGTCGGCTTGCATGTTATCGTAGGAGCGCCGTACATCACTGGGTGCGCTTTTTTATGGGTCAATCATGTCTCGGACCAATGTAATCAACTCGGTTTTCTCGTCTTGCTCGTCTTCATTCGCAATTTGTATTCTCCGGATCCATGAAGAGTTGAAGAGTTGAAGGTCGGGGTCGGACAATGTGAGGCACATGAACTCGACAACATGGATCCAAGTGCCGCCGCCATCTTGCTCATAAGGGAGTAATCTCTAGATTGGCTGGGGCTTGTACATATGGCCGAGATGGCCGCTCCAGACCAAATCTAGAGTGTACATACTCAGAATTTTTGCAGTTGTGCTGTTTCTTGGCCTGAAGCCGTCGCAACCGGCCCGTGCCCAGTTGGTTCGATTCCTTTCTCTTTTATTTGTACCCTTTCTATGCCTCCTTCAGTGGTGGCTGATTTCGACGCGCTCGGCATGGGGTTACAGGCCATCCTCAGCCAATAGCTCCTGAGTGTTGGTGCTGACCAATCGCCACCGAGACGTCTTTTGTATTGCAAGCGGCTGGCATGGGTTAACAGGCCCTTTGGGTGCTGAACAATCGCCACCAGCACTTGCGGTATGTAATGTACTATGCGATGTTTTGCGTGCTAAGTTCCTTTGTTTGATTGTTATTATTAGGTGTGAGCCATGTCAACTGTTGCAAAACATGGCTGGAAATCTCATTTGGATGAATCTGTGTTTCGGGCCCGGGCCTGTGGTGGCCGTAGCAGCGTGAAAGCACACCTTGGGCTTCACGTGTGGTTGCTGGAGCTTCTATACGAAAAGTACTGTGTTCCCTATGATGTGTCACGGTTGACGCTGTACTACGTCCTCGTGTGGTGCAAGCACTACCCCCATGATGCATTGTTGCGCCGGTATCACCCATACCATTTGCCGAAAATCGTGGCCTGCACCGCCCGAAATCATGTGCGTCGAGGGTTGCGGCACCTTAGTGCAGTCATGCGTGACCCGTGCAGTACCCGGGAAGCCTGCAGCACTACCTAAACCGCCATGCGGTGGGATTCTGCCTGCACCTGGTGAGGTTGGGGTGGCCGTGAAGTGTGCGGTGTGTTTCAAGGGGTTCAAGCACTTTTCTGGATTGGCAGGCCACAAGCCCTTCTGTCCGGGTGCACGGCCTGGACCAAAGCATACCCCCTCACCGCCTTGCCCTTGGTGCAATCGTGTGTTGGCGGACGTCACTGGGTATCAGTCCCACGTCCAAAACTGTGAGTTTCGACCCGATGCTCCCCCCAGAGTCGTTGAGAAGGAACGTGAGTGCCCCAAATGCCACGACATGATAGGCATACAGGGGTACGGAATCCATGTCAAGTTGTGCCTGGGTTTGCCTAGGTCTAAGCGTGCAGGCAAGCCTAATCAGGTTCAGTGGCCTGCTGTGCTGGCACCCCCACGCAAAAATTTCCATAATAAGCTAGTTTCATCCCTTGGGGTGCCACGAGTAGTGCAGACCATTGCTGCCTATGTGCCAGCGGGGCCTGCACTCCTGGGATCCCTGTGTCGGCGGGCCCGTGAGCTCCTAGTTGCCTTGGAGCCTGAAAAGGGGCATGCACAGGTTGACAGTGGCAGTGACAATGGAGATTGGATGTTTGAGGATGTGCTTGCCGCTGACCTGAGCGCTGAACGGGGGGGGGGGTGCTGAGCAGGCCAGTGGCCGAGTGGTTGACAGTGGCCTGAGCGTAGTTGGTGCTGAAGGGCAGGATACGGGACCAGTGCGCTTCCCCACCTTCCTCGTTGCAACCCCCAACCCCTTGGTGAGAAGGGAAGACCTTTCCCCTGTGTGGTCTTCCAATGCAGAATCTCACGACAGTGAAACGCTTGCAGATTTGCAAAGGGCCTGCATTCAGGCCTGGAAAGAAACCCCCGAGCTTGGGTATTTTGGGTCTTCGCAAACGCAAGTGCAACCCCCAAAAGCGGTGGTTGCTTCCAATGCTTTCAACACCCCGAATTCTGGGGCTGGCAAGAGCGACAAAGAGCGCTACAAAAATAATAAGAGAAAACGAAGCGCTACGGCGCAAGATGCCGATTTTGATGAAGACCTTGCCTATTTGGCAATGGTGAAGAGGAAAAAAGAGCTGGTGCAGCGAGTGCCGAAGAAGTTTGTGGTGGGCACTTTTTTGTGCCACCTTGAAGGTCGTGAAACGCGCTTTGCGGAGGCCAGCCGCGCACTTGCGGGTAAAATGAGTTTGACGGTGCGAAACCTGCGGCCGGCGAGCGCCTGAATTTCAGCCTGCAAATTTTATTTGCATGGAGTGGGACGGGGGGCCTGTAACAATTCAGTACTCTCGTGTTTTTGCTGAGGGGGTGTCGCACGAGATCAGGGAAGATGGGTACTACTACGTGCCCATGGACATCTGCAACGAGTTGATGCAGTACGCGGAGCACTTCGATGACCCTGGCGATTCGGATGGGGAGGGGGTTACCCACGACGACCAGGAGCCAGAGTGTGACCCTGAGCCTCCTGCCTCCAGCTCCAGCTCCAGCTCCCGGAAACCCGCTCCCAAAGGGCCCCGGGGGGTAACCAGCAAGACCAGGGTTAGTCCACCTAACCACGGGCCACCCAGAGCCACTGTGGTTTAACCTCGTTGTAGCACTGTAGCTCCAGAACAAGACCAGGGTGTGTCAAGCCACTGTGGTGTAAACTGGTTGGAACAGTGTATCCAATGGTCCATCCTTCCTCAACCTTCAACCCTAAGCATCAGTTTGAAAAGAGGTCCCCCCCCCCCCCATTACGCAACGGGCGCCCTGCCCACAGCAGGGGCCTGCCAAAGCAAGCACCCGGCACCGAACGGTATAAACAATCTCAACCAAGTACTGCAGCCAAAAGCTGGACGCTGATCCCGCTGTCTTTGGGTACGGTTTCCATGCAAATAAGGTGAAGAGTATTGCGTTGTGCTCAGCCATTGCCTGTGTATGCATCTGTTGTATGTCCCCTGCATGAAGTGTTGATGAATTGGGTTGTGCTTGTCCTTTGGGTGTGCCCACGGGTTGCAGAAATGGTGCCTTCTTGTGGGTTCCTGAAAATTTCTACTAGCCGCGGCTAGCCGCGGCTAGAGGGGGGGGGGGGGGCGGGGGGGGGTCACCGGTCACCTCAGAACCTCCAGCCGCGGCCAGCCGCGGTGAGAATCGCTCCATAGGCTCACTACCACAGCGCTACATCTATAGAGAGATAGCAGAAACAAAGACAAAGCCATATATGCATAAGCAAAACACACTGCAAAAAACCTGACTTCAAGCTGTGAGCTCCCGTTAACGTCTGACCCAATTTTCACTTAGATGCATCAAATGATCACGTAGATTCAAGACAGGGCAAACACTGCCAAACCACTGTCTGCAGACAAACAGGGAACGTAAGAAAAAAGACACTGGCTTGTCGAACACCAACAACAACCAGCAAAAACAGACCAACTCTGGTGCTAATGAGCACCACAAAACAGCCAGTGTCAAGTCTGCCAAAAAACAAAAAAGTAATATAAATATACAAGTAAAACTGCGAGTATAAAGTACACATACACACGTGTGCAGGGCTCGTCAGCACCGCACCAGTACTGGTGTACGTAGTACCAGCACTGTGTCTGCATGCAAGAAAAAACCAAAGCTGCGGTCTCACTGCCGCCAAAAATAAACAAGTTGAAATATAAGCAACACGGCCTCACTGCCGTGAAACACCGCGGCCTCGCCGCCGCAAGAGCACCAATCAAACCAATCAAGCTCTCAAACAGAGCTGTCCAATGCCGCTGAGCCCAAACGCACGCACGCTCGAACGCACGTATACACACTGGACTTTAATCCGAGTACGAACACTGCTTTGAAGTTGTTTGCCACAACGAGGCTTCAACTCGAAGGGGATGGCCCTCCATTGGGCCTCCCCAAAGCCGCCGGCGAACGCCGTTCTCCACGAAGCTTCTGGCCGTCACTGATCTTGTTTTCCTTGAGGAACTGGCCCCGTATCTGCAAGGAATGCCTGCCCAGAAATCATCCAACGAAAAGGCCCTGTCCTCGAAATCGGCAACAGAGCGGAGGTAGCGTTGTGGAACAGCTTCACCTCGTAGTGAATCCCCACGTACTGCGAAGAGAGGAGGAAAAAATGAAAAATCCAGCTTGTTACGAATGCAGCTTTTCCGCTGATTGAACTCAGAACTCCAGAACTCGGTCGTTGCTCAAGCCGGTCAGAACAGATTGTTTTTTGAACTGTAATAAAACCAGTAATACTTTGGTTTCATTTGATAATAACTCCTCAGGATGTTTTTGGGACTCGCCAGCCACAAATATTTTTCCCCAGTACCAGTTTACGAAAATCCCCAAAAAAACAATGGCCAAGATAAACACAAACACACGTAGCATCATCAGCACGCCAAATCAATACTGCAACACGATGGCGATCATGTCCCCCAGAGTCCAACCAAGTCAACCTGCAGTAGCTGGTTCAAAAAACAAGCTGTTACATCCCTATCAAAAATAGAGACACTCAGAAAGAAAATTCGAGGAATCAGTAAACAATTCTCAATACATGACATCGCCAGCAAAACTAATCTAAATGTCAATCTGTCGCTCCCGCGACCTCAGCAGAGTCGCTCAGGGCAGAATAAATACAACAAAAAGAGAACTAAAAAATCAGAAATTACCACTAAAACACAAACTGATAAATCCTATTACAGGGCCTCGGGGGTCGGGGACGCATATCTGGGGAGATGGGCAAGGTGTGATTGGAACTTGGGAGGGAGGGTGGTGTCCTCAGGGTTGGCGGCCTGGATTACCCCCAGGTGGGTGGTGGTTGTCACGACTTGCATGGGGGGCCCTTGTGGCCCTAGGGTGGGGGGTGTGGCAGACCCCTTGATCATGGCTAGTGACCTTTTGGGGTGGACGATGAGGTTGTTGTGGCAGAGGTAGGAGACGGTCACGTGCAGTAAGTCATTGGCCTGTTGGGTGACCGTTGGCCCAGGGGCCCGGGGCATGGGTTTCGTGTGGAGTGTGCGCGACCGTGAAGTTGGTGTCCTCCGCGAAGCCCACCAGGGGGGAGAGGAGGGGGTAGGGTGCGTAGGCCGGGTAATCCTGCTCGATTGCGAGGGTCAGGGGGAGCGTCACTAGAAGGTACAGGAAGGGGCCCTCTGCTCCTCCTTGGGGGACCCCGCTGCCTGGCTCCAGGAAGGGGGTGAGGCCTGCTCCAGTGCGGACCGTGCATTTGCGGGTGCGGATGTAGCCGGAGGCGAAGTTGTAGAAGGGGAGGCCCAGGCGTTTCCACACCGCTTCTAGAAGGAGCCAGGGGGTGTTCGGGAAGGCTCCTTTGACGTCGAGGGAGGCGATGATGAGGTCCACCGGGTCCATGTCAGCGATGGTGTCCTGGAAGAAGATGGCCTCGTGTGGGGACCGGCCTGGGATGACCCCCCAGAGGCTGGCTGGTATGTGGGGGTCCGGGTGGGGGCGGATGCGGCGTAGGAGGATGGTCCAGAAGATTTTGACCTCCGTGACCGCACAGACTATGGGGCGCCAGTTGTCCGGGTTTGCGCAGTCCCCTTTTTTGTAGAGGGGGCGGACAACGTTTGCCCAGTCTGGTGGCAGGGGGGTCTGCCCCGTGACGATGTCCCAGAGGCGGTGGGCGAGGATGCTGAGGAGGTGGGCGGGGAGGTGGTAGTATGCCTCCGCAGGGAGGCCGTCATAGCCTGGGCTTTTGTGTTGCCGGAGCCTGTGGATGGCCTTCCGGACTTCGTGGATGGTGAAGGGGCACTTTTCCATTTGCCTTCTCTGGGCCTGGTTGAAGACCCGAGGGAGGCGGTCGATTTTGGCCTGGGTTTCTGCGTCCAGTGTGTCTTGGTTGGGCGTGTGTTGCCGGAGGAAGCTGTCTTGGGTGGCTCGGAGCACTGTGGCTGGGTCGTTGGTGAGGGAGCCGTCCTCCTGCCGGACCCTGCTGATGGTGCGGTGGCCGGTGTCCGTCATGGCGTCGTTGAGGTGGCGGATTGTCTTGTGGGGGAGTTTATGTTGCGCATACCGTTCGTGTTCCTGGGCGATGCGCTGTTGCCTGTGGATGTGCCACTGCTGCAGGTGTGCCCTGATGTGGGCTATCTGCGTCCTGCAGTGGTGTATCTGGCGGCTGGTTTGGGGGGTGTCGGTGTGGAGGAGAGTCGCCAGTTGTTGCTTCGCATGCCAGAGGTCATGGAGCATGTCCCCTAGGGCCGTGGGTGGTTGGTCGTCGTCTGTGTGGGGGTGTTGCTGGAAGCCGCAGGCGACGGCGGCCGTTCGCATGGCTGTGAGTAGGTCGGTGGGGTCTGGTTGGATGCGCCGGGCGCGGTCTACGGCCCTGTGATATTGGGACCAGGCATGCTTGTCATGCAGTGGGGACATCTTCAGGGGGGGTGGTAGGCCTTGGTCTGCATCCTCTGGGGGGCTGGGGGGCTGGGGAGTCGTCCCGTTGTAGGCCTTGTTCCTGGAAGGTGAGGAGGTGGGGAACCCACCCCGGCCCCTGTGCCACCGGGAGCTCCTGGAGGGCGGTTGTGGCGTCCTTGGAGTATGTGACGGCCGGGTGGTTGAGGTCGAGGAGGTTAACGGTGGCCTCGGTGGGAGCGGGCCGGGGCTGTTGAGGCTTGAGCCCTCGGCCCTTGCCCCGTCAGGGAGGGGGACTAGGGCTCGGGGACTTTTTGCCGGTTGGTGGGCGCTTGGGCAGGCGCGGCGGGGGGAGGCCTTGGCTCCACTCCGGGGGGAGCTTTCCAGTGTATTTGGTGCCTGTGTGGGCCTTGTTCTCTCCGGTGCGGAGTCCGATGGCCCGGGCGCCGGTGAGCTCCAGGGTGTGGCCTTCTGGCTTTTCCGGGGCGCTGCTGCCTTGGTCTAGCTCCTTTTGGCGGTGCCAGACCACCCGGATCTGTGGCCCCCCGTTGTCCCCCGGGTCGCGGAGGCGGTACCGGATCGTGCCCTCACACCAGATCCAGTCGCCTGTGTGGTCGTTGCGGAAGGGCTGTCGGACCTTCGCGCCCTTTTCGAATCCCGGGTACGCCTCGGGCGGGGGCGGTGCTCGTGGCAGGAGGGAGGATGATGAGGATGCCTGGTCCGGGTGGGGCAATGGTAATGATGAGAGGGAGGATGACGAGGATGCTTGGTCTGGGTTCGCCGGGTGGGTCGGGTGGGGTGCGGGGGTTTGGAGGTCGCTTCTTTTCTGGCTTGGTTGGGGGCGGGTGCGCCCCTTTTTCATCTCGCTCGCTTGGGTGGGTCTGGAGGTAGCGGGGCTGGGGGGGCGTGGGGTTCAAAGAAGGGGTGCGTTGCTTGCTGGCCCGGATCCCTCAGTAGGGGTTCTGCCGGCGTTTGCATGTTCACTTTCGCGTGGCTGCGCATGAGGTCGGCGAGCTTGCGCACGGTCTCCGGGGGATCGGATGGCCATGGCAGTGCGGCCAGGCTGTCGTCGAAGGGGTGGTGAAGGTGGTAGTTCCTTATGGCCTTGGCCTGCATGACCCAGGCCTCCGTGGGTTCCGGTGTGTCTGGGCTGTTGGCGGAGCCTTGAGCCAAGTAGAGTGCTGTGTGGAGGGCTTCGCAGGGGGCGCCTTCGTGGCCTGTGAGGGTGGTGGCCTGGAGGAGTCGCTGCTGGCCCCGTTCGGGGTCTTCTGGGTCTATTTCCGGGGTATAGGCCTGGGCCGCCATAAGGACTGCGTGTGCCCAGTGGAGGACCGACCATTTGGCGTCCGCTTTGAGGATGTGGATGGCGGGTTGTTGGGGGGGCGTGTCCAGGGTGTCCCACGATGCGATGGCTAGTTCTATCCTGGAGGATTGGAGGTGTGGGGTGGCCCTGCGGCTTAGGAGTTGATCGATGTGGAAGGGGCTGACGGGATCTTTGGGGCTCTGCGGTGGTGGGGGCATCGCTGGGATGGTTGTGGGGTCCCAGTGGTGTTCGTGGGCGGCGAGGGTGTATAGAGCGGCGGTGATGATGTGGTGGGCTTGCCCCTCCAGGACAATGTGGCGCTCTGTGCCGAAGTCCTTTGGTAGGTGGGCTGCAGGGTGGACGGTGATGTGGGCTAGGGCGCGTTCGTGGCCCTTTTTTCCCCCGTCTGGCGCCTGTGTCCGTTTGTCCCCCGGGATGTGCTGGTGTTGGTGTTTTGGTGGGGGCGGTCCCAGGGCTAGGGATTCTACACCGTGGAGGGGGATGGCGTGTTCCCTGGACCTGTTGGGCAGGATGTATATGCCTGGGTCTCCAGGTACGGTGCCCAGGTACATGTTGCCCGTGATGGTGGGGGCCGGCAGCGGTTGGCCCAGGGGCGAGGTGCATGGGGTGGAGCAGGGCGGGTCATGGTGCTCACACTGGGGGTGGTCGATGCCGTACAGGGTGACGTGTACGGCGAAGGGTCCGACGGCGCGCTGGAGTTTGTGGGGTTGGATGTTGTCGAGGCGCGCCACCGCCCGTGTGTGGGAGCGCCCTTCGCTGATCCACACGGCGTCTGCCCGCGACGCCGCTGGGTTCAGGCAGTTCGTGGAGATGCCTGTGATCGTGCAGTTGTGGGTGGCATCTGACACTATGGCGGGGGGGGCGCTGATGCGGGGGATGGTGTGGTCGTCGTGGAGGGTGCGGGTCTTGCGCACTGCATCGTGTCGGTGCTGGGCCACCTGGGCGGGGGTGTGCATACCTGTATGTTTGGGCTTCTTGTTGGGGCGGTCTGCTGTGTGGAAGGGGGTGGGCTAGGAGGGGGCGTGGTGGAGGGTGGGGTTTGGGAGGTCCCCCCATGTTGCCCATGTGTGCGGGGTGGCCGCGGCGGCCCCTTCCGGCTGTATGGTGTATCGCTCGTCCTGTCGGCGACGGGTGACGAGGAAGTTGGAGGCCGTCAGCTCATACACCTGTGTGGTGTGGGGGAAGTGGCGGGTGACGGTGATCTTGGCGGCGTCGTTCTTGCGGGTGGTGGTGTGGGGGATGATGTAGTGGGTCGCCCATTCGTCCTGGGGGTCGTGTTCCGTCGTGTCTAGCTTGCGTGGGGGGTGGAGCGGCTTCGGTGTTGGGGGCTTTTCTTGGGCCTTCACGTGGGGCGCCACTTTGGTTTCGACCAGGTATTGTGGGCCCCGGGTTTCCGGGCCCCCTACCTGTGTGGCTGCCGCTGCTGCGGCTTGGAGGAGGGCGGTTGTGTTGGTGTCTAGAGGGGGGGCCCCCGGTTGAGGGGTAAGGGTGTCGTGGTCTTGGTATGCCCACCAAATGGTGTAGCCTCGTTGGGTGTTGCGGTGCGGGGTTCGGGTCTGGGGTTGCTGGATGGATAGGGCGGTCTTGATGTCCTCCGCTGCTTGTCGGTTCATGGGCGTGGCGTACGCCCATAATCCTCGGGTGTGTATGCCGTGTGGTGCTTGGTTTACTCGTCGTATCGGGTGTAGGGTGTGGTGGGTGCGCGTGAGCCCTAGGTGTTCTTGGAGGAGGTCCCCCCAGATGTCCTCCCACCGTTGCTGCCAGGTGTGTGTGTGGTCGTCCGGGGCGGGGTAGGTGATGACGATGGCTTGCCATGGGGTGGGGCCTGGATGTACCGTCATAGGTGCCGACGATGCTTGCGGGGGTATGTGGACGGTGTGGGCAGGGGCTGCTGTTACAGGGTCTCCCTCTGTGGGTTTTGATTGTGGCATCGCCTTGGACGGTGAGGAGGAGGTGGTGGCGGCCCGTCGGTAGTGCCCAGGTGGTGGTGGGCTCGGTGATCAGGTGGAGGTAGATGGCCTGGAGCCCCGGTGTGATTTCGTCCCATCAGAGTGTGCCGTTGTGGACCGCCCATTCCCGTGGCAGGTCTCGAAACCCGTTGCGGTCCGGGTTGGTGCGGTGTTGTGGGGGGAGCTCCATTGTGGTGATGGGGTGGGTGAGGGGCTCTGTGTGGGGCTTTTCTTGTGTGGTTGGTGGTGATGGTGCCTGGGGCATCTCTTCGTCCAGTTGTTTTTGGGTTTTCGCCTCCTGGAGTTCTGTGCTGATGGTGGCGAAGACATCTGGGAGGGTGGGCGAGGCAGGGGGCTGGGGTGCCGGATCGTTCCAGGTGATGTGGTATTCCTCCGGGTTCTCGGGGCTTTGCTGTACGGTGATGGCGGCGCTGGCGTCGTCTTCAGGTGTCCATCGGTGTGGATTGTGGTCGAGGGGGTGGAGGGTGATGGTCTGGCGGTGTTTCCAGGTGTGGAACGCTAGGAGGGCGTGGAGGCCCTGTCTAGTGTCCCCGGGCGGGCGGGGGTAGGATTTGGCTGCTGCTTCCAGGAAGGCGTCCGTGGTGCCTTTCCAGGTGTCTTCCCAGAGAAGGCCTTCCTCTGTGCCCCACTCGTTGTCGTTCCTTTTCTCCTGCTTCCACCCCTGGAGGGTCGCGTGGTCCTCAGGGAGGTCTCGTTGGATGGACTGGTAGTACTGCTCTGCGTCCATGGGGGCTAGGGTGCTGGCCAGTGTGGCGTAGATGTCCTTTGGGGGGGGGGGGCGGTGGAGGTCTGGCGGCGCGGTCGGGGTCGGGCTCCTTTCGCTGGTGTTCCGCTTTCTGGTCTGCGGTGGACGCGGGGGATATGGAGCGTGGTGGCATGGGGTGGTCGGGCTCCTGCGGTTCCGTGGGTTGCTGGTGGGCTTGTGGGCGCGGGGCCGTGGCTGCCAGTAGGTGTCGGATGGCTGGGAGGACGTCGTAGTCGTCGTCCCAGCAGTGGGCTGCAGCGCACGTCCTGTCAGGGGAAGCAGGGGGGCGTGATGCGGAGCGGTGTACAATAGGGTGGGCGACGCGTGCAGGTGGTGGCGTGCTGGCTCTGCCGTTCCGTTCCCGGCGAGCCCTGACCCTTGGGGGGTGATGGTGATGTTGGTGGTGAGGGTGATGTGGGTGCCGCTGGCGGTGTTGTTGGCGAGGGTGGTATGGGCGTTAGCGTAGATGAGGTTGGTCCTGGGCTAGTTGATGTTGGTTAGTTGGTGGGTCAGCTGTTGTCGCTGTCGTCGTCGCCGGTGGTGTTGGTGCCTCTGATGTCGTGGAAATTGATGGCGAGGGTGATGGTTGGTGAGCATGGCGCGGGTGATGTATGGGGCGTATGTGGTGTTGCCGGTGGTGTCGATGGTGAGGGTGTTATTTCTGGCCGTTGGGGCGTAACGTTTGTGGGCCGGACGTGGCAGTGGTGGCGGGGGTGCTGTAGGTGACGGGTGGAGTGGCCCACGTCGCCTCCGGTATTGGAGGTGTGATAGGTGCCGTGGTGGTGAGGTTGGTGTTGGCGACGGTGGGGTGCTGCGGGTGGTGTATTGGTTGTTGGTGGTGGAGCTGTTCTTGGTTCGTGGGTAGTCCCCGTCCGGCGGTGGTGGTGTTGGTGGTGCTGACGTTCGTTGAGCCCGTTGGCGATGCCAGGGGTTCCTGGCCTCACGCGGGGTGGTGGTGGCGCTGGTGAGTGTAGGTGGTGCCATGGGCGGTGGTGCCATTGACGGCCCGGCCGGCTGTTCTGGCAGTGATGCTGACGGTGTGGGTGCGGTGGCGGCAGTGTTGTGATCATAGTTCTTCGAGGTTTGTGTCTTTTCGGGTGTCGGTGACACTGATGGTGGGTCGGCGTAGGCGCTGCTGGTGGGTGTGGGACCGGGTATGGGAGGTTTTTGGGTTGTTTCGGGCGCTATGGGCTGGCTTTCCTGCTGGTGCTGATCATCGTCTTCTGGCGGGGGGTGATGTCGCTGGTGGGGTGTCCGCTGGTGCTGCTGCGGGTTTTTGGTGTAGGTGTTGTTTAGGGTGCGGCGTTGGTGAGTGGCGCCGACGGTGGATGGCGTGACTGGTGGGTGGCAGCGGTAGTGGGGGTGTTGGTTGTTGGTGAGGCTGCCGTCGTCGGTGTTTCGGTTGGTGCTGGTGATGGTGTCGCTGGCTGTGCAGATGGTGGGGGGTGGGAAGGGGGACCCGTATCCTGGTGGTTTGTGAGGGTGTCATGGCTATCGGTCGATGGTGCTGCTTTCGGTGGTGTTCTTGAGAGCGGTGCGGGTGTTGGCCGGGAGTGTTGTCGGCAATGCTCTGGTTTTTAGTACCTGCGGTTCGTGGTCGTAGGTGGTTAACCGGGCTTTGTCGCTGGTGAGGGTGGTGCAAGTGGTGTTGGTGACTGTTGGGCTGGCGCTGTTTGTGCGGGCTGTGTCGTTGTTGCGTCAGGGGTCGGTGGCGTTGGTGACGGTGACGGTGGTGCGTTGGGGGTTGGTGCTGGTGGTGGCGCTCCGATGGTGAGGGTGCCGGGGCTGCTGGGTGGCTCCGCGTTGTTGGGTTTTCTCCTCGCCATTCCTGGCGGAGGGTGCCGCTGGTGTCGCTGGTGGTGAGGGTGGTGGATGTGGCGGTGTTGCTGCTGTGTCTTGTGCTGCTTGGGTGGTGGGGACCCCTGGTTGATGTTGACGATGCTCCGGCTGATGTCGATGCGGTGGGTGTGACAGTGTGTGCTGTTGCTGTTTCTACCCTTGGCTGGGGGCCTCGTGGGTGGCATTGTAGGGGTGTTGTAGGTGACGGTACCTCGGCACGTTGTTGGTGGGGTTGGTGGTGGTGTGGATATTGCCGTGGGTGTTGGCGGCGCTGGTGTTGCCGATGGTGGGGGTGTCACGGTGGTCATTGGCGTGTCTCGTGGTGGTCTGATGGCGTGGGTGTTGTCGGTGTTGGTGCTGGGCGCCGCCTGCGTTTAGGTGGTCGGCGGTTCCGGGCGTGCCACTCGTGGCTGGTGTTTGGCCAGCTTGTGGTCCTGGTGGTGCCGGTTGTCTCTGGTGTTGGGTCATTTTCTTCGACTGTCCTTGGGTCTGTAGTGGCAGGTGTTCCATCGGTTGTGGTCGAGGGTGTCGATGCTGCGGGCGGGTGGCGGTGTCGCCGTGCTGCCGCTGTCGGTGGTGCTGGTGATGGTGTTGGTGAGGGCGCCGCCAGGGGAGCTGTGAGTGTTGGCGTTGTAGGGCCTTGTAGGTGATGCATTTGTTGTGTTCTGACGGTGGAGGCGGGACCTCGCCACTCCCGGCGGGGGTTCCCATGGGCGTCGCTGGCCAGTGTGTTGGCCCTGGCCCTCTTGGTGTCGTTGTTGCCGATAGTGTGGTACCGGGTGGTGTCGCCGTGGTGGCTGTCATTGACGCTGCGGGTTGCTGTTGGTGAGGTTGCATAATCGGTGGTGCCGTCAGTGATGCCGGTGGTGAGGTCGTTGCGGGCGTTGCTATGGTTTACGGCGTCTCTGATGTTGTTGATGCTGCTGGTGGTTGGTGTGGGTCTGTGTGTGGGTTGTCAGTGGCCTTTGTTAAGGCGTGGGCGTTGGCTGGTTCCTGTGGCTCTGTCTGGGAGGGTGTGCAGTAGGTGGCGTGGGCTGCTGGTGATGCTGTTGGTGAGGGTGGTGCAGCCGGTGGTGTGGTTGCCACTGGTGACTGCGTGGTGGATCGCGCCCTGTGGTTGGTTACGTGGCGAGAGTGTTGTTGTTGATGGTTCTGGGCATGTGTCTTCGCCTCCTCTTGCCGGGGGTTGGTGGTTTGCTGGTTCACTGGTTGTGGTGGCTTTGGTTTCCTCTGGTGGCAGAGGTTGCTGGTGGCGACGCTGATGGTGGGGTGATGCTGGCGATGGTGTGTTTGATGCCGTTGGCTTGGGTGATGTAGGCGTTGTATCCGGTGTTGGTCGGTGCGTAGGTATCGTAGGCGATGGTGAGGACGGCGGTGCCGCCGGTGATGGTGATGGTGAGGGTGTTGTGTTGGCTTGATTGTTGGTGGTGTTGGTGTTTCTGATGGTGTGGATGCTGTTGCTGGTGGTTCTGGGTGGGTGGCGCGGTTGTAACGCCTTGGGTCTAACATGGTCGTTGGGTGGTTTCTTGTGTTGGTTCGATGTTGGCGAGGGTATCTCAGGCGTCGTCCCGGGTGCTGGGTTTGCTGGTGCTGCCGACGGCTTCTCCGTTGGTTCCGGGTGTTTCTGCTGGTGAGGGTGTTGTGGCGTTCGGTTTGGGTGTTGGTCGCGGTGCAGGTGTGGGTGTCGCAGTTACTGGTCCTGGGTTTGGGCGTGGTTGGTTGGGTGTTGCTGGGTGTGGGCGCTCGCCAGTCCTGGCTGAGGGCTTGGTGGCGTTTGTTCGCCAGCTGTGCTGGTGTCCTTGGTGACGCCGATGGTGGGGGTGCCCTAGCTGTTACTCGGTGCCGGGGTCGTGGTGGTGGTGGTAGGGGTGCTTTAGGTGACGGCACCTTGGCCCGTCGTTGGTGGGGTTGGTGGTGGTGTGGATAGTGCCGTGGGTGCTGGCGGCGTTGGTGTTGCCGATGGTGAGGGTGTCATAGGTGATACTTCGTGGTTGGCGTGTCTCGTGGTGGTCTGATGGCGTCGGTGTTGTTGGTGTCGGTGCTGGGCGCAGTTCGTGAACCACCGTGAGCTGAGCCGCCCGGACCTCGGCAAGGAAATCCTCCTGCAAGGTCGCTTTTACGAGGCCCAGATGGACTGGGACATGATCGTTGGGTACAAATTCATGATGGAGACGTGCTCCGGCGTTCTCTCGGCCCAGGCCTCACTGACCCTGTACCAGGACGACCAGCTCTCATAGCTCTCGTCATCTGAGCACCATGTGGAGTGCCAATGGATCCACCCGGAACGCAATCAGCTCGAAGTAGAGGCGCTGGGGACCGAGTCGAGTGGTTGCGGACCTGGGAGCTTCGGATCTGGCCTTGGATGCGTTCTCTTCAGGAATCTCCGCCCATCTTCGGGTTTGTGAGAGGTACTGGAGCGTCCAGGACTCCGCGTGGAAGAAGCACTGGGGTCCGCATCAAGGTTTGATGTGGATCCATTGCCCCCGATGGGACATTCCAAGGGCGGTAGCGAAGATTCGCAAGGACCGCTCCAAGGCAGTGCTGGTTGTTCCAATGGGATGCACCGAGGAGGAAAGCAGCCGAGATTTGGTGGTCTTACTGACGAACATGACCTTAAATAAGGTCGTCCTACCGGCTGGAGAGAGTGTCTAATAGGACGCTAAGGGACAGCCCATACCACCCCAGAGATGGCCACCGGAAATCCACTATGTGAATGGGGGCCTTGAACAGGCCGACACCACAGACTTCGTGTGTGTCAACCGCATCATAGCGGAGCCATGGCGGCAATGCTTTGCAGTTTCCCTTGTTGACATCGGAGAATCGGAGGACCTCCTCACTGAAGAGGAGTTGGATCTGGTTCAGGGGTATATGTATCAGCCCTTTCACGACTGGGGAGACCAGCGTGAGGGCAAGGGCCAGGACAAAGCCTGGTGGGAATTGGATTCCATCGTCTCCGGTTCCTATGATGGGAATACCTTCGTAAGGAGGGTACTGGACCACATGTCCAGGCAAGACGAGCCAATTGGCGGGAACCCGCCCAACTATGGTGACGTGTTCCGAGGCAAGACCAGAGATTGCCCTTTGGGCCACCTGGGAAGACCACCAGAGCTGAAACCATGCGGTGACACCCTGCAAGTAAGCTGAGTGGATCAGGTGCCCGGAAAGGCCAAGGCGGAGTCCGATGAATGTCCCAAGATCCAGGCATTGAGGGCCAGGCTGAAGCAGAAGTATGGTGACACATTCTTCAGCGGAAAACCTGTGTTTCCCCCACCAGTGCGTGGACTCTATGGTGAGGCCAAGATACGACTGAAGCCGACCCCCGTGTGTATCGACACCGGGAGTTTGCCCTGAGGGGCGAGAGGAAGTAGGCCATGAAGAAGATCCTCCATGAATCAATGGAGAGAGGCTGGCTTGAGCCGTGCCACTCCGAGTGGGCCTCCCCGTGCTTCGCCGTCCCCAAGAAGGTGGCCGGAGAGTGGCGGCTCGTGGTCGACTACTGCGGCCTAAACGCCCAAACGCAGCATGAGAGCTATACGCTGCCCCTCATTGATGACATGCTGCAAAAACAACACCGGCGGAGGATCTTCACAGACATTGACCTGAAACATGGCTATCATCATATGCCTCTCGCCGAGGAGTCCCGTGCTTGCACAGCAATGGGCACACCACTTGGACCCCTCCAGTGGAAGGTGATGCCCGTGGGCGTTACCAACGGCAATGCGGCTTTTCAGCCGATGCTGGAGAACCTGCTTGAGCCGGTGCGTGACTGTGCAGACCCCTTCGTGGACGACGTGATCATCGCGTCCGGGGACCCCAGTATGAGCTATGAGGAGCTTTTGGAGGCACATGAGAGGGACGTCACCAGAGTGCTCGAATTTCTGGTTCGGCACAAACTCACGGGCAGCAGTGACAAGGCCACCATTGCGGTAAGCGAGGTGGTCTTCGCTGGCCACATAGTTGGGAACGGGCAGCGGAAGCCCGTACCTGGCAAGGTGGCTGCGATTGAGCAGTGGGAAAAGCCCAAAACAGTCTCTGAGCTACGGGCGTACTTGGGATTCTGCAACTACTACTCGGGGTATATCAAGATGTACGCCGAGTATGCAGCCCCCATGACGACCATGCTCAAGGGCAACCGAGAGGAGACCAAGAAGGGGTCCCAGAAGGCTCTGGTCTGGAATGAAGAGTCCGACCGTGCCTTTGAGGGGATGAAGCAGGCGCTGCTATACGCAGCGGGTCTGCACCTCGTGGATCCTGACCGAGGGTTTGTCCTGCGCACCGACGCTTCCGCCTACGCCGTTGGTGCTGTGTTGGAATAAGTGCTTGACGATGGGAGGCACGTGCCAGTGGCCTTCTGGAGCCGAGTCCTGGCGGAAGGCCAGAGACGGACGTGGACCCCCCGAGAAAAGGAGGCGTACGCCATCGTCATGGCTCTCAGGAAATGGGCTGGATACATAGCCCTCCATCCCGTCACCGTCTGCACCGACCATCAGAGTCTGCAGTCGTGGCACAAAGAGCACGTGGACACCCCCTCTGGTCCCGCCTCCCGACGGGCAAGATGGCATGAGACCTTGGCCAAGTTCGACCTCACGGTTGTGTATGTCTCTGGCAAGGACAACACCGTGGCGGACTGTCGCAGTAGGTGGGCCTATCCCGCCAGCAAGGGCATGACGGATGTCTCCGCCCATGGCGATGAGGCTGAGACCGCTGAGGCCAAGAGGATCATAGAATTGGAGCGCCTGATGGAGGAGGAGGGTGTGAAAAGCGTCGTCGTCATGGCTGCGGATGCCCCCCTCGGAACGAGGATGCGCAGAGCGGTCAGAGTACTCGCCCCTGAGGGAGCTGAGTCCGACAAGCACCTCTTCCCTGAATGATGCCTCCAGGACGACTGGACCGACGACTACGCTAAGTCTGAGGCCTTTGAGGCCGAGTATAGGGCTGTGACCGACCCTGATGACGGGCAGAAGTGGCCAAAGGGGCTGACTGAGGAGGATGGCAAGCTCTACCGGAATGGTAAGCTGCTGGTCCCAGAGTCCCGAGTGCTTCAGCTATGTGAGGCTTGGCACCACCACATGATGCACCCAAGGGTCAGGAAGCAAGCCCTGGATATGCAGCGCCGGTTCAAAATCGACCAGATCAGTCTCTACAACGCGATCAAGAAGGTCAGAAAGGGTTGCTCGGTCTGTCAGGCCTGCAATCCCGACAACCGGAACGTCAAGGGGGAAGCCCAATGGACTCCGGTGCCTGACCAGCCCATGGAGAGCGTGGCCATGGATGTCTTCTCCGTGCCCGAAGTTCACATACGCAAGGAGACCTTTGACTGTGTGGTCCTTTGTGTGGACCGCCACAGCGGCTACGTAGTGAAGGATATTTGGGGGGAGGGGGCGACCTCGAAGCTTCCCTTCGGCATGCACACCTCAAACCCCCAAACCCATGAAGGCGAAGTCTTCCACTTGCATTCACGATTGTCCAAAGGATTCTGTGATCCTTGCCTCGGCCATGACACAATCTGGCGTCCTGGGCAAGGAGATGAAGGTATATGTAGACAAAGAAAATATGTAGACAAGTAATATGTACAAGTAACAATTCTATACTATAAAATAGCATAAAAAAGAAGACGAAATGAAGGCGAGAGATACGACTGAAGCCGACCCCCGTGTGTATCGACACCGGGAGTTTGCCCTGAGGGGCGAGAGGAAGTAGGCCATGAAGAAGATCCTCCATGAATCAATGGAGAGAGGCTGGCTTGAGCCGTGCCACTCCGAGTGGGCCTCCCCGTGCTTCGCCGTCCCCAAGAAGGTGGCCGGAGAGTGGCGGCTCGTGGTCGACTACTGCGGCCTAAACGCCCAAACGCAGCATGACAGCTATACGCTGCCCCTCATTGATGACATGCTGCAAAAACAACACCGGCGGAGGATCTTCACAGACATTGACCTGAAACATGGCTATCATCATATGCCTCTCGCCGAGGAGTCCCGTGCTTGCACAGCAATGGGCACACCACTTGGACCCCTCCAGTGGAAGGTGATGCCCATGGGCGTTACCAACGGCAATGCGGCTTTTCAGCCGATGCTGGAGAACCTGCTTGAGCCGGTGTGTGACTGTGCAGACCCCTTCGTGGACGACGTGATCATCGCGTCCGGGGACCCCAGTATGAGCTATGAGGAGCTTTTGGAGGCACATGAGAGGGACGTCACCAGAGTGCTCGAATTTCTGGTTCGGCACAAACTCACGGGCAGCAGTGACAAGGCCACCATTGCGGTAAGCGAGGTGGTCTTCGCTGGCCACGTAGTTGGGAACGGGCAGCGGAAGCCCGTACCTGGCAAGGTGGCTGCGATTGAGCAGTGGGAAAAGCCCAAAACAGTCTCTGAGCTACGGGCGTACTTGGGATTCTGCAACTACTACTCGGGGTATATCAAGATGTATGCCGAGTATGCAGCCCCCATGACGACCATGCTCAAGGGCAACCGAGAGGAGACCAAGAAGGGGTCCCAGAAGGCTCTGGTCTGGAATGAAGAGTCCGACCGTGCCTTTGAGGGGATGAAGCAGGCGCTGCTATACGCAGCGGGTCTGCACCTCGTGGATCCTGACCGAGGGTTTGTCCTGCGCACCGACGCTTCCGCCTACGCCGTTGGTGCTGTGTTGGAATAAGTGCTTGACGATGGGAGGCACGTGCCAGTGGCCTTCTGGAGCCGAGTCCTGGCGGAAGGCCAGAGACGGACGTGGACCCCCCGAGAAAAGGAGGCGTACGCCATCGTCATGGCTCTCAGGAAATGGGCTGGATACATAGCCCTCCATCCCGTCACCGTCTGCACCGACCATCAGAGTCTGCAGTCGTGGCACAAAGAGCACGTGGACACCCCCTCTGGTCCCGCCTCCCGACGGGCAAGATGGCATGAGACCTTGGCCAAGTTCGACCTCACGGTTGTGTATGTCTCTGGCAAGGACAACACCGTGGCGGACTGTCGCAGTAGGTGGGCCTATCCCGCCAGCAAGGGCATGACGGATGTCTCCGCCCATGGCGATGAGGCTGAGACCGCTGAGGCCAAGAGGATCATAGAATTGGAGCGCCTGATGGAGGAGGAGGGTGTGAAAAGCGTCGTCGTCATGGCTGCGGATGCCCCCCTCGGAACGAGGATGCGCAGAGCGGTCAGAGTACTCGCCCCTGAGGGAGCTGAGTCCGACAAGCACCTCTTCCCTGAATGATGCCTCCAGGACGACTGGACCGACGACTACGCTAAGTCTGAGGCCTTTGAGGCCGAGTATAGGGCTGTGACCGACCCTGATGACGGGCAGAAGTGGCCAAAGGGGCTGACTGAGGAGGATGGCAAGCTCTACCGGAATGGTAAGCTGCTGGTCCCAGAGTCCCGAGTGCTTCAGCTATGTGAGGCTTGGCACCACCACATGATGCACCCAAGGGTCAGGAAGCAAGCCCTGGATATGCAGCGCCGGTTCAAAATCGACCAGATCAGTCTGTACAACGCGATCAAGAAGGTCAGAAAGGGTTGCTCGGTCTGTCAGGCCTGCAATCCCGACAACCGGAACGTCAAGGGGGAAGCCCAATGGACTCCGGTGCCTGACCAGCCCATGGAGAGCGTGGCCATGGATGTCTTCTCTGTGCCCGAAGTTCACATACGCAAGGAGACCTTTGACTGTGTGGTCCTTTGTGTGGACCGCCACAGCGGCTACGTAGTGAAGGATATTTGGGGGGAGGGGGCGACCTCGAAGCTTCCCTTCGGCATGCACACCTCAAACCCCCAAACCCATGAAGGCGAAGTCTTCCACTTGCATTCACGATTGTCCAAAGGATTCTGTGATCCTTGCCTCGGCCATGACACAATCTGGCGTCCTGGGCAAGGAGATGAAGGTATATGTAGACAAAGAAAATATGTAGACAAGTAATATGTACAAGTAACAATTCTATACTATAAAATAGCATAAAAAAGAAAACGAAATGAAGGCGACGGCGTCGCCGCCATCAGAAAATCTGACGGCTACGAGGCGTCGCCATCAGGATCTCCACTGAGATCCTGCCCAAACTGGGCCAACCAGTGGTTTTTGGGCGAAAAACAGTGAAATAAAATGGTTTTCGAGTCAAAAACACTCATTTTGCGCGTCTCCCCCCAACGCGTAGCGTAAGCGACGCGACGCGTTTCTGTGCCAATTCAACCTACATATGAAAAGGCCCACTGTTGGGCTACGCCATAGGCGTCTGGGCGATTCCTGGAATCGCCTCAGCATTTTTTGAAAAATGCGTGAACGCGCTACTTTTCGCAAAAATGGACCTTCGCGGAACGCCGCGAAAAAGGTCACGCTATAATCTTTTATTCCTAAAAACGATAAAACAATAATAAAATTGCCTAAAATCTTTAGAAATCGAGGAAGAAATCCTCGTTCTGGAGCTGCGTCGCGCAGGCGACGACTGTCGTCGCCAGCCCAGAAAAGACGTAAAATGACGATTTCTGGGGTATTTTACAGAAATCCCACAGAAATCAAGATGCCGTAGCATCAGCAGGAAAATTCCTGATCTGGCCTGGCGAAGAGCGCCACAGGCTGTGCAGCGGGTATGGGTGAAGCACCCCATACCGCTTCACCCCCCTCCTTAGAAGCCTTGCCTATATCCAAAGGAAGGCAAGGCCAAGGAGGCGCTCTGACGCCTGCAGTGTCCTGGTTTCAATACTGATTCATCAGAACAGTGGGGGGGGGGGGCTTCGTGAGTAATTTACATGGGGGGGAGCACCACACACATGCAAAAAAAAATTTTTTTTTTTTTTCTGATCTTGAAATATTCATAGGGCAATTGCCCCTCAGGCGACAACACTGGTCCCTGGCACTCCTCGTAGCCTCTGGTGTCCAAACCAGGGGCGCTGCAGGGCCTTCCGCCCTGACTGATGGCGCTTAGGCGCACATATGGGCCCTTTTTCTCCATGGGCATGGAAATCAATAATTCAATAAATTCAGAAAAAATTATTTAGGGTCAAACCCAAGGCAAGGCCTTCCACCCGCCTGAATTCAGGGCCATTTCCTGCCCAAGGCGACGAATTCCTCGTGCCTTTTAGGGTCGATTCCCAACCCAAGGTGTCGAATGAACGCACCTGATTTGTGGGATTTAGGGTCATTTCCTACCCAAGGCGCCCCACGCCAATTTGGGAAGGGACCTCCTGCAAAAGTCAACCAACCCAAGGCGACGAATTAACGCGCCTTCTTGTGCACTTCGCAGACGTCGTCGTCGTCGCTGTGGTCGTCGCCGAGCTGCGTCGGGCTGGACTTGGGGGCTCCATAGGGTCCATGGGGAAGCCATGGTCTTATCCATCGTCGGAGTCCTTCATCGCGTTGATGCCCTTGACCTTAGCTCCTGCAGTTTCCCAGCGAACAGCGATCAGCGATCCGCGTACTCCTGCAGTCTGGGCGTCGTCGCCGTCCGCAGGCCGTCACACGCCCTTGGTGGCCTTGGCGTCGGCAGAATCCTTTTGAGGGATATTTGGGGGGAGGGGGCGACCTCGAAGCTTCCCTTCGGCATGCACACCTCAAACCCCCAAACCCATGAAGGCGAAGTCTTCCACTTGCATTCACGATTGTCCAAAGGATTCTGTGATCCTTGCCTCGGCCATGACACAATCTGGCGTCCTGGGCAAGGAGATGAAGGTATATGTAGACAAAGAAAATATGTAGACAAGTAATATGTACAAGTAACAATTCTATACTATAAAAGAGCATAAAAAAGAAGACGAAATGAAGGGAACGGCGTCGCCGCCATCAGAAAATCTGACGGCTACAAGGCGTCGC
The DNA here is from genome assembly GCA_964036045.1 of Eutreptiella sp. 'Long Island Sound 2002'. NCBI lineage: Eukaryota > Euglenozoa > Euglenophyceae > Eutreptiales > Eutreptiaceae > Eutreptiella > Eutreptiella sp. 'Long Island Sound 2002'. Next base: position 83,169,699 of record OZ038378.1, read on the forward strand.
CATCAGGATCTCCACTGAGATCCTGCCCGAACTGGGCCAACCAGTGGTTTTTGGGCGAAAAACAGTGAAAAAAAATGATTTTTGAGTCAAAAACACTCATTTTGCGAGGCCTCCCCCCAACGCGTAGCGTAAGCGACGCGACGCGTTTCTGTGCCAATTCAACCTACATATGAAAAGGCCCACTGTTGGGCTACGCCATAGGCGTCTGGGCGATTCCTGGAATTGCCTCAGCATTTTTTGAAAAATGCGTGAACGCGCTACTTTTCGCAAAAATGGACCTTCGCGGAACGCCGCGAAAAAGGTCACGCTATAATCTTTTATTCCTAAAAACGATAAAACAATAATAAAATTGCCTAAAATCTTTAGAAATCGAGGAATAAATCCTCTTTCTGGAGCTGCGTCGCGCAGGCGACGACTGTCGTCGCCAGCCCAGAAAAGACGTAAAATGACGATTTCTGGGGTATTTTACAGAAATCCCACAGAAATCAAGATGCCGTAGCATCAGCAGGAAAATTCCTGATCTGGCCTGGCGAAGAGCGCCACAGGCTGTGCAGCGGGTATGGGTGAAGCACCCCATACCGCTTCACCCCCCTCCTTAGAAGCCTTGCCTATATCCAAAGGAAGGCAAGGCCAAGGAGGCGCTCTGACGCCTGCAGTGTCCTGGTTTCAATACTGATTCATCAGAACAGTGGGGGGGGGGGGCTTCGTGAGTAATTTACATGGGGGGGAGCACCACACACATGCAAAAAAAAACTTTTTTTTTTTTTTCTGATCTTGAAATATTCATAGGGCAATTGCCCCTCAGGCGACAACACTGGTCCCTGGCACTCCTCGTAGCCTCTGGTGTCCAAACCAGGGGCGCTGCAGGGCCTTCCGCCCTGACTGATGGCGCTTAGGCGCACATATGGGCCCTTTTTCTCCATGGGCATGGAAATCAATAATTCAATAAATTCAGAAAAAATTATTTAGGGTCAAACCCAAGGCAAGGCCTTCCACCCGCCTGAATTCAGGGCCATTTCCTGCCCAAGGCGACGAATTCCTCGTGCCTTTTAGGGTCGATTCCCAACCCAAGGTGTCGAATGAACGCACCTGATTTGTGGGATTTAGGGTCATTTCCTACCCAAGGCGCCCCACGCCAATTTAGGAAGGGACCTCCTGCAAAAGTCAACCAACCCAAGGCGACGAATTAACGCGCCTTCTTGTGCACTTCGCAGACGTCGTCGTCGTCGCTGTGGTCGTCGCCCAGCTGCGTCGGGCTGGACTTGGGGGCTCCATAGGGTCCATGGGGAAGCCATGGTCTTATCCATCGTCGGAGTCCTTCATCGCGTTGATGCCCTTGACCTTAGCTCCTGCAGTTTCCCAGCGAACAGCGATCAGCGATCCGCGTACTCCTGCAGTCTGGGCGTCGTCGCCGTCCGCAGGCCGTCACACGCCCTTGGTGGCCTTGGCGTCGGCAGAATCCTTTTGAGGGATATTTGGGGGGAGGGGGCGACCTCGAAGCTTCCCTTCGGCATGCACACCTCAAACCCCCAAACCCATGAAGGCGAAGTCTTCCACTTGCATTCACGATTGTCCAAAGGATTCTGTGATCCTTGCCTCGGCCATGACACAATCTGGCGTCCTGGGCAAGGAGATGAAGGTATATGTAGACAAAGAAAATATGTAGACAAGTAATATGTACAAGTAACAATTCTATACTATAAAAGAGCATAAAAAAGAAGACGAAATGAAGGCGACGGCGTCGCCGCCATCAGAAAATCTGACGGCTACAAGGCGTCGCCATCAGGATCTCCACTGAGATCCTGCCCAAACTGGGCCAACCAGTGGTTTTTGGGCGAAAAACAGTGAAATAAAATGATTTTTGAGTCAAAAACACTCATTTTGCGAGGCCTCCCCCCAACGCGTAGCGTAAGCGACGCGACGCGTTTCTGTGCCAATTCAACCTACATATGAAAAGGCCCACTGTTGGGCTACGCCATAGGCGTCTGGGCGATTCCTGGAATTGCCTCAGCATTTTTTGAAAAATGCGTGAACGCGCTACTTTTCGCAAAAATGGACCTTCGCGGAACGCCGCGAAAAAGGTCACGCTATAATCTTTTATTCCTAAAAACGATAAAACAATAATAAAATTGCCTAAAATCTTTAGAAATCGAGGAATAAATCCTCGTTCTGGAGCTGCGTCGCGCAGGCGACGACTGTCGTCGCCAGCCCAGAAAAGACGTAAAATGACGATTTCTGGGGTATTTTACAGAAATCCCACAGAAATCAAGATGCCGTAGCATCAGCAGGAAAATTCCTGATCTGGCCTGGCGAAGAGCGCCACAGGCTGTGCAGCGGGTATGGGTGAAGCACCCCATACCGCTTCAGTAGTAGCCGTTCCGGCACGCAAAGGGGGGTTCCTTGCCAAGGAAGTGGCAGTCATGATGATTTGTCATTGGCTGACCGTTTTTGACATCCCCCGCACCATTTGCAGTGACCCAGGGCCCCAGTTTACTGGTGGCTAGTTCAAGGCCATGTGTTCCCTCATGGGAATATGTCATGCCAAGAGCATCGCCTATCTCAGCCAGTCCAATGACCGGGCTGGAGTGGCTGGAAGGCAGCTGTTCGAGAAGCTACGCAAGATTCACATCACCAATTCACGTCGGTATTGGTTTGAGGAGATGTGGCCCGCTCTGAAGGCCGATCATGACACCCCCACTACGGGTGGTTTGTCCCCTCACCAGATTCTGCTCGGCAGGGACCCCCTTGGTGGGGGACTTCCCTTGTCGGGTGATGATATGGCCATGGACGCCAAGGAATTCTTCGCGCGGCAAGAGGCAACGGCGCGGGACATCCGCCAGCACCTCGAGCAGGAGCATGCTGAGCGTCAGAAGTCCGCCCTGAGCTCGACAGCGCAAAAGTTCAGGGTGGGGGACCCGGTGTGGGTGATCAGACCCCGCCCTATGGGCACCCACCGCACCAAAACCTGCTTCACACCCGGAGAGGTGGTCCGCAGAATTCTTGAGGACACCTACCGCATCAAGGTGGGTCACGGACACTTCCGGGAGCGCCAGGAGAGTCAACTCCGTGTGCGGGAACCCGACCTTCGTGGCCAACATGTGTCCTTGGACTATACTGCACATGAGGCTGACTCGGACGACGACTATGCTGAGCAGGACGACTATACCGTCGAGAAGATCCTGGCCCAGCGTCCGAACGCCTCGGTACCCAGAGGCCCGGAGTTCAGGGTTCATTGGCGAGGCTATGGGCTGTCCCACGACACCTGGGAACCTGTCTCCTCGTTCGTGCCGCGGATTAACACCCCCTTCATGGACTACATCCGCAAGCACAAGACCAAGCTCCACGTCTCGGACTTGGAGGCACTCACCCGGGCGATTGCAGCCAGGGGCGCCTGATCACCGCCCTGAGTCCTCCCCTGATGCAGTTTGAGCACTTGTTTGGTCGACGGATCGTCCCTCACTTGCTTGCTCTTTTCCATCTTCCGGTGACATGCCATCTGAGTGGCCATATACCCCCCCCTGCTGAATCCAGAGGAGGATGGCCCCTCTCTTCCACTCCTATTCGTCACTCCCTGCCTGCTGAATCCTTCGGAAACCAGGCAGGGCGACTGACCTTGACATTTCTTGAGCTCTTAGGGCCTTGAAGCCCATACGACGTTGCGCGACGGATGCCGCTGTCATCGGCATTGCAATTTTTGAGTGTGTGGTCTGGTCCCATGGCACTTGCGGGATCCAGACCAGTCTATGTGTGTCTGCAGACTATATATTGCCTGAACTCAGGAACTTTCTGTCCACCCTCCTGCATATGCCTTATCCTAACCGGGGCGTGGTTTGGCGCTCTGTCCAGAGTGTGTTTACACGCCTATTAACCCGCTTATTGCTTATTTTTCTGTTCCCCAGGATATGTGCATCTGTATGTTAAGTGTTGTCAGCCCATCACCGAGATATGGACTGTTTCCCCCCCCGAAGGGACAAGAATTGGAATACGAAGGCGCCCTGAGTCGCCGTGTACATGCTCTTACGTAAGGTCCAGCCTGGACCAGTACCTAAGTACAGATTCTTCTGTTTGAGTCCCTGTGATACCGTGTGCCCTAGTGGCTGTGATGTGCTGAGATCCTGATGGCGCCAGGCGGGAAGCCCAGTTGCCTGACTACACTCCCAGTGGTCCGCCACTGTCAGTCCCAGTTTGAGCCTACCGACTCGCAGACGCACTTGCAGTCGGGTGGTGACCTCCGGTGTCCTGACATCCGTCAGTCTGCCTGGGAAACTGGTGGTTTGAGGAGTCGACGCCTCCGCCAAGACTGCATGGGGACTCCCCCATGCATGGCCTTCGTGGTAATCGGGCGAGGGAAAAGACAGCCTTGATGCCCGATCCCTTATGGAGGAGCTCGTTCGGCTTTACCACTCTGGACTCGCGTCGTGGATATGGACATGGTGCGCCCAAGGAGGAACCCGTGGGGACTCTCCCCCAGACTGCGGCCTTGGGAAGCCGGGGGTAGCCTGATGGATAATTGTGGTCGCTTCCTACCTGTGAGACCACCTCAGTCGTTGTGTGGCGCCTATGTTGGCCGTGTATGCCACTGCCACTGTGGTAGTGACCGTCGCAGCCGGCACCCGGTGCGCCTGGTATGGGTTAACGGGTCCTTTGGATGCCGAGCAATCGCCGCCAGGACCCGGGACTTGATACTTGATACTATACTTGCGGTTACTAACAACTACAGCACCGTACCTGTCTTACTGTGGGATTGTAATGGGCAACCTAACCCGGGATTCGGCCTGAAGTGAGGATGTGACACCCCCCCCTCCCTTCAGGGGATGGTCCTGGGTACCCGCTGCCATGCTCCGGTGTTATCCAGCCCCCCCCTCTAAGGAGGGGGGTGAAGCGGTACTCAGAACCTATGGCCCATGGCCCGGAGGCCTGTGAGCCGTCACACCAGTGTGGAAGCCGTTGACACCGGCTGTCAGCAAGATATGCCTGTTCTCTAATCCGCACAATCTGGAATCTGATTTCTAACCAATAAATCGATGTAGAATTACCATAAATTTCTTGCGATTTTCGGTCGGAAATTGGTGGAATACCCGATTTCCACCGCGATTTCTAATTGTCGTGAAATCGCCGCCTGTTGTCGCCTGTTCGCGCGCTTTCGTCGCTTCTCCGTGGCGAGTTTTGTGATGAATTTCTCCCGAGTACCTTTGAGGTTCTAAAGGGCCTCAAGGGCTGGATCTAGAGGGTTTTTCTTGTACTTTCATCTGGTGTGTTCACCAGAATTTTTCGCCGTTGCGTCTGAGAGAAAATCAGCGCGCAAGCTTTTCCGTCGATCGCTCAAACTCATGGTTCTCAAGGACCATGAGTTCGGATGGAACCCTACATTCCCCCCCCATGCCTTTCATCCATGCCCCTTTCACATGGGTATATCACTTTGAATAGGGAAGAGGGCAATAGGGAAGTTTTAGGCAGCCTATGGGTTTCGCAAACCCAAGTCGTTTGCTTGCGCAAACGCTAACTTCGTGGGCTTGTGAGCATGAGCGTTAATAACCAAACACAATGCTCACAGGACCAAAGGCCCTAGGCCATTTTCGATTTACGAGCCAGCTCAACAATGGCTCCACGCAATTAAATGCGTACCAAAACTCTATTTCCGAATAAGGGCAAGTTTTAGTCCAAAATTAGGCCAAATTGGCCAAACCCCGGAGGCTGGTACTCGACGCCTATGTAGAGTTGAGCCTTGAACCAAGGCATTATGTAACGTAGTGTTTTGACAATAGCTAAACCAAGTAAAATCAATCCTTGCCACGTTTTCAAAATACACTTCCCAATTGGCAGTCCTCAATGTAACACGGCAGCTGTACTTGGGCACAATAACCTTGAGTGAATTACAACCTTGTCTTCTTTTTTATATAATGTCGCCTTGTGAGCAGGCGTGCCATACTGCCTCTTTGCACACGCGCTCATATGCAAGCACGAATGACATGAGTGGGCAGAGGGAATCTAACCATAGTGGGCATATTTGGGGGCACCTACTATGGGCCTACTCTAAAAATGTTTACTCATATTTTTGCTCCTCAAGGTCGCAAAGATATGTACATACCAATATCGCCGATATATGCACTTTTTCCCATAAATAGTGTGCTTCAAGGATTGAGGTGTTAAAAATGTCTCCATTATGCTTTGGACCTCAACCCTTGTTGCAAAAGGGAAGCAAAGCTTCGGTTTGCATCCATCCAAAAGCCCGAGGCTCCTTTCTCTTGTGATACGGAGATACGATTTTTCGAGTGACCACTTTTGGGTGAATTTTGGTCGTTTTGCCCAGAATGGCCACGAGCCCCTTCTCCCCCTTAATGTTCGGCCCAAGGTTGCGTGCGCCACTTGACCAAGGGTAAGGACAATTCGGAGAGGGCACATAAACCCGCATCGAATGGGGTGTTTCTCCATGTGGCCTCTCTTCTTGAAGGGAGAGTTGTGAGTCACCCAATTTGGGGTATGTTGCCATTCCGCCCCATTTGTGTGTCACGTTTCCTCCAATGGGGAAAATAGCTAGAGGCGACCATGAGGGTTGGCAAGTGGCATATATTGGGACCTAAGTCCCTTGTGTCTATAGCACATTTGGTTGGAAGGATCTTCGCCGTGGACATGGAGATATGGAATCATGAGTGGGGGCCATTTTGGCCAAATTTCCCTGTTTTTGCCATTGTGTACCTTATTGGAACTACCCTATCTCCATGGGGCACGGGATCTAGCCTGAGGGAAAAGGTGAATATTGTAGCAGGTGACCAAGGGTTGAACACCATTGAGTTTTGTATTTGCTCCTCCGGCTCATCCGGAGTTATTCAACCTTTGGTGCGATCCATGATCGCCCCTTTTTACACCGCATGCTGCTTTCTGCCCTATCCGTGTGTTCATCCCCTCGGTGAACAGTAAGCAGCCAGTGTGACAGCAAGCCAAATCCCAAGGCATGGGACCAGAGGGGATATCAAGGGTCGTGAGTCAAGGCTTGGCGCAACGAGATCGTCAAGGTTTCCCACCCTGGACGGTCGACCGAGACGACCCATTTTGCCATTTTGGCAGTTGTGGACCCAATTTGGATTGTCACCAGGCCCAGTGGCATGGAGATCTTTGAGAGCCAAGTGCATGGGAGTCTTTGTTAAACTCCCGGTGAATCGCGTGTGGAATGGCAGATCCGATCTCCAAGCCCGCGTGGAGATATACTATTGAGGACACCCCCAATTTTTGCTCATTTTGAGCAGCCAAAATGACCCCCTTTTGGGACCCCAATTTCACCCCCCCGTGTGGTCAATTGGCGGCCCCATATCTCTATGCCCATGTGAAGTCCAGGCCCAATTTCAAGTAGTGCACTCAGATAGAGATCCTAGGTCCTGCCTCCTATCCTGTGTGCCATTGGCCTTGCACTTGCCGGGCCAGTCACGTGTGGAGATGACGCCAATTTTAGTAATTTTTGGCATCATGACCCCACTTGACAAACCCGTGGTGTTCTGATGCTGGGAGCTCAGAGGAGGCCAGGTTGTGTGAGGGGTTCAGGAAGTTTGTACTTGATAAGCATAGGGTCAATTGCCCCGTTCTCAGCTCTGGCAGGTCCGGACATGAGGTCATTTTCGGAGTTTTTTGAGCGAACATCAGTCTTGGCTGAAACAGCCCATTTTCAGCTACCAACTCCTAGGGGATAATGGCGGGGCTCTATCTCCGGCTCAGAGAGCAGTTGGGACCTGCCATTATGGGAGCATGGGAAGCGTATGTCGGTTGGTCTTGGAGCACCTTGGTTCCCAGGGACTGGCCTGTGGCTTGGTGGGACACCCGCCCCTTTGGGCAGGGTTTCAGGGTCCAGACTGAGCAGAGCATGGGTTGTGTTTGAGCCCCCGCCCCTGCCAGCCACTGGGAGGGCCGGACCTGGGATTGGAATATGCTTTCGGACTGAGTGTCTATTGTCCTGTGATGCCATTACCTCAGTCCAGTCTTAACCCCATGTGTACATATCCTGATGTGTTGCTGTACATATTTTTGTTCCCTTGTTTCAGAGTGGCAAGGACCCTGAAACGCTTTGTCACATGACACGAGCATGAGGATGCCCTTGTGAGCGCAGTGCTTTGCCTGCCTGCTTGCTTGTGTGTGTCTGCCGCAGCGTCCCGTGGCGAGGCCCCTCACGGGAACGCGTCAGTACGATATCTACCATCGAACGCCCTCATCAAACCTGGTGGACGCCCTCGGGGTACATCTCGGGGGCGTCCGCATCGACTGTCGATTCACGGCGGCCCTCCTCCCACACGGGGCTATCACCATCTGTGTGCGGCACCTCCAGGTGCTCCTCACTCTAGGACAACAGACCCTGGACGACCTCGCCGACGTGTGGATCTGGCGGTTCAACTGCCACCAGCCAGACCAGGGACGGCTGTGGGTCCCGCACCTCGCCTGGGCACACACGCTCATCGCTTCACCGACCGCCCCCCAACCAGCACCCACCCCTGGAGGCCGGACACGAGCCGCCCTGCAACTGAACGCCGACGGCCTCAGCATCCCGCCACACGGAGACCTTGCATACTGGGAAAGCAGCACGGCCAGGGAGAGGGGGCAAAACCTCCGGACGATCACGGAGCACTACAGGCAAACGGCATGGGGCGGGGGCACATGTGGAGCCTCCGCAACGGGACACCCCCTGCACAGTCGCCATGGTGGTGTTGGAAAGCGGCCACTACTACCAGGTGATGATCAACCCGCGACCGCTGGACAATCACTGGGACTTGGAGGTCGCTGACTCCATGCTCCCCAGGGACACGGACCTGCCGGATGGCCCAACTCCCCTGCTCCCGGGCCAACCCCCAGACCGCCTGACGGCCATCCTGTCTGGCGCGGCCGGCACATGGCACCCAGGACACGCCCTCTACTGCCTGTGGTGGTGGGCCCAACGGAGGTGGCCGCATACCAAGATTTGGTCAGCGGCATGGAGGATCCACCTGGATGGCCGGCAACAGACGGAGGCCATCCCATGAACAGACGGCCGTGCAGCCCGCCTCGGACAACTTGTACCCCGTCGTCGCGATCGACCAGATCCGGACGTTGGCGGCGAGGCAGGGGTCACCCGCCATCCACACGGAGGACGAAGCACGAGCAGCAAACACAGCCCTCGTGAGCGACATCTTCGACGCCCTACGCACTGCCCTCACCAGAGTTCTGGGTAACCCCGACGCCCTGACATTCCCGATGCCCTAACAGGCGACAGGCCACATCCCAGACCCTCGGGACGCGCGGATCACCGAGACCCTGACCGTACCCCGCCGACCGCCATGCGACCACAGGGACCAACGAACACGACCGCAAAAACTCCCACCACAACAGAACACCGGGGGGGCACCGTTGGGGCCACTCCCACACGACCCCACCCACTGTACGCTGGCGCCGCTGATATTCGACTATGGTGCGTACCCGTGAGATGCCACCTCCGCCCAACCCGCATAATGAATGCCGAGCGGTCCTGAGGGGCCAGAGACGGGTCCAGCGCAGCGCGCCAGTGAGCTACTCCGACGACCTGCAGCCTGGGAACGCCAAGAAAGCTATGAAGGACTGCACAGACCACACCGTGCACCCCAGACCTGCCTGCCCGCCGCACCATAACCAAGAACAGAATGATACAAGGGGACCCGCGGTCCACGGCGCAGTCCCCGTCACCGAGCCCTTCGGGTGGGGCACCCCCATGCGAGGCCGGAGTATCAATCCCATGACGAGGCGCAGCCCGCCACACCGCAGTACTCCCAGGCGCGAGGACGTGGGGCCCATCAAGCAGGTACCACCAGAACAATACCGCGGCGGACCAGCGCATTGCGCGGCAAGGCGTGCACAACCCCAAGACCCGGCCGCTGCCCCCCCCCTATCCAGGTAAGGCCGGACACAGCACCCCCGAGGGGGGTGACAGGAGCCCGAAAAGAAATGCACCCACAAACCTGCGGGTCCCCGCCGGCGGTGCCAAGGAAAGCTACATTGGACGGCTGTCCGCACAAGTAACCTTCAGAAACGTTGGCCACTGGGGCAGAGTACAGAGGGCCAGGTAAACCAGGGGTATGGGGGCCGCAGGCCCCCGCAGGGCTTTCGACCAGAACAGTACCACCCAAACGAAATCTAAGGCCCTAAGGCCCCAAGGAGCCGATACGACCCAGCCGGAACCACACAGTACACCTGCACGAGCAATAGGGGGGCACTACGCAACATAAGGGAGCACCAAACCCGGGGCTACGGGGGTAAGGAGGGGTATGCCAAGGGACGCACGACACCGCGCACGCCATATGCCCCGGGACTTCCATAGGGAGCAAGGGAGGCACCGACCAGGGGGGCGTTGCCGCCAACGGTGTTGTACATAAGCTGCCAACACGTGAGGACAGGGGACCGACAATGCCGACAGAAGTCAGTGCAGTAAAAGTTGGAGGTGTGCGTGCGGAGAGGCTGCCAGGGCGAGGGAGGGCTGCTCGATACTACATTGGTGGAGCTGATTACAGCCGGCGGCACCCAGGTGACCTACAGTGAACCGCCAAATACGACAAAACAGCCTCCAGCACATCCAGGACCCGCCAACGCGGCCGCATGGGCAACCACCAGCTGCGACGTGGCGGGCCCCTCGACAGGCGTGCCGACCACCGGGCGACCACCACATAACTATCCGCCAGCTCCACCGCCACGAGCCACACGACGGCTAACTAACTACCAGCACCACGCACCAAAAAGACCATGCCGGCACAGGCGGCGGCACGACGGACCCTACAGAGAAGCAGCCAACCATGCGGCGCCTGGCACCGCCAGACACCCACCCCGCTACTATAGAACCAACACCCAAACAGCCCACACGCAAACCGGCCAAAACCGAACCAGCCGGACATGCAAGGGTCGAAACAAGAAGGGCGTCCGCGGGACTGACAACACCATGGTGCGCCACGCCCGCCGACGATCACACCCACGAACACGACACCGCACCACACCTGTAGCAGTATACAACTGACTATTCAAGAACAACGACCTGCTACGGAACTCCGGCCTCCGGGGAGAGCGCAAGCTCGACCGAGTCAGGAGCCCTGAGTACGTGTCACGGCAAGCGAGTCCTGTAGCACGTGCTTCTTCAAGTTGTCTCACCCCTCCTGAAAACCAACCCAGGTGGGGGTGCCTGCAGGACAAGGCCTCTGGCCCGGCCCCTGGCCCCCGGGCCCTGGAATCCGAAGGTTGATGAAGAGATGCAATGGAACCCACCCCCATGTATCATCCGCCAAAAGGAGAGGGATGTGCGACCTCGGTCGAACATTGGTTACCTCTGGGGGCAGAACCCGATGGAGGGTACTGCTCGCGGCGACCGAGCCCTTCTCCCACATGGGGGAGCCGCTTTGTGGGGGCACGTGAACTAGGGCTGTGGGTGAATGAGCCAAAGCTCCAAGGTAAGACCCCCATCCAGGGCAACCCTAGTCCCGACATTACCTACCTGGGTACCTTCTGTCCAGCAGTCAAATCCCTTTTCCCGGGGTGGCACTAGGGCCGCTGCGTTCGACAACCTTATGCACCGAAACCGTCTGTCCTTGCGGGTAGAATGGAGCAAAGGGCATGCCAGCTTTCTCGGCACCGAGATTGCCGACCATTTTTCTGATTGGGCCGCGGCCTGCCATCGCTTCGACGCGAGCCTTCTCCTGCTGCCCCCACCTGGGAACCTTTCCCGCGGAGGGACTGCCCCTGCTTCATAGGGTACGGTGCAGCGACTTCCGCCACCTGCGTCCCCGCCACTCCCACAGTAACATCGCTCTAAAACCGATTTTCGATTTATATGATTCGTCCTCGTTGTTTGCAGGGGTACCCTTCCAATTTGCCTCATACACTTACAACATGCCGCGCTACCATTGGGACAACAGCCTCCACAATTTTCATTGCCCGTGGTGCTCACACGCCCATCCTTCCGCCCCTATCTCATGCCTTGCCTTTTGCCCCCGGCTTGACGACCATCTCCAGGCGTTTATCCGCGCCTGGGCCGCCCCCTTTACTTCTGTTGTCCAACAGGTGGTGGATCACATGCTCCTCCAATGCACAAAAACGACATTTTGCGCGCACACACGTTCCCACATCTCTCTGGTCCGCCCTTAAAGTGCCCATTCCTGCACTTACCGCCTCTAGTCACCATCCGGAGCTTCATTCAGCTCTGGTGAAGCGACGGTCTACCCTCAAAGACCCCCTCTACCGCACACATGACTGGTTCAGGGAAAATCCGCAGCCATCCCAGGGATCCCATTAACTGGGCACACCCACTCACCACAAAAAATCCTTTCCCCATTCCGGAGGGCACTTATAGTACCTCCACCCCCCCCACAACCCCCTGCCCCAGGCCGCAGTACGAGCCCCCCCCCCCCTGCCACAGACGTGTCTGCCCCCACCCCAGAAAAACACCAAACGCCGCCTGAGAGCGAAGCCGCAATGCAAGCGATCATTCCAGGCTAGACTCCGGGCTATCACCAAGCCCCCACGAGGCTCCCCACCCCTGTGTGCGCCCCCCTTGTCTTCCTCCACATGTCTCACCGACTCTTTGCTGCGCTGCCCTCTCGTGCGCAGGTTGCAGGGACCCCAGAAGCGCACTTCGTCCCCTTCACCTCACACGGAAAGCAGCAGCGGCCCGACCTTCACTCTACCACGTCTCGATTCTCAATTTTCTCCGATCGTCGAAGGTGAACTAGACCTCCCTTAGCATTCTCCTTGCGCCGTTCCCCCCTTCCCGATGTTTCCGCCCCAGCTCCCCCTCCCTCGGTTCTTCCCGAGATCCGACAGTTCTACCAACCTGCCACTCCCATACACCGAGCCCCCCCCTCCCCCCCTTGTACCCCTTTTACCCTGATTACCTTTCAGGCCCTCACCGCAACCCACAGTGCCCCCCTCCCCCTCTCTTCTTTGACCCATCCCCCCCCTAGGGGCCTCCTTCCCCCCTCTTTCCTCACTCATTTCCCGCCAGAGCAACCCACAGTATTTCGTCCTCCCTTTAACCTTGTGTGTCACTAACCGCTTTTACCCCTAGGGCAACATTTCATGGCTGTACATTACGCTTTGTTTGTACATACTTCCGGTGTGCGGCGTTTCTCCTTGGGGTAAGCCAGCCCCTGAACAAGTTGGTGTGTTGTGAAGCCGGTTTGGACCCCCGTGGCCATCTCGGGGTCACTTGGGGTGTGTATCTATGTGCCGGCAAGCCGCCATTGGCTGATATCATACTCTCCTATCCACCTGATCTAACCCGATGTGATAGTGTGATAGGTTTGGCCACTCCGGCTATGAGCGGCCATATTCAGAACCGAGGCGCCGCCAGCGGAGATCTATATATCAGAATATCAGGAATCAACAGGGTTTTATTATCATAATGTTTCCGTAATTTTTCAGCCTTTCGTTCTGATGGTCAATGTATCGGCGACTGTCAGTTGGCTCGCGATTTTGCGTTAACCGATTGATTAACTGTTATTTCCAGATATTTTGGCGGATACTCCGTTGAAGGGTCAGATTTCATCAGCAAAGGGTTCGTTGCTTCCGCAATTCTCTAAATAAGCACTCGAAATTTTAATCAGAATTTTTCGCGATGTCCAAATCGGATTTTCGACTTCGACATCGCCGCACTTGATTTAGACTTCTTCGAGTGGTCGTACTCTTTTCCCTATGTCCGAATCAGGTTTCCCTTATACTTGCCACCAATTTGACTTGGAGATATAAGGGAAACAAAAGCGAATCGTGGGACCACTTTGAAGGATCATATCTACGCGCGAGTGTGAGGAAATAGAATAAGCGCCTTGGTCTCAACTTAATTTAGAAAGCATCAAACGCCTTTGGTGTGTACACATGCCCGGTGTAGCAAGGGATAATGGTCAAGAGGGTATAAAGTGATATATAACTCTTGGACCGTGCAACCGAATATTTTAATGCGACTTTCGAGTGTACTGCATGAGTGTTGGGGTTGCATAGATACTTTCCTTGGGTTCCTACGCATTTTTAACGTGAAGTTATGTCCATGGAGGGACATGGCATATCATGGTTGGAGCCACTTTTGAGGGTATGCTTTATATGCATGATATATGTCTTGATATGCTCACGCCCATGTTATATATCTTCGTGTGGCCGAAGAGATGGGGAGCCATACGTGACAAGGGTTTTGCCCATGTCCCAATTGTGGAATTCAAAGCGCTAGACTAAGTCTACCGCATATGTATTGCTCATGGTATGTTTTACAAAGAGATCCATGAGTGCACTCCCATTTTCATGGGGCATGTAGATATGAGTGGCGAAGGTATCCTCATGCGCCCGATTGGGGACCCAAGCGGGGGAATTGTTCGCAAATGGTTCCAATCATTTGTGTATTGAACCATGAGCGGATATCATGGGTGAGCATAGAGATATACTATCATGACAACTTTGTATTTGGTCATATTTTCATGTTTTTGACCTCAATTTTTGCTCATTTTTGCTTTTTGTGTACTTACCTGGTCGGCAAACAGCAAGAAGCCTATGGAGAGTCGAACCATGGTATGTTGTTCATATGTTGGCATATGCTTCGGAGTTGAACACCACCATATGCCGGATCGCGTACTCCATTTGGCTTGGTGCACGAAGGATCACAAGAATTGGTCTCAAGATCATGGGCTGACTTGGGCAGTGCGTGGCGCCCATATCCGAAGGGGTTTCGAGGGTAAGGGTGGGATGTACATGGGCATTGGCCTTTGGTCCCCATCCTCCATAAATGATAGACTTCGATTCCATGCATGCTTTGAGCCTTCGGATAACTGGTAACTTCACTCTTGAGCATATATTTGATATATGGCCAATATGGTGTGAATTGGCACTTTTTTGGCATGTTATGAGTTCAAACTCATAGGTCATTCCTCTAAGCCCATTCAACTCCAAGTCCAACCAAGTTTATGTCAGGGTAGGGCAGGGTCCCGAGTGCCACTCTAGGCCATGACACGCCACCTCCCTTATTGGGCTAGGATTTAGAGGCTTGGGAATGAACACATTTTTGGGGTTTATGTAGTGACTTTTGATACATGGCATTTAACCATCTTATTGGACTGGGTTCAGGGCATCATGTTGGTGAGTCAAGGGAAGGGCTTGAGTCCAGGGAATGAGGGGTCCATGGCTGTGATTGTGTAAGTTTCCATCTTTTCCCAACATTGCTTTATTTGTGTTAATATGCCAATTTCAGGGCTTTCCTCTTTGGTGCAATTCTTGTACATGCCCGCCACCGTGAGTCGACCGGTGTGCTGAACGGAAGCCCGCAGCCTGATTTGGATTGTGAATTGGGCTATTGCTGTATTTGTGGGATCTGGTTGCTGTTCAGGGTTGAAGGAGGATTACATTTTCTATATTTTTGGATTTTGGACCTTGGACTTTGAGGATTTTGAGAAACGCAATCGTTGATCCGGAGTAAATCAGCAGGGGTAACAGGCGGAAGGGGCACAGCGGGGGCCGGTCCTGGTAGGGACCTTCTTTATGGTAGCAGAGGCTTACCTGCTGCCCCTACCAACCGCCGACCCGGGGACTTGGGCCCATATGAGCCCTGCCCAAGTACGCCCCGGGTGCGTATTGTGGACTCGGTGGAGACCACGCCGGAGATTGGAGCCATAGAAGGACCGAGACGTTCAAGAGCATGGCGAACTCCGGAAGTGGAAGCCCAAAGAGAAGAACGACACTCGGGAAGAGGAGGACATGACATGGAGGACCTGGTCTCCATGTGTGAGCGTTGCTGCCGAAAGGCATGCAACCTCCGCTCCGCCGCGGAGGACTCTGATGAGGCCTGCCATTCAGGCAGCAGTGGAGGACGGGCCCGGCGCTACCGGAAGCGCGGGTCACCCAAGTCCGCGGCAAGGGACGCCGGGGCTATGGACACGGACCCCAGCCCGGTCAGGCTGTGGGAATCCGAGGGGCACTCTGAGGGTTATCGGACAGCCTACGAGCCACCTTCGGAGCCGGAGATGTCCGCGCCGATCGCCAGGGCGCATACGGCCCCCGAGCCCGCCCTGAAGCACGACCCCGAGGGCGTGGAGAGGCCGGCCAGGGCCCGGACGGCACCTGTGCCCCGGCACACAGGACCAAAGACGGACGCCATAGGCGATACGGCCATGGGCGATGAGTCTGAGGTGCCGGGAACCGCGGGATGTGCTGAATCCGGCGGAAAGCACGCTGCGTGCCACTGCGAGCACGTGTCCTTCCTCATGGGCAAGTACCCGAAGATGGGGATGGACGCCATCGTGCATCGCCTTTGCCGCCTGGACAACGCCAAGGACGGTCTAGAGGAGGACGTTGCGGGGATCCTTGACGACCAGTCGGCCGCGGAGAAAGACATGGAGGAGCTGCGAGCGGAACGGGACCGGTACCGGGAGAATCTGGAGCTGGCCCTGGAGAAGCAGCAGCGAGTGGTGGACAGCCTCCTCCACCTGGTGGAGGACATGTCAGGACGCCTGAAAAGGCTAGAGGAGCTACAGCCCCTCGCCTCGGGTCCGGAGCTCCCGGCAAAGCCGGCCGTGGTAGAGCTGGTGGAGCGGGTTAAGACCCTCAGGAGCGCCATGGAGAAACCCATGGGCGGCCCTGCAGGGGCACCATACGCGCCTCCGCGTGTTGACCCGGGTGCGTTGCCGTTTGTTCCCATGTTCAGCGAATCCACAATGCTCGGGGAACACACGGCACCAGCTGGGTCCATGCGGGAAGGGCACGTAACCAGGGACCCGAGGAGCCTGACGGTACAGATGTCCCATGCCGCCCAGGATGTACCGATCACATGCGACGTGCGCGCGTGTGACTCCGGGCGCTTGACTCACGAGATCAGACCACAGACAGTGCCCTCTATCTCATTTCGACTGGACTTTCATTTTTTCTGTCCACTTTACGTCTTTTTAAAGAATTCTCGATATTCTGACGCATCAGTCGCTTATCGCCGTGTTCCTAAATTTTTTTCGTGCTACTTACGTGTTTTCTTGGTACTGATGGCTCCAACTCAACCCAAATCCCGACCTTCTTCTGATGCCACATCCAGATCGAGTGGCGGGTTGAAAAAAAAGACTCATGGATCTAGTATTAAGGCTCCTGACCCTCGTAACACCATTCTTGGGAAGCTAGATCCTAGTCGTATCTCCGTCCAAATTGATGTGGACTCCGCATCCACGGCTTCTATCTCGTCCATTCCTCTCCCTTTCCCTCCTCAATCCGCTCAAAGTGACCCTAGTGGTCAAAGTAAACATGATGGATCTCAAAAAAAAATTAACCGATGAGATATTTGTTGCCCCTTCTCCTCGCACCAACCGAGTCGGCCAGCCCGCCTTGTCCCCATCCCGTAGCTCTTCCTCACCAAGTGTAGCGCCAAGCAACACTTTGGAGAGCAATACGGAAGGAAATGAAGCGGAGAAAAAAAAGGCGAAAGAAAAAAACAATGAAGAAAAAGAAGATGGGAAAAAAAGGCGGACGAGAACGAAGCGGAAACAAAAAAAATGGAACAACAAAAAAAAGCCAAGGAAAAAAAAGCGGCCGAGAGAATGGAACCACCGAAGAGGAGTGAAGACTCGCCTACTAGGAGCAATGCACCGTCTCTTCCTTCAACTCGTGCCTCCTCCGTTGTTCCTTCTTCAAAGGCTCACCATGGACGGGGTTCCAATTTGGGAGACGATGATGATGTGACCGTCGTTGACTTTCCCGACATAAGGCATGCCTTTACCTCTCCTTCCCCCAACAAGACACCCATCACACCTCAAAGATTGCCACACCAATCGGAACCCGGTGCACAAGATGACATGGAGATGCAAGCGTCGGTAGACCCTCTCCCCGCCCAACAAATGGTATTCGAAAAAAATCCAATTCGGGCGCTTGCACAACGCAATTTTCGGCCAAACGGAGCCTTGCCAACCGGTTTCCCCGAGCCTCGCGACCTCACCAAGGATGTCCAAGGCGGCAAAATCCCGGTCAAAGGCCAAAACCGTTTCTCAAAAATAGATGTACTCTCATCTTCGCCTACGGTCTACCATGACACCTCGCCTCTTCCACCCACCGACCTCTTGTCGGCCTTGGTGCCCACGCCACAAATACTCCTATTTGGAGACGGGCTTCCCTATTCGGGATTTCTACGGAGTTTCTCAATTGCAGACATGACTAATTTTGAGTGGCCAAAACTCATTGGCCTCGTTTCCTTTGCCATCCTCCCGAGCTTTGCGCCCTTTCAAGATGAACCCCCGTTTTTATCTCATCGCACCATTGTTAAACAAATAGTGGCAATGTTGCGGGCGGCTAAGAAACAAGACAAACCAACCACTTTTTGGCTAGCGTATCAGGCACGTAACAATGTGGCCGATGTTGAACTCGCCACTGTCCTAGATAGAAGAATTGACCTTGTTCCCTCGTTGGGTTTCCTATGGTTGTCCGTCGTATGCCAAGTCATCCACATGGGAACCCGCACCCCGGACTCCCACGACATCCACACCTCTCCCAGCCCTTTGGACCAACCGCTCATCATCTTTCAGCTCACTTCCGTTCCCCTACCAAAAGGTCATGTCCCTCAAACCATCGGGTACTTCCCAAGGAATGTCGACTCTACACAGCCCATTCCCCCGCAAGTACACACTCCACAAGCCTCTCTTTTTCAAGTGCGTCTAGACGTCCCCGTCGACATCACGCGGGAAGTTGACGGGGTTGAGGTGAAATGGCACATCTCCGGCTCATTGCCGCTGATGCTGATGCTCAATGGACTCAACCCCGACGACACGTCCACAGTATTAAAGGAGCTTACAATACCTAGGATAACTAAATCATTTTGGCCCGTAATTGTCAACTCCGCCCCTGATGGCTATCGCCTATTTGATTTTTTCGTCCCATTTAATGTCTTGGGCAATTTTTATGACGAACAGCCCGCCCTCATGGACATGGATGTGTCCATAGGACTCCTTGATCGCTCCGTCAAGGAGTCCTCCATCATCATTACACACCAGCCCCGTTTTCAAAAGGGTGCGGCACGCAAACGCAAGTTCCCCTCGGATGAAGTCCGCACTGCCATTGAAATGAACCCCCCGCTTCCGCGCAAATTCGCCTTCCTTGTTCTCCTCAACAAGTATGATGTTTTCGGTATGGTGCATGACCCCATGCTCATACAGCCTGCAGTGCAAGAAATAGAAAGTCTGGGCGACATGATGTGTGTGTCTGCGCACACTAACGCTAGGATTTTCGCGAAAGACTTCGCCAGAGAGGTGGCACCCCCTTTCTCCATTGTGCGGTTCCCCCCTACGCTGGACACACGTGATGCGCTGCTGTCAGCCGCTGCTTTCGGGCCGGTTGAAGACCACCAAATTTTTCAGCAATCGGGACTGGTCATGGTTAATTACCAAGCCACACAGTCCGCTGTTGCCTCATACGGCACTACACTGCCTGGACCAGTGTACTTCTCCTCGGGGGACACATCCAAAGATGTCAACATGTCCCTTGCGGATCGCCTGGAACAAGTTCGCCTCGCTCCCCTCCCGGATCCCTTTCTCAACGAGGCTAATCTTGCTGCCGCCACGAATGCACTCAGTGAATTCCAAATGCCCGACATAAACTCCGCCCATACACCCTCTCCTGTACCCACAGCACCACCCTCCGTCTCCAACTCATCTTCTTTTCTCCAGCAACCATGATGATACACCCCGACAGACTCGTCGCTGCATGAAGCTACCCTCGCTGGTTTCACAGTGCCAATGGTCCTCTACCTCGGCTTGCACGACAGGCATGCTCATGAATTTGTTACGGAGACACTCCTTTGCCCTACACTACACTCATGTTGCTACTGCCATCTGCATAGCCACGCATCGCGTTCTCCGCATGCACTACGCAATCGCAGTCAGTATTACAGGAATTTGTCTGATCAGAATGTGCCAGCTACTACACCGTCACACACTGTGTCTCGCTGCCTATGGGTCCCGGCTGTTCCAGGCCCTCTATAAGACATCAGGAGCCCAGGTACCTGACTTCTCCGGTGTCGCCAGGATTCAGGACCACCACCCCATCCTCGTCCACACGACGCCGTGGTCACAGCAAGTGCTCCCCGAAATGCGCTGTGCCATGTGGAACCGCCGTGATGTCACAGCATATAAAAAACGTATCGCAGCCCTGACTGCCGACATGCCTCCCCCAGTCTCTGCACATGACTGCGCGCACACATACACACAGCTCACGTCGCACATGCTGACCGCCATGCGTGAGGTTAACGCGTCTAAGGCCCCGATCACCCCTGTTACTGAGGATCCAAGCGACTGGGCCTCTGTGATCCGGCAATTGGCCAAACAGGCCAAGCGAAGATCCAAGGTATTTTACCGCAGAGTTAAACACACCCTCTTATCGCCCCCCGCCCAATCAACACTCCCCACCCCCACACGAAAAATACAACGTATCCTCCAACGCAACACCCCGTGGTCTGCGCACGCACTGTCGCACGTACCCCAGCGCCCCAGACATCAGGATGTGCCGCCCCCCACGCAAGCTGCACTGCGCGAACTGGCCCGCGCGTCACGCAAAAAATCCCCAGGTCCAGACAAAGTACCCCCGTACCTGCTCCACGTACTCCCCGATGAAACATTCCGTCTGGTACACGCCTGTGTCACCCTCTGTTACGAGGAGGGCACCATCCCAGATGATTGGCTGGTTTCAGAGACTTTTTGTCTTTTTAAAAGGAAGGGTAAGTGGCAAGACCCAGACCGCTGGAGGCCCATCGCCATGAGTAATTCAATTTACCGGCTATTCATGCGATGGGTCTACTCACAGCTGTACCCCCTAATATCCGCACATCTGCACCACAGACAATTCGGCGGTAGGCAGGGTATATCCACAGCCCACGCCACACAAATTTTCCTCGATGACCTCGACAATCTAGGGCCGGTAGAGGCCATTCTGGCCTTTGATGTCTACCATGCCTTTGACAGCCCCCCAAAAATCCTGATCCGTGCCGTCCTTGACAAGATGGGAACTCCCCTGAAATTACTGCGCATAATCACCCTGGTAATGGAAAGGGGCTCCACTTTTCGCAGGGGGGCTGAACAGGAAATTTTTCGCACAACGCACGGGGTGAAACAAGGGTGTCCACTCTCCTGTTTCCTCTTCGTCGTCGTTTTTGACATCCCCCTGCGCGTGCTCGACCAGCATGGCATCACCTTCTCTGCGTATGTTGATGACATATGCTCCCTGATCCCCCCCAGGCACAGCCAGCATCAGGCACAACTTGTCCAGTATGCCCTCAGCCTGATCGCATGTCAGCTGAATGTGGGCAAGAGCGAGTCCCTCCCTATGCTCCATTCCCCCACTGATCTGCCTCTCCCCCCCAAATATTTGCACCCGCCATGCGCGCTTCAGGCTTCCAATGAATCGCTTTGGCAATCAGTTCCAGCCGAACTCCCGCCAGAATGGAGCTCACAGGTAAATCATCCCTTCGTCAGGGCCAGATATATCATGCATCTGGGCCATCCCCTGGCCCTGCGGCTCTGTGTCGACAGAGCGCTGTCTATCGTCCTTGAGGAACTGAGAAGCCAACTCACCGAGCTGCACTCACAACCGATCCAAGTCTTGGATAGGGTCCTCTTGGTAAACACCATGGTACTGCCACGCCTACTATACCGCACAGAATGCATACCCCTCACCAACACACAGCTACACTCACTTAACTCGCTGATTGAAAAATTCATATTCGGAGTGCTAGGGCTGCCCTCCGTCGTTGCCAGGAAAACTCTGTACACCCACAGAAGCCATGGCCTCGGCATGGGTTACTTCCCAGTACTCCACCCCACGAGAGTTCTGGACACACTGCACCGCAATCCTCACCTCCACACCATGTCCACGCGATCCCAGTACCCACTCTCCCCATACAACACATTTAAAGCAGCGATTGCCTTACTGAACCCCAGTCCAGAAGCACAACAGCCCCCAGTGTCCACCACATGGGCCGCCAATAAGCTGATGCGCGACGCCACTGCGATTGTCCATATCGCTGGCTTGTCAGTCTACCTGGTGCCCTCACACCTCGTCCCCGGGTCGGCCTACTCTGATGGCAGCAAACTCGGAAGCCCACCCTCGGCCGGTGCCGCAGTTGTCCTCAGGGATGGCAGGATAGCGGTTTGCCGAGTGCCAGGAGTTCCCAACTCCTATAAGGCAGAGCTAATTGGCGTCCTTCTGGGGTCACACCTCTCCCCTGCACACGAGAACATCCGCCTTGACTGCAAGGGGGCTATTGCTTCTGCGCAAGGGCAGAAACGCCCGGTACGCCAAGCTCACTGGGTACAGGAGGTGCGTTCGTCCCTCTCCTCAAAAGGGCAAACCCTTGAGTGGGTCGAAGGCCACACGGGTGACACCCACAATGAGGCGGCCGATGAGTATGCCAAAATCGGCACAGTCCTCCCCCTTCCTGCCCCCATGCGTCGACAGCACCCTTGGGATGTAATCCGGCACGGTGAGCGCCTGCTACCCCCCCATAAAGTGTGGTCCCACAATTCCATTCCCTTCTCACTCCCACGACTCCTTCCACCCACTCTCCTGGCGGCCACTGCGATTCAGGCGATTGGCGTGGCACAAGTGGCTTTTCCGCTTGCAATCCCGCATGGGGTATGCCCACTATGCCACCTTCTGGAATGATGCCCCGGGCAAGGCAGACTGCCTACACTGCCACCGCCGTCACAATCTCAGTCTGCATGGTGTCCCCGCTTACTGCACCCCCTCCAACCCCCTGGTCTGCGCGTGGCTGTCCAGCTGGACTGCCAGTAACCTCGTCAAGACATGGCGCCAGGCTGCCTGCCGCAAAGACCTCCGCATTGTAGGCCGGCTGGCAATCCCGCGGTCCCTGTATAGATACCTCCGAGCACACCTAGGTGGACTTCGAGCTGTCCGAAAGGAAGTAGGGCACTATCAAAACAAGGTGCTGGATTCTGTCACTGCGGTCTTAGAACACGCCGTCCCGAAACGCCCCCCCAACAGACCCAACCCCTTCTCCTCTGCAGACTGGACAGGCCCACTGCCACTGTGACCACCCCCTTCCCCTGCCCTCACTCACCTTCACAGGGAACGTCGATTCGAGGCATTTCGCTGACGAACTCGTTAATCTAACTTGGTCGTGCCCTCATGGCCTGTACATACAGATCACAGGCGACCTTCACTGTCTGTATTCTGGGCCCTCATCCCGATTCAGTCCTTGCTTTGCGTTGCCCTGCTCCGAAGGCCAGTACACAGTGGAACCCCCCCCCACCCTGAGTCCTTGACTACACCCCGGGCGGCCGCGTTCAGCATGATCGGCCTGAGCAAGTCCCCCATGCCCTGCCCCTGTGTCTTTATCTGCACTGTCGTTTCTTTTTCAGCCTGTCCCCTGTACCCTGTCTGTGTGTTTTTGTTTGCAACGTCACTATATTTTCACCAACCTTTGGCAGGTTGGCCCTCACATGGCCCTTACACGCCCACACCACTGTCGTGTGAGTGGAATGCCACTCTCTCCCTCCTCCTGGCCACCGGCCCGATTCCCTCCTGCTTCTCTCTCCTGGGGAAATGCCCTGGATTGGCACCCGCGCGGACAGTACCCCCTATCACACTGCCACCACCCCCGGGTGTGGAGTGCGGGGCGACCACTTCTGTGTTATCCACATGTTCAATTATTCTGCACAAACGCAAACCCACTGTCCACAGCTCCCTTCTCCTCCCTGCTGCCCCACCCACTGACCATGACCTGGGATGTGGGTGATACTCTGTATGATGGGCTGGCCTCCTGAGGACTCTCGAGCAGTGACTTTGGACTTGTATTACAAAAAAAAAAAAAAGATGTACCGATCACGACGAATATGGTAGTCTATGCGGAAGAGAAGATCGAGATCCAGAACCAGACCATGCAGGGGCGAACCATGGAAAGCGCCGACGGACATGGTCGAGGCCATCCAAGCGGAAACCTGTGGGCGAAGGACCCCAATACGGGGATATGGACGGCCGATGGAGCAAGTCCTTCCCGCATTCCAAACCCCATGGGTTCGGGCCTAACTGGACCGCACTCCATGGAGGAGAGGGATGTACGGGGAGTGTACTCACACCCCCCGGCCACAGGTGGTATCCGTCTCGGTGGAGTGGTGGCTGGAGACGTCAGAGATGCCATCAGGATTGACGACCTCAGGGGAATCAAAACCCCTATTACGACGGGAACCCGTCCACCCTGGATGACTTCATCCTGGACTGGGAGGACTTCACCGAGGAGGTCGTCGGCGAGATGCGGGGAGCGCCGCGGGACAAGTGGGTATGCCGGACATTCCCACACCGGCTGGCGCAGGACCTGAAAGAGGAGCTGCAGGATCAGATCCGGGAAGGACTGATCCGTACAGAGCAGGCCTGCCTCCAGTGGTTGGAGGATGAGGAGCGGGTGGACGCTCCGAATCAGAAGCTGGAGGACCTGTGGTCCATTCCACTGCCGCTGGACCGCGGTGAGTTGCGGGTCCGGGAGTGGAACCGGTATCTGCGGAAGTACCGCAGATGCCTCAAGCTGGTGGAAGACTGGAACGAGGCCAGTGAGATCCGCCACTTGCTGAAGGACGTCATCCATGGCAACTCGAAGATGAGAGTGGAGGAGGAGGAGAAGAAGCGCGCCAAGAAGCGGGTGGCGGTGAGGATCATGGCGGCGGAGGATACCCATGCGGGTATCATGGAGTTCTTCACGAGGAACCTGGGCGAACCCAACCGGATGTTGGGCCTGAAGAACGCCGTGTACGTGGAGGTATTTGGGGTCTCCACCGGGCAAAGGTTGCTGCGCCTCAACAACGTGGAGTGGAGGCGCGGGGAGCCGCTGAGGATGCAAGTCATCTTCGCCCGCATGAGCCTGGACGAGATCGTGAAGTACATCACGGTGGAGTTGAAGCTCAATGCGAAGAACGAGGCCCACGTGCAGGATAGGCATGGTCATGGACAACGAGGACACCGAGAAGACCGCCATCATCGGGAGGTCCAGGAGGACACGGCCAACTCTGCGGAGGATGGTAGTGGAAGTGGCCAAGACCACTGGTCCCGGGAGGATCACGAGGAGGCCCAATTCCTCGCGTTTGTGGCGCACAATGTGAGGAACCATGGGCAGGATCGGTCCAGATGGAGCCAGGTGGGACCCAAGAAGGGCAAAGAGCCAAGGAGGATCGGGAACCCACCGCTCTCGTTCCGAGAGTACAGGTCTCAGCACGATGGGTGCTGGGTCTGTTATGGCAAGGGAAACAACCATGCACACGACCACCGTCAGTGCAAGGTGTATGAGGCGGACAAGAAGGCCCACTTCGCCGCTCACCCCGAGAAGAAGCCCAAGGAGCAGCGGATTTCTGATTGGAAGGCGAAGGGCGGAGACGGGGGAAAAGGTCAAGGCAAAGGCCAAGGAAAAGGCGGAGGAAGAGGCTATGGTGGTGGACCTGGTCACGACCGACGAGTGAGGTCGATCGAGGAAGTTGCTGAGGACATGTTGAGGACGTTGGAGGAACTCAAAGCCCAGCAACGTGGAGGACAAAGTCCTGGCAGATCGCAGCCAGAAGGGGCTGCGGGGGGGCAAGTCTAGAGGAGCCCCCACGGGAGCCGGACCTCGAAGGTCTCTCCTCCGAAAATCAGTGGAATCCCAGAGAAAGGGAAGGCACATCGGGTGCCGAAGAAGGCTCCGGAAGAGCCAAAACCACTGAGTTTCGCCACTCCCAACCCCTGGAGCGCCCTGCCAAGGGAAGTACATGTGGGTATGGGACATGGCAAGAAGGAAGGAGCGACCACGGAGAGCCCCGTGGACGGGCAGGACCAACCCAAGATCTACACCATCCGTGACCATACCCTTGAAGTCCTGATGCACCCGGACGTGCTAGAGTTGCATGCCGTGAGAGTCGTCCATACACCCCATGGCGACGAGCGGCAGTTGCACTTGAAAGTGCGAGTACGGTGCGGACGAGAGGAGAAGGTGGTGGATGTGTTAGTGGATACGGGTGCCCAGGTGAGCCTGGTCCGGAGAGGGTTGTTCAAGGAGGAACTCTTGCAGCCCAGCCGGAGACCGGTCCGCCTGAAGGTCGCCAACGGAGAGATCATGGGTGGCGGCACCCATGAGGCCACCATCAGTATGGAATTCTGGGAGCATGAGCGCTTGAACCGCCCTGATCAGGCGAAGAGAAGCACTCTATCCGGGAACTTCTATGTGGCCGACATTACTGATTGGGATATGATCATGGGGTACGACTTCATGGTGGCCAACGCCATTGGAGCCCTTCCCCATCGCGCAACGCTGGTCCGGGAGGACGATGAATGCCTCACATGGCTGTCGGCGGATTATGCGTGCGGGTCATCCCAATGGAACGCTGAGGAAGAGGATCGGATCGTCCGAGCGGTGCAAGCTGTGGGTGCCAAGTCCAGAGGAGACCGCGGAGTTCAGCTCACGGAGTATGGAATGGCGCCGCAGGTGTACGACAGGATGATCCAGACGCTGGGAGCCGAAGCGCCCGAGACGGACGTCTTTGCTTCCCGGGATGCCCCACTTCTGCGGAAGTGTAGGAGGCATTGGCATCGAGGAGACTCAGCCTGGCACAGGCGTTGGGGTTTGAAGGAGTGGGGACCCATGTATTGGCATGGCTCCCTGGACAATACCAGACGTACGGTGGAGAAGATCATCGCGGATAGGGCGAAGTGGATCCTGGTCATAACCGGCATAAGATCCACCCCATGTCCGCTGGAGGGTCTCAAGTCGACGCTGGACTCCATCACCCTGAACGAGATGTCATTCAGGCCAGAGGAGGAGCTGTTCATCGACGCCAATAGTGTAGCAATGCCCTCCCCGGGTCAAGCGTGGGGTACCAAAGCTTTCTTGGTGGATGGGGCGCAAGCCCAGCCCACAGGTGATGAAGCACTCATCCGTAGGGTGGAGGCGGTGCCCATGAAGGTCATGTTTGAGCCCAAGGAGGGGACGGATCAGCCTATAGATGGCATTGACGTCCTGTCCCACGCCGAGATCGACGACGTCGTCAACTACATGCGGATGGGGATGCACGACCGTGTGGCAGCCAAGAAGAGGCGGGCCATGGTCACATTTCCGCATTGGTGGGATGACAAGATGTTGGTCACCGGCAAGTACGAGAAGGACGAGTTCGTGGCGAGGCTCATGGATCACATCGCAGACCAATACGATGGTCCGGTTGGGTCGGACCCACCAACATGGGATTTTCCGAGAATGGGTGCCGATAGCGACAGTCACCAGCCCGAGGCCGCAAATTTCCGAAGATTATCGGTGGGAAGAGCTCCCCACGACGATGAAGACGGCATATCTGACGAGGAGAAGTCAGAATCGGACCCAGAAGAGGCCTATACCGCAGTGCGGTCGGTTGTGTCTATACCGAAGCAAGCGGCTGAAGAGGCCCAGGAGAACCCGAAGGTCGCCGAGCTGAAGGGGAGGCTGATCAAGGCCTATCCGAGGCTATTCAGTGGCGTCCCCAACAAGAACCCTCCAGATCGCGGGAGGTTTGGTACAGCGAAGATCAAGCTGAAGCCAAACCCAAAGATCTATCGTCATTGGGAGTACCAACTTCAGGGCGATCAGGCCGAGGCCATGAAGAAGCTGTTGGCCGAGTTCATTGAGCGGGGATGGATCGAACCCTCCGACAGTGAATGGGCCAGCCCAGCCTGCATCGTGCCCAAGAAAGAGAAGGGCGAGTGGAGATTGGTGGTTGATTACAGAGGTTTGAACGAACAGACCGAGCACGACTCGTACTCGCTTCCCCTGATCGACTCCATCCTCCAAAAGCAACAGAAAAAGCGGATTTTCACGGTGTTAGACCTGAAACACGGCTATCACCAGATGCCGCTACACCCGGACTCCGGGCCCTGCACAGCGATGTCAACGCCGCTGGGGCCCATGCAGTGGAAAGTGGTGCCTATGGGCGCCAAGAATGGCAACGCCGCTTTCCAGCGCATGATGGAGGACCTACTGGGTCCTGTCCGGGACTGTGCCGACCCCTTCGTGGATGACATCATCATCGGGTCCGGCACGGAGAACATGACTGAGGATGAGCTCATCGACGCGCACGAGAAGGATCTGCGCCGAGTGCTCGGCGAGTTGGACAAGCACAACATGGTGTGCAAGCCCACCAAAGCCTCACTCTTCGTGAAGGAAGTGGAGTTCGCGGGTCACGTGGTTGGTCATGGGCAACGCCGTCCCATGCCTGGGAAGCTGGCGTCCCTGCACCACTGGGAGAAGCCCCAGACCATCAGCGAACTCCGGTCCTTCATGGGGTTCTGCAATTACTATTCGGGCTATGTCCGGATGTATGCAGAACTCTCGGGGCCGTTGCACAAGATGCTGCAAGTGGGCAAGTTCGATGGCCGGAAGGGGAGCAAGAAGAAGCTTGCCGGGACCCCTGAGGCTGAGGATGCGTTCAACAGCCTGAAGGAGCGACTCCTGGGGCAGTTGGGGCTGTTCCTGGTGGACCCTGACAAGGGATTCGTGCTACGGACAGACGCCTCGGACTATGCCGTGGGGGCAGTCCTCGAGCAGATCCGAGACGACGGGTCACATGTACCCGTGGGGTTCTGGAGTCGGATCCTGGCCGAGGGCCAACGCCGCACCTGGACCGCGGGGGGGAAGGAGACATACGCCATTGTCTGTGCGCTCAGGAAGTGGTCTGGCCACATCGGATTGCAACCGGTGGTGGTTTGCACGGACCATCAGTCCTTGCAGAGCTGGCACAAGGAGCACGTCGACACCCCCTCGGGACCGGCAGCAAGGAGGGCCCGATGGCACGAGACGTTCGCCAAGTTCGACCTCAGCGTCGTATACGTCCCGGGGAAGGACAACACTGTGGCAGATTGCCTCAGTCGATGGGCCTACCCCGCGGGCAAGGCTTGGATGGACATATCCAGCCATGGGGACGCCGAGGAGATCGAGGAATACAAGCGCATCATCGAGATGGAGAAGACCATGGAGCAAGAGGGGGTCAGGTGCTTTGTGGTGATGGCAAACCGTACGGACCTGGCCAAGTTCCGGGGTGCCCGCGTCCAAGCTATTCGAGAGGAAACCCTCGAGCAGTGGATGGTGGCCCCTGTAGAGCTAGTCAGGTCGGTGCTCACAGAGGACTGGTCGGATGACTACGCGGCATCCGAGCACTGGAGCGAGTACTGGAATGCCGTGAGCGCCCCGTCGGACGACGAGTGGCCTGAGGGCTTGACCGAGGATGGGGACAAGTTGTTCCTCAAGGACAAGCTGCTGGTGCCCGAGAACCGAGTGGAGGAACTCATTGACCATTGGCACAACGCCCAGCTCATGCACCCTGGCCGAGACAAGATGCAGCAAGACCTGGAGTGGCGTTTCAAGTTCCCTCCGGGGTACTACGCCATCCTGGATAGGTACTGTAGTGACTGTGCCGTATGTCGGGCCACGAAGAGCCCCAACCACTCCATAGCGGGCAACCCGGTGTACACGGCTATACCGGAGGCCCGTATGCGGTCCGTGGCCATGGATGTATTCGCCATGCCTGAGGTCACCGTGGAAGGAGAGACCTACGACTGTGTCATCCTGGCGGTGGATAGGCACAGTGGGTATATCGTGGCGGTCCCTGGCAAGAAGTCCAAGAAGAAGGACAAGAAGGACAAGCATGGAGTGGGGCTGCAGGCCAAGACCGTCGCTAATGCCATGATCAGGCATTGGCTGACGATTTTCGATGTCCCGGCTGTCATCTGCAGCGATCGGGGCAGTCAATTCGTGGGGACGTGGTTCAAGACGATGTGCAAGCACATGGGCATTCGGCATGCCAAGACCGTGGCGTACCACAGCCGGTCGAATGGTCGAGCTGGGGTGGCCGGGCGGCAGATGTTCGAGATGTTCCGCCAGCTGCACATCGACGAACCGGGCCGGAACCGGTACAATTCGCTGTGGAGAGTGCTCCAAGCGTACCATGACCTTCTGGGACCCACTGGACTGTCGCCCCATCGCATCCTGTTCCTACAGGATCGAGTGTCACGCACTCTCCCGTGGTTGAACCATGGCAAAGTGGCCCGGGATGCGAATGCTATGATGGCTGAGGCGGACGACAGGGCGGCCAAAGTGTGTAAGGCACTTCAGGACGAGCATGACAAGAGGGCCAAGTACTTCAAGCAAGGGAAGGTCCAGAAGTATGCTCTCCAAGACACCGTGTGGGTGGAGCGGCACCACAAGGATGTCCTGTCCAGGCATCGGCAGGCATCTTGGTATGTGCCGGGGGTAATCGTGCGGAAGGTCGGGCAGGATGTGTATGCGGTTCGTGTGGGGGATAACAAGATCCTGGACCGCGACCATACCCAGCTTCGTCCCCGAGCACCAGACCCCAGCGGACGTCCCGTCACCTTCGAGTTCACGGCCGGCGATGTGGATTCGGACGACGAGGGTGAGGACGACGACTTCACCGCCGAGAAGATCCTGGCGGATAAGCCGGACCCGGGGACGCCTGGGGGTAGGCTTTAAAAAATCCGTTGGAAGGGTTTCGACGCATCCAGGGACTCGTGGGAGCCTCCGAGCAGTTTTGTGCCGAGGTACACCAGGGTCTGGATGGACTACCTAAAGAAAAAGAATATTTCTTTGGATGTCAAGGACGTGTTGGTCCATTTGGTTGCTGCTGTAGCACCGTAATGGATCCCCCCTTGGCATTTTGTTTGTTTCTGTGCTTGGGGAGACGGGTGAGGGCGTTCATCGGGGATTTTTCGGCCTTGATTGGTCATATACCCCCCTCACTCGATCTCCACATATATACTTCATTGTGGTATACTCCTTTAGGTCGACCGACGACGTTTTTCTATCTTTGATCCCCTTGGTCCATGTTGTAGATCAAGGGGAGACCGGATATGGCGTAGGGCGCTGAGTATCAGTGTCCTCACCCCTCCCTTGGGGCATGGGGGACGCCTACGACGTGTGTGGGGCCTCCATGTGTCCTTGAGACATGGAGGGGGGGGGTTGGAGCCCATTGGGGTCCTCCCGTCCTCTCTTCAATGTCTTCCGAGCGGTAACAACGCTCTGAGAAGGGGGGTGAAGCCGGCTCGGACCCCCGTGGCCATCTCGGGGTCACTTGGGGTGTGTATCTATGTGCCGGCAAGCCGCCATTGGCTGATATCATACTCTCCCATCCACCTGATCTAACCCGATGTGATAGTGTGATAGGTTTGGCCACTCCGGCTATGAGCGGCCATATTCAGAACCGAGGCGCCGCCAGCGGAGATCTATATATCAGAATATCAGGAATCAACAGGGTTTTATTATCATAATGTTTCCGTAATTTTTGAGCCTTTCATTCTGATGGTCAATGTATCGGCGACTGTCACTTGGCTCGCGATTTTGCGTTAACCGATTGGTTAACTGTTATTTCCAGATATTTTGGCGGATACTCTGTTGAAGGGTCAGATTTCATCAGCAAAGGGTTCGTTGCTTCTGCAATTTTCTAAATAAGCACTCGAAATTTTAATCAGAATTTTTCGCGATGTCGAAATCGGATTTTCGACTTCGACATCGCCGCACTTGATTTGGACTTCTCCGAGTGGTCGTACTCCTTTCCCTATGTCCGAATCAGGTTTCCCTTATACTTGCCACCCATTTGACTTGGAGATATAAGGGAAACAAAAGCGAATCGTGGGACCACTTTGAAGGATCATATCTACGCGCGAGTGTGAGGAAATAGAATAAGAAAGGTTCGGTTGCAAGCGCCTTAGTCTCAACTTAATTTGGGAAGTATCAAACGCCTTTGGTGTATACACATGCCTGGTCTAGCAAGGGATAATGGTCAAGAGGGTATAAAGTGATATATAACTCTTGGACCGTGCAACCGAGTATTTTAATGCGACTTTCGAGTGTACCGCATGAGTGTTGGGCTTGCATAGATACTTTTCTTGGGTTCCTACGCATTTTTAACGTGAAGTTATGTCCATGGAGGGACATGGCATATCATGGTGGGAGCCACTTTTGAGGGTATGTTTTATATGCATGGTATATGTCTTGATATGCTCAGGCCCATGTTATATATCTTCGTGTGGCCGAAGAGATGGGGAGCCATACGTGACAAGGGTTTTGCCCATGTCCCAATTGTGGAATTCGAAGCGCTAGACTAAGTCTACCGCATATGTATTGCTCATGGTATGTTTTACAAAGAGATCCATGAGTGCACTCCCATTTTCATGGGGCATGTAGATATGAGTGGCGAAGGTATCTCCATGCGCCCGATTGGGGATCCAAGTGGGGGAATTGTTCGCAAATGGTTCCAATCTCTTGTGTATTGAACCATGAGCAGATATCATGGGTGAGCTTAGAGATATACTATCATGACACTTTTGTATTCGGTCATATTTTCATGTTTTTGACCTCAATTTTTGCTCATTTTTGCGTTTTGTGTACTTACTTGGTCGGCAAACAGCAAGAAGCCTATGGTGAGTCGAACCATGGTATGTTGTTCATATGTTGGCATATGCTTTGGAGTTGGACACCACCATATGCCGGATTGCGTACTCCATTTGGCTCGGCGCACGAAGGATCACAAGAATTGGTCTCAAGATCATAGGCTGACTTGGGCAGTGCGTGGCGCCCATATCCGAAGGGGTTTCGAGGGTAAAGTGGGGATGTACATGGGCATTGGCCTTTGGTCTCCATCCTCCATGAATAGTAGACTTCGATTCCATGCATGCTTTGAGCCTTTGGATAGGTGGTAACTTCAATTTTGAGCATATATTTGATATATGGCCAATATGGTGTGAATTGGCAGTTTTTTGGCATGTTATTAGTTCAAACTCATAGGTCATTCCTCCAAGCCCATTCGACTCCAAGTCCAACCAAGGTTATGTGAGGGTAGGGCATGGTCCTGAGTGCCACTCTAGGCCATGACACGCCACCTCCCCTATTGGGCTAGGATTTAGAGGGTTGGGAATGAACACATTTTTGGGGTTTATGTAGTGACTTTTGATACATGGCATTTAACCATCTTATTGGACTGGGTTCAGGGCATCATGTTGGTGAGTCAAGGGAAGGGCTTGAGTCCAGGGAATGAGGGGTCCATGGCTGTGATTGTGTAAGTTTCCATCTTTTCCCCACATTGCTTTATTTGTGTTCATATGCCAATCTCAGGGCTTTCCTCTTTGGTGCAATTCTTGTACATGCCCGCCACCGTGAGTGGACCGGTGTGCTGAACGGAAGCCCGCAGCCTGATTTGGATTGTGAATTGGGCTATTGCTGTATTTGTGGGATCTGGTTGCTGTTCAGGGTTGAAGGAGGATTACATCTTCTATATTTTTGGATTTTGGACCTTGGACTTTGAGGATTTTGAGAAATGCAATCGCTGATCCGGAGTAAATCAGCAGGGGTAACAGGCGGAAGGGGCACAGCGGGGGCCGGTCCTGGTAGGGACCTTCTTTAGTTGACATGATTTCAAAAAGGGCAACCGGACCGTAGTTGCGGAAAACACAGACCCCCAGCCTTGGCGTACCAGGGCCAGGGAAAGCCGGACAGGGCAACACGCCGAACGCACCGCGAGGGACGTGAGGGAGAAGAGAGGATCGAGTGTCACGCACTCTCCCGTGGTTGAACCATGGCAAAGTGGCCCGGGATGCGAATGCTATGATGGCTGAGGCGGACGACAGGGCGGCCAAAGTGTGTAAGGCACTTCAGGACGAGCATGACAAGAGGGCCAAGTACTTCAAGCAAGGGAAGGTCCAGAAGTATGCTCTCCAAGACACCGTGTGGGTGGAGCGGCACCACAAGGATGTCCTGTCCAGGCATCGGCAGGCATCTTGGTATGTGCCGGGGCCAATCGTGCGGAAGGTCGGGCAGGATGTGTATGCGGTTCGTGTGGGGGATAACAAGATCCTGGACCGCGACCATACCCAGCTTCGTCCCCGAGCACCAGACCCCAGCGGACGTCCCGTCACCTTCGAGTTCACGGCCGGCGATGTGGATTCGGACGACGAGGGTGAGGACGACGACTTCACCGCCGAGAAGATCCTGGCGGATAAGCCGGACCCGGGGACGCCTGGGGGTAGGCTTTAAAAAATCCGTTGGAAGGGTTTCGCCGCATCCAGGGACTCGTGGGAGCCTCCGAGCAGTTTTGTGCCGAGGTACACCAGGGTCTGGATGGACTACCTAAAGAAAAAGAATATTTCTTTGGATGTCAAGGACGTGTTGGTCCATTTGGTTGCTGCTGTAGCACCGTAATGGATCCCCCCTTGGCATCTTGTTTGTTTCCGTGCTTGGGGAGACGGGTGAGGGCGTTCATCCGGGGATTTTTCGGCCTTGATTGGCCATATACCCCCCTCACTCGATCTCCACATATATATTTCATTGTGGTATACTCCTTTAGGTCGACCGACGACGTTTTTCTATCTTTGATCCCCTTGGTCCATGTTGTAGATCAAGGGGAGACCGGATATGGCGTAGGGCGCTGAGTATCAGTGTCCTCACCCCTCCCTTGGGGCATGGGGGACGCCTACGACGTGTGTGGGGCCTCCATGTGTCCTTGGGACATGGAGGGGGGGGGTTGGAGCCCATTGGGGTCCTCCTGTCCTCTCTTCAATGTCTTCCGAGCGGTAACAACGCTCTGAGAAGGGGGGTGAAGCCGGCTCGGACCCCCGTGGCCATCTCGGGGTCACTTGGGGTGTGTATCTATGTGCCGGCAAGCCGCCATTGGCTGATATCATACTCTCCCATCCACCTGATCTAACCCGATGTGATAGTGTGATAGGTTTGGCCACTCCGGCTATGAGCGGCCATATTCAGAACCGAGGCGCCGCCAGCGGAGATCTATATATCAGAATATCAGGAATCAACAGGGTTTTATTATCATAATGTTTCCGTAATTTTTGAGCCTTTCATTCTGATGGTCAATGTATCGGCGACTGTCAGTTGGCTCGCGATTTTGCGTTAACCGATTGGTTAACTGTTATTTCCAGATATTTTGGCGGATACTCCGTTGAAGGGTCAGATTTCATCAGCAAAGGGTTCGTTGCTTCCGCAATTTTCTAAATAAGCACTCGAAATTTTAATCAGAACTTTTCGCGATGTCGAAATCGGATTTTCGACTTCGACATCGCCGCACTTGATTTGGACTTCTCCGAGTGGTCGTACTCCTTTCCCTATGTCCGAATCAGGTTTCCCTTATACTTGCCACCCATTTGACTTGGAGATATAAGGGAAACAAAAGCGAATCGTGGGACCACTTTGAAGGATCATATCTACGCGCGAGTGTGAGGAAATAGAATAAGGAAGGTTCGGTTGCAAGCGCCTTAGTCTCAACTTAATTTGGGAAGTATCAAACGCCTTTGGTGTATACACATGCCCGGTGTAGCAAGGGATAATGGTCAAGAGGGTATAAAGTGATATATAACTCTTGGACCGTGCAACCGAGTATTTTAATGCGACTTTCGAGTGTACCGCATGAGTGTTGGGCTTGCATAGATACTTTTCTTTGGTTCCTACGCATTTTTAACGTGAAGTTATGTCCATGGAGGAACATGGCATATCATGGTGGGAGCCACTTTTGAGGGTATGTTTTATATGCATGGTATATGTCTTGATATGCTCAGGCCCATGTTATATATCTTCGTGTGGCCGAAGAGATGGGGAGCCATACGTGACAAGGGTTTTGCCCATGTCCCAATTGTGGAATTCAAAGCGCTAGACTAAGTCTACCGCATATGTATTGCTCATGGTATGTTTTACAAAGAGATCCATGAGTGCACTCCCATTTTCATGGGGCATGTAGATATGAGTGGCGAAGGTATCTCCATGCGCCTGTTTGGGCATTCAAGTGGGGGAATTGTTCGCAAATGGTTCCAATCATTTGTGTATTGAACCATGAGCAGATATCATGGGTGAGCATAGAGATATACTATCATGACACTTTTGTATTTGGTCATATTTTCATGTTTTTGACCTCAATTTTTGCTCATTTTTGCGTTTTGTGTACTTACCTGGTCGGCGAACAGCAAGAAGCCTATGGTGAGTCGAACCATGGTATGTTGTTCATATGTTGGCATATGCTTTGGAGTTGAACACCACCATATGCCGGATCGCGTACTCCATTTGGCTCGGCGCACGAAGGATCACAATAATTGGTCTCAAGATCATGGGCTGACTTGGGCAGTGCGTGGCGCCCATATCTGAAGGGGTTTCGAGGGTAAAGTGGGGATGTACATGGGCATTGGCCTTTGGTCTCCATCCTCCATGAATAGTAGACTTCGATTCCATGCATGCTTTGAGCCTTTTGATAGGTGGTAACTTCAATTTTGAGCATATATTTGATATATGGCCAATATGGTGTGAATTGGCAGTTTTTTGGCATGTTATTAGTTCAAACTCATAGGTCATTTCTCTAAGCCCATTCGATCCCAAGTCCAACCAAGGTTATGTGAGGGTAGGGCATGGTCCTGAGTGCCACTCTAGGCCATGACACGCCACCTCCCCTATTGGGCTAGGATTTAGAGGCTTGGGAATGAACACATTTTTGGGGTTTATGTAGTGACTTTTGATACATGGCATTTAACCATCTTATTGGACTGGGTTCAGGGCATCATGTTGGTGAGTCAAGGGAAGGGCTTGAGTCCAGGGAATGAGGGGTCCATGGCTGTGATTGTGTAAGTTTCCATCTTTTCCCAACATTGCTTTATTTGTGTTCATATGCCAATCTCAGGGCTTTCCTCTTTGGTGCAATTCTTGTACATGCCCGCCACCGTGAGTGGACCGGTGTGCTGAACGGAAGCCCGCAGCCTGATTTGGATTGTGAATTGGGCTATTGCTGTATTTGTGGGATCTGGTTGCTGTTCAGGGTTGAAGGAGGATTACATTTTCTATATTTTTGGATTTTGGACCTTGGACTTTGAGGATTTTGAGAAATGCAATCGTTGATCCGGAGTAAATCAGCAGGGGTAACAGGCGGAAGGGGCACAGCGGGGGCCGGTCCTGGTAGGGACCTTCTTTAGTTGAGATGATTTCAAAAAGGGCAACCGGACCGTAGTTGCGGAAAACACAGACCCCCAGCCTTGGCGTACCAGGGCCAGGGAAAGCCGGACAGGGCAACACGCCGAACGCACCGCGAGGGACGTGAGGGAGAAGAGAGGAAGTTGAGAACCGGCGGCGGCCCCACTACCCTGACCTGCCGCTGACACACTAACAGGGCACTGCACCCGCCGAGGCACTAGTGGTGCACAGCGCCACGCACAAACCCGGCGGCTAGACAGCATCCATGCCAGCCCATGGGGGTCCCACTGGCAACAAGCCAGTAGCACGGGCCCGGCAGCACAGGCAGCCCCGCCAACTATGCATTAGGGGGGTTGGCATAGTTGGTAAGCGTTTGCAAGCTAGTTGCTAGACGACACACTGACCGGGAAGTATTGAAAAGGGCAAGCCGGTGAGGGACAGGGCTCCGAGCTATGTGAGGCCGAGAAACTCCGCCATCAGGCAAGAAGTGTGTTCCAAAGGGCCCCACTAGGCCCCGGTGGGGAGCATATCACCTGGCCCAACCAGGTGGACTGCGAGAGCCGAAAGGGGTCTAGTACCCAAAACCTCAAACCTCAAATCTCAAACCTGAAACCTCAAAAGGCATGGCACTGTGCATACCAAAAAAAACCCCCGCAGGTTACCTAAAGCCCCCCAAATTTCCAAACAAACATATTTTTTCCAGAAAGCCCGCGACTTGAGACGGAAAAGAAATCCCTGTTCGGACCAAACGACCCCTCGTGTCCTACCCAAATAGTCCAGGTGATGAGAAACATGATAAAAACACCCAACGCCTTTAACAAAACAACCCAAACCTTACCAACAAGTCCTGGTTCTTAACCGAAAGACCCTCTATCACCCCAACCTGGGAGGCCCTGCCGAAGAGTGCCACGGGCCCCCATAAACCTAAGACAAGGGGCCGCACAGAAGCGTCAGAATGCATGTCACCAACTCCTGGGGCCACACTACTTTGCGGATTCATGAGTCCTTATCTCAATTTTAAGGCGTCACGGAAAACGGTGTGAGTTTATGGTTTGTTGCCCAAATCGAGCGCTTGAAGCGATGTTATTCATAACAACATCGATCTCACAAATGATGTTTTACCAATGTATGCCAGGCCGTTTACCCCGGTAGCCCACCTGTTGAAGTGAGGACCTAAGGAATGGCAGCCTGTGGACGGTCCTGACTGTCTGTCCTACATGGACACTGTCTGCTCAACGCGATCTGCTATGCCAGACACCAATGGCAGGTTGTAGACACGAAGTACCATAGTTGGCCCCTGTCGAGAAAATTGAACGCTAAGGGCAAGAAGGGGGTATTCGGCGGTGGGGACGCCGAACCGGTCTCCGGAGCCCTAGCAGGGGGGGGAGGATGCCGGGTAGGAGGGGTTCTGTGATCGCATAAGCCATATTGTTTATGCACATGCTGTTCTGCCATGAAACGTTCTTCAGGGGGCTTGAAAACTCAGGTGATTTCTTTGGAGTGCAGGGGGAGTACAAGACAATTTTATGTGTCATCTACCTGACTGGGCCACACCTTTGTGCCACAGACTTATCTAAAGGTCAACGGTAAATGGGAAATTCCCTCCGCATTGAGCCCTGCTTGGTGCTACTATGACATGACCTGAATTCTGATGGAGGTTCCATGCCCCACCATGTTGATCCAAAAATTCAGTCTCGGTTAGGCTAAGTTGACCTCCCTCCAGTTCTGGCACACTTCTTTTTCTGCTCTGAAGGAAAGGTGTTTGTGAGAATTTGTTTGAATCACCCCCTGCGCCGCAGGGAACGGCCACATGGGGTGAGAAGTACATACAGAGGCTACCTAACAGGCTTCGTTTGTGATATTTGATCATCTTAAGTGGCAACAATGTCACAAAAACCAGGTGTTAAGATTCTAGGGTGCTGACGCTGGAAACTATATGCAGAACGAATTGTGCTTTTTAACGATTCATCAGAGCCATTTGAACCGTTGCTCACTGAATTCCAGCCGCACTTGCATGTTTAACGTGTCCAATTGCTTTCCATTCATTTCCGATTTGTGTTTCCTCCCCGTGTCCAGCTTCGAAGCCCCCCCCTGTCCCCTGTTCCACTCCAACCCCCCCGCTTCCCCTAAGTTCTCCCTGCTTGCTCCAATTACCTGGGATCTGGTTGTGAGTGGTGTGGGGAAACATGGCTGATGGCCATAGTAGCACTGCGTGACTGGCTTCCTCAAGTTTCATATAGTTCTGGACCTTTTTACCTCCTGTCCACTTTCTTGTCCTCCTTAGGCCCTCACTTTGCACTACTGCAGGGTGACAGTGGAGCGGAGCTGAAACAGAAGGGCGGCGCCCTGGTCCTGCAACAAGTGGCCGAGAATGGCCCAGCGGACGTTGCAGGGATCAGCTCGGGCAACATCCCGAGACATTCTGACGGGTTCATGCTCAGTAGCAAGGACCTTTTGAATGAGTGTTTGGAGAGCTACACCACGAACATGACGGTGGTGTTCGGCATTCTCTACACCGCTCAGGCCATCCTGGTGTCAGTCACCCTGGGTGTGGCTGCGGCACGAACGCTCCTGCAACAGCCGACACACAGCGCAACGTGCAATTGTCTGCAGCGCTGATGGATGAGTGAGGTCCGGAATTAAAGAGCCACCCCTGCGCAGCATGGCCGTTACCGAAGGAAACACGAATGTGCCCTAGACACATCTTCCAAATGACAATTGCAGTGGAGGATCAGTTTCTGTGCAATCATCGAGTCTACTCTCGTTGCATTCCAAAGAAATCCATTAGGTGCCATGGCACCATTGAGGAGTCTGTTCGAGGAGGTATGGGTGCAACGTGCCTCTGCGATGCGGTTTGTACGGTGGCTCAAGAGGAGAGCCCTGAATCTTGATCTGAAACGAAGAACGGCATCAGAAGAGTCACATAGAAGAGGGCTACTGAAAGATATCTGTGGGCCTGCTTGTGAGGGGAGAGAAACAACAGGAACAGACAAGTAAAGTACCTGCTATTCCCAAGTCTTTGCCCCCCCCCTGTCCAAACAGACAACCCCTAGATGTGTTGTGTGTGTGATCCCTACCCTCCCCCGCATCCCGCCCCCATGCTGGCGGTCTGAAGGATCGAGTGATTTGCCTGTGAAGTACAATCAGAATTTCAGCGCAGGGCCGTGAATTCCCGGATAGGGCTGTGAAATTCCAGATGTCACGGATGTCAACCTTTGACTGACCGGTATACGCCCGGACCAAGTCCTCTTAATTCCTTTGTATGCACCGTGCAATTTTTGCTACCAGAAAGTTACAACCTGAAAACACTGACAAGTGATCTCGTCGCAAACCCCATCCCCGCAAACGCAAACACTTTAAGTATCAATATGGCTATACAGGCGACTCAGTCCGGATTCTTAAAGGTGATAAAACGTGGAATTCAGTGTAAATTAATCGAAAAGCTACAGATCCTGCGACCAGTCGAAACCAGCGCGGCGCCATTCCCGGCTCGGGACTCCGTGTGCGGTAAACTACTAGGTGTACAGTCCCCACGCAGGGTCGAAGTCCCCCAATATGCAAGAATATGTGCTGTTTGTGAGATCCGCCCCAAACAAATACCAAAAGCGCAAATCTTTGCAAAAAAACCAAAAACATGACCATCAATCGTCCTACAACTTGCCAAACAACCAACAAAAAATAAAAAAGCGGAAATGATCCCGATTGTTACAAAAACAGCCCACATACTACCAAAAAAAGCACAACATCGGTAGGGGACCTTTGGTACAATTTGAGTCGGGCTTCTTGGTAAGCTTTTGCTAAGAAGTCAGGGTTTTTCTGGTACACACCAAAGCAGAAGCGCCCCTACAGTACAATGCCGATACCGCCAAATGTCGCCAAATTCACCACCTTCCTTAAGGTTGAAGGCCAAAGTTTCCTACAAAATCAACCTCACTCAGCCACGCCCTCCCCCTGTAGGGCGGCGAATGGGGCACTCGGTTACGCCATTGTCACTTTCAGAGTTCGCCGTGTGCTTTCATCTTTGCAGAGTAACCAACGAGCCCCCCAGTATTTACCCCAGTTCTTGTGGCATAGGACTGGATGTCCTGTAGCGACCAGTGTGATGCAATACTGATGTTACATGGCATCATGCTGTAAGTGGCAGCAGCTCAGAGCTAGGATTTGGCAACAAGGCAGTAGGATCGGCCTGACGATTCGGCAATATTTAATAGTCAAGAAGTGTTGAGTAACACCGATTTCCGTTGTAGAATTACGAATTGCGATCTGTGAAGTGTGCAGTTATTTTAGGTTATCCCTCTGAATTACAATGATCTCTGCACAGGGTCCTTTGGAACAATGATTTAATGACCGTTCAACGCTTTTGGTGATTGTGCTGCTACATGGGGTGACATCCTGTTGGAGTCCATTACATCTCTGCATTTTGGGTATCTTGGCATTTCCGAAACATCTTGCATTTTGGAGATAGTTGCAATAAAGGATATTTGAGCCTTAAAGACCCATAGCATGGTAGCATCATCCCATGCGACAATGGCTTTACAACTCGGTAGTATTCCATGTCAACAAGTAGCACGTCTACATGATCCGCCGTGTTCACCGGTTCGTAAATTTTTCGGCGGCGAGCATCCTCAACTTGAGGGCATGGACCTTGACATTCAAGCCGACCGGCGAGTACACATTGAACGTGAACGGTGGGTTGATTCCGCGGGGTTACCTCATGAATTTCTGTCATTCACATCCGAACCTGCGGCACAACTTGCTCAATTTCAACAATTAGTTCAAGAAGTTCAATTGCAAGGTCACATCCATTCGGTTTTACACGGCGGTATTCAAAACATCTATGGGAACTTGGAGACCATCACACGAGGATTGCATGATGCATATCAAGATGACTTGGCTACTCGTCACAATTTGAATATCTTGAGCTCTAATTTTAATGACCATGTCCGTGCTTTTGATGAAGTGTTGCGCCCATACCTTGCGGGCTTGGAACATTCGATACAATCTCGCGTTCATTTTGACGACTATAATGCTCGCATTGCTTCCGTTGAGTCACGCTTGGGTCATTTTGCTTTAGTTGATCGCCAAATTTCATGGGTTCGCCGTCATAATTATTGGATGCTTGGGGATGAT
Source organism: Eutreptiella sp. 'Long Island Sound 2002' (assembly GCA_964036045.1). Lineage (NCBI taxonomy): Eukaryota > Euglenozoa > Euglenophyceae > Eutreptiales > Eutreptiaceae > Eutreptiella > Eutreptiella sp. 'Long Island Sound 2002'. Next base: position 83,211,757 of record OZ038378.1, read on the forward strand.
CCTCCACCGTCCACGCCGTTAATTAATGACGTGAATTTTGTTCCTCTTACTCGTTCGCTTACCAACCGTCTTGATGCGTTGGAGATTGGTTCTTCACAACTTCGTGCATCCCAATCTCTAATGGATGAGTCCTTGGAGTTGCGGTTAAACGAGTTGCGGCTCGAGTTTAGGGAACAAAGTGCATCGGTGCGCACCCAAATTTCTTCCCATCTTCCCACACCCGCTTCGTGCCCAACGGGTGATTCTAATGAGTGGCGTACATGCTTCGAGCAATTTCGTTCACAACTTCTTAGTGACTATGAGTCTTTTAGACAACATGTGAATCAAGGCAAGAGGACACACGTCTCTCCGGTGTGTCCCGACACTTGTTCATGTTTTGCAGTCATTGGTGCTCTGCGAGAGCAAGTTTGGGACGTAAAAGTAGAAGTGACCAAGCTCCAAGAGGCGTCGCGTCATGGGAGTGCCCATGCATGTTCGTGCTCGTGTGATGCGCGCGTTCGTGAACTCTCTGATCGCCTCTCTCAGGGGGATGAGGCATTAAAGAAGTTACAATTGGGGCTTTCCTCTTTGCGGTCGACGCGCACACCTTCGGGTGTATGTGTTTCATGTTCGGATACTTGTGCATGTTATGTGGCTCTTGCTACACGTTTTGATGAATGCACACGCAAAATAGATACTCAAGCTACGGATTATGTAGCTTTTAAAGCTTCGGTGTTGCAAAAAGTAGCCGCTTTGGAGGCTTTGGAGTCTTCTCCATCGAGGGATGGTGCATCTTTTGATGCACGTTTGATGTGTGATCGTCTCTCGGCGTTGCAAACTATTGTGGACAAAGTAGGCACACGCTTATCCGATTCTCAAGATGTGGACCATTTGCAAGAGCCAGTGGCTGCACTTGAGATTGCGATGAGCGAATGGGATGTCCACGATGGGAGCAATGCCAATTTGGAGTGTGCATCGCAGGTTTTTCCCACACTCATGGGCTCTTCATCGCATGCTCACGACTTTCATCGTGATTGTGGGTTGAACAAGGAGCGCCTTCGCTCCCATTCTGTTGATTCTAAGTTGCGGGCGTTGGAACCGAAGGAGCGCGCTTCTTCACGGCGCTCCCGCTCTCAACCGGTCCGCTTTGGCGGTAATGTGCAAGCATTACATTCAACAGGGTGTAAGGATGATTTTGATTGGGGAGATGGGACATTGAGGGCCCCTAAGGCTAGCTTGCTTCCCATGGCGTTCTCCTCGTCTGACGGAGGGGTTCGCCCGCAAACTTTGAATGTGCAAGCCCCTTCTATCTTTGGAGGACACGGTGGGCAAGGGGATTTTGAAGATGTGCCCCCTTTGCTACCTATGTACGAGGATGAGGAGGAGAGCCTCCATGAGATTTTCTTGGCGGGTGTGGGTATCTCTGCAGATCTTCCGGAGGTTGAGGATTTTTTTGGTGCGGTGCCGGAAACCCGCCATGATTACGACCCTAAGCTTCACACCAAAGGACCCGATAAGGCGAAGCTTAGGCGAGTTTTCGGTAGAACGGGTAATGAACGACCCGACATGGAGGCACTGGATGACGACACTAGGCGAGAAGTCACGAAAATATTGAAGTGCCCAAAGTGGAGTGGAGATTACAATCATTGGGTTGCTTTTGAACTGCAATGGCGCAATTTTCATAGTTATTGGTATCGGCGGTGTGGCGCGGATATAATGGCGAAAATATTGCTCACTACATTGCCCGAGGCTAAAAGGGCTCTGTACACCCAACTACACATGTCACTGGGGTGGACTTACCAGAAAATTTGGCTTGATTCGGCGGGCCGTGGGCGCGGGTTGCAGTCCCGAAAAGTGCTGCGTAAGCAGTGGGAAGCCAGTACCCCCCCGAAGGAGAAATCATTGGCTATTTATGGCCTTTGGGTTCTCCAATGGTGCTTGCTGGCCCAGAAGGCCGCACCGGTTACGGCGCTGCAGGCTAAGGATGCGTACATTAAAGCCCTCCACAGACATGGTGGTTATGAGGCTGAGCTAGATGAGATATATAAATATGAACGTGTTCATGACGTTGAGCTCAGTCATGAGGGTGCGCATGAGCTGGTGGTGTACGAAATGGGTTGGCGTGAGGACAGAGATGCGGTCAAGCGTGCTGAAGAGGCCTCGCTCCGCGTGTTGCGTGGGCAAGGTCAGAAATTTCAGGGTGCGTGCAATTATTGTTGCATCAAAGGTCACAAGGAGGGTGAGTGCCGCAAGAAGAAAGAAGATGTTGCGGCAGGAACCCCAAACAAGAGACGTGTCCGACCCTCTGGTGGGCGAACTGGGGGGGGGGGCAGGACGCGACAGGCAAAATGGCGATACAAATCGGAAGCCGGGAGATAACGTCGATCAGCAGGGTAAAGGCGCGTCCCTGTTGACAAATGCTCAGCGTCAGGTGGAGCAGTGGCGTAAGGAAGGAGCCTGTGTTCGCTGTGGCTCCAAAGACCATTGGGCCAATGACTGCCCGAAGAGTAAGGGCAAGGGCATAGGCAAAGGCAAGGGTGGAGATGGAAAAGGCGGGGGCCGGGGCGGTGACGGAAACAAGAATCGTAGACATCGCCAGGTAAAGAAGGAAGAGCCTGCTCAGGGGAATGCAGATCCCAACCCGTCTCCAGATGCGACTCCTGAACCTTCAGGTGGTTCGCCTTAGAGAGGTCGGAGACACAGGAAAAAGCGAACACGAGGTCCTATGAGAGTGAGTCGAAAGACGGGAGCCCCTGCTCCGCCTACCACTGTGGGTGTTTCCTCCTCCCTCCAGTCAGAACCTGTGCCTACTGCTCCGGTGGCCCTGTCTCCTGCAATGGTGCCGCCGGCGCGTTCTGAATTACCTTTTACTGATGAATTGAGATTGCCAGTCACGGTGAGTCTCAGGGCTATTTCTAGCTCCCCTGAGCGCATGCCCTTTGAGCCTCAGCGCACTGTGCGGCGGCAGAAAGTTGAGCGGGTGCGTCGGCGTCGCGCTGAATTGCCGGAAGACGCAAAAACAGAACTTCTGGTTGCAGCGAGTGTGAAGTATCGTTACTGCCTGGCCTGTGATCGACAGGCTCCCATGTTAGTGGATTTAGGTTCCATGTGTTTTGCCATTGCTCCCCGATCTTTTTTTCCCCAGGGGACATTGGTGCCTGCCACTCGTCCGCTGCGAATTTCTGCAGTGAATGGAACGCGGTTGGAGGGTGGTACCCAGGGTGCTGTGGTTGACCTGGGGATCGCAATCGAGGGTTGCGATGGCGGTGTTGTGGAGGTTGTCTGTGAGGGTGCGTTCATGTACATGGCCGAGGTACAGGAACAGCTAATCGTAGGCTATCCTTTCTGCAAGGCCTATGGCCTTATTGTGGACCCTGTCTGCAATTGTCTTATGGACGCTCTCTGTGCGTCTGAGCGTGGTTGTCTGGCACAGGTCAGGATATTGCTACAGGTGTCTGGCGCTGGTTCAGCACCACAGAGCTTCAGTGAGTCTGTGAGTGTTGTACACTCTGGTGGTCGTCAGCGGCGCACAAAGAATTACTGTCGCCGCCTGATTGACCTTGCTTCTGATTCTGATAGCGAAGGGGAAACCGCTTCTGGTGTGCCACGCATGGCCGGGGCACCAGAGTTGATTCTTTCCTTCTCTCGTTTGATGCCAGCAGTCACTGCGGTCACAGCCGCTTCGTTGGCTGCATCTCTCATTTCTGTGGTTAGCATGATCCCTACCCTATCCTCCCTGTCTTCTCCTGCCTCTCAGGATTCATCATGTGCGATGCCGTGCAATGCTGAGATACCGACTTCGTCAGAGCAACAGTGCCAGAATTCTGACAGGTTGTGTACTTGTGCTAAGGACTGCTTCTGTGTTAAAGTTTGTATGGCAAGGCGTATCAGACCCACTTGGCGTATTCCCTTGGCGCCTGGACGCACCAATCCATTTGAGTTTATCAACCATGCTGACGAGGGCCATTGCTGCCCCTGTAAATTGCCATACGAGGACACTGATTCGGAGCAGGGCATCAGTGATGCAAACTCTGAGGAGGATACCCCGACACCGGCAGTTCGAACCCTTCGGGAGGCGGAGCTACCTCCTGATAGTTTTGCTGGTGACTCCGGTCGTTTCAAGCAACATACTGGGGTCTGGGAGTCACAAGCAAAGGATGGGGAGTGGCGCCGCTCAGAGGGCCCCCCCCAGGTACACACCTCAGCCGCCCCCGTATGTCCCTGTGTGGTGGATGAAGTCTGCCAGCGGTGTATATCTGTGGAATCTGAATCTGAATTGACTTCGGACCCCCTGTTGGAGGCAGGGCTATGTCCCACGCCTTTGTTCTCACGCCGGATTCGTCAGCAATATGATAAGACTTTTCGCAAGGTTATGGCTTTTCCTAGGCATGAGCGAAAGGCCTGGATGTCTCAACGTGTTCGTCAGTCAGCTAAGTCTGTATATAACAGGGGCAAGCAGAACCTTTTGCCCAAGGTGCGCGATGCTTCCCTGAAGTGGGCAGGTCTGCAGCATCAGCCTTTTGTTGACGCCTTCTCGTCCAGAAGGTCCCGCCTATTTCATAGCTACTGGGATGCTGAAGACAACGCCTTGCAGCAAAACTGGTCCTATGATCCTAGTTCCAAACAGAATGACAAAATGCTGTGGCTGCACCCTCCCCAGCACCTGCTCTCTGAGGTCGTGCAGAAAATTCTGCTTGATGAGGCCTGCGGCATTTTAATAGTTCAAGTGCAAAAACAATTTTCGTGGTTTTGGAGTTTGGGGGAAGCAGCACTGGACTGGTGGGACCTGGACCCCTCCGTTCCTATTTACAAAAATGAGCACGGGGTTGTCTATAAGCAGCCCAACTGGACCACTCGGGTTGTTATGTTTGACGCGCAGGGTTCGGCATCCCGGGCTTCAGGGGGCAGGACTTGGGGAGACGTGGATGAGGTGAAGGGTTACTGTGATCCGGATAATAGGGAATGGGAGGACGAGGATCAGCCTGTTCGGCTGGACAATTCGCCCTCTACACATTACCCGCTTTCTGACGATCAGTATGAAGCTGATGATGAGTGTGCGGGGCGGCGGTCTCGCTGTGTGACCTGCCCTGCGCCCTTTTCTGTGCGTGAAGCACGGCTGCGCATGTTGTCTGAGGGGTCACCACAATTCAGAGCGCTGCAAGATAGAAGTGTTCGTTCGTGACGAGGGTGATAATGTCGACCCTCGATGTCAGCCCATTCGTGTCCGGTTACAAGAGGAATTTTCGAAAGTTTTTACTTTTCCTGATGATATACGCACTGTGAATCCCAGTACACGGGGTAAGTATGGGGTGGCCTCTATTTCACTGAAATCTGGGGCTAAGCCTCAGCGGGTCACACCATATCGGGCGGTGGGGCTACGTGATGCGGCCTCTCGTGAGCTCATCACCAAATTTTCACAACGGGGTATGCTGGAGCCCTCCAGCTCAGTTTGGGCAGCCAGAGCTTTTTGTGTGCCCAAACCGGGAGGCAAGTGGCGGCTAGTCATCGACTACCGCTACTTAAATTCACAAATTGATGACGAGCAGTTTCCACTGCCCGTCATCGATGATATGTTTTTGAAGCAGTCCAAAAATGCCATTTGGTGCATCTTCGATTTAGAGGATGGTTTTCACCAGATGCATTTGGACGAGGCCTCCCGCCCCCTGACTGCTTTTGTCACCCCATGGGGCCTGTTCATGTGGACAGTGCTCCCCATGGGGCTGAAAACGGCCCCCCAAATGTATCAGCGTATGGTCTCTGACTGCCTTAGTTCTTTGGGCCTAGAGCCATACATTGATGATTTATTTTTGGGCACCCCTGATACTGAGGATAATCCTGATTTGGACGCAGTTGTTACTGATTCCTGCCTTCGGCAGCATGAGTCTGAGCTGCGCAGATTTCTGCAGCGTATGGATGACTGTGATTTGACCATTAAGCCGTCCAAGATGCTGCTTTTTGTGCAGCGGGTGCTTTTTGTGGTCAAATTCTGTGCAGGGGTCGGAGATGTCCTGATCCTGAAAAAACTGCACCGGTTCAGCGATGGGGTTGGCAGGACATCCACACGCCCACCCAGCTTAAAGCATTTTTAGGATTTGCACAGTGGTATGCATTTTCCATAGACAGGTTCGCGGACGTTGCTGCACCTTTGACAGATGCACTCCGTGGCCTGGACTTAACAAAAAAAGGCAAGAGTAAGTCGGCGCATCCGCCACTTTCTGCGAGGGCCAAGAGGGAGTTACAGGACAGACTGAGGCAGCAACATCCTGGTTTGTCTGCTGCCCAGAGAGAGCGTTTGCTGCGTCAACATGTGTGCCAGCAGGAGAACCGCATCCATTGGAGTGACCACATGGTTCGATGCTTCGAGCAACTGAAAAAAAGGCTCTGTCAGGATGCTGTGTTACACTTGCCGGATACCACCAGGCAGTTCTGGATCCGGTGCGATTCCTCCGAGTATGCAGTGGGGGGGGTATTGGAGCAGAAGGGCTGCTCCTGTGCTGAAGCTGATTGCAGTTGCCCGTTACGCCTAGTCGCATTTTTTTCCCGCAAACTGCAAGGCACGCCTGGCAAGGGCCAAAGGGCCTGGCACATCCGCGACAAGGAAACCTACGCAATTGTGGCCACTCTCTTCAAATTTCGTAGTTGGCTGCAGCCAGCACAGGTCAATTTGCGTTATCCGGTCACAGTTTTGTCCGACCACCGAAGCCTGGAAAGTTGGACCCGGGAGTACTTCGACACTGTGTCCGGTCCAATCGGGAGGCGAGGCCGGTGGCATCAATTTTTGGCCCGCTTCAAAATTGAAGTGGTGTACACAAAGGGGGAAAATCAGGAAGTTCCTGATGTTTTGTCGCGGTGGGCCTACCCCGCCATGCATTATGCGCCAGATGTGTCGCTGCATGGTTCTGGGAAGGACCAAAGGGGATGGGACAACGATGACCAGGAGGTCTGGCAGTGGGCAGATCAGCTAGCAGAGCTGCGCTCTTTGTGCGTTAATGTGCGCTCCATTTTTTCTGATTGGTGCGCCAAGCAGCCTTCCCTGCAAGGCTGCCCTGATTCGTGGCGTCATGTCAGCGATTGTGTTTGCATGTCTCCTTGTTTGCACGATTCAATCAGTGATGTGGAGGAAGATGATGTACAGTTTTCACTTGCTGAACGCCGATTGAGACAGGTTTACAGCACTTCCTCACCCCTTTCCCGGTCTCTTAGGAATAAAAAGTTTAGGACAGTCAGGCGTAACATCCGTCAGCAGAACTGGTCTCCTGCAGCGATGGTGGCTGCCATGCAGTGTGCCCCTGGGGCCAATGTGGCTGAGGGCGCTGATGGTGTTTCAGATCTGACGTGGGCCAGTGTCCGTGCGAACACTGTCCCGCCTGATGTTTCAGTTTTGTTTGCTGATTGGGAGCCTGAGTATCGGCAAGATCCTGAGTGGCAAGGGATTTTGGCGTCTCTGCAACAGGATGACCCGCATCTCAGGGCTCCAGGGTGCTGCATATACCGTCCCAGTCCTGGGGTTTTTCGTATTCGTAGGGACGGGAAGCATGTTGTCCCTCGGAGTCTGATTACCAAGGTTATTGCAGCATGCCATACATATATACATGGGGGAGTGGATAAGACGTATCATATCTGCCGCCGCAAGTTCTCCTTTTCTGGGTTGACGGAGCGCCAGCTCTGGTTGGAGGTTAAATCTTTCTGTGACTCCTGTGAGGTCTGTCAACAGACCAAGCCCAGCACGGGGATTCAACCGGGGGAGGTGGAGTTCTATCCTGTTCCAGATGAAATTTTCAGTAGCCTGGCAATCGATTTTGCCGATTTGCCTACGACAAAGGTCAATGACGTGGTCTTCGACTACGCGATGGTGGTGGTCCGCAGGCTTACAGGCTACGTGCTGGCCATCCCCACTACCAAATTGGAGATGGACAGCAGGAAAGCAGCCACACTGTTTTTAGAAAGGGTTGTCTTTTTTATGGGATTACCCAAAGAGGTATTCAGTGATAATGCCTCTGTTATTAATTCTGATTTTTTGAATGACTTGTTCGATTTGAGCGGGATAGAACACCACACGAGTGTGGTTTACAAACCATCCACAAACGGCAGGGCGGAGGCCGCGGTCAAGAGTGTGGTCATGGCCCTCCGCAATTCTTTAAACCAGCGGCCACGTAGCTGGTACCATGCACTGCCGCTGGCACTGTGGGGGCTGAATGACCTCCCTGGGCTGGTGGCCCCCTATTCCCCCCACAGATTGGTTTTTGGGAGGGATCCTGTGGGATTTGGGGAGTGTCCGCCCATTGTCCCTGGTGAGGGCGCACAAGAGGCGCAGGATTTTTTTGATCGCCTGGCCTCTGAGCGCAAGCAGGTGCATGACCATCTGGTCAAGTTGCACCACGACGCTTCAGCCAAATTGACTGCCAAATTCAGGGACATACCCTTCCGGATGGGGGATAGGGTGTGGGTTCGTGACCTGCCGCGCAAGGACCAGCCCAATTTCAACAAGTTGAAACGAATTTGGCAAGGTCCCTACGAAATTTTAAGGTGGATGGGGGGGGGCAGATATTTGGTACAGACCAACAGTGGACCCACAGGTCAGCAGGTGTTGCAGCGTGAGAGGCTGAAGTATTACAGGTCCCCTGATCCAAAAACCAAGGTGCCTCTCAGCTACTACTCTGACCGACAGCTTCCACCAAATGATGACACTTATAATGTTGAGCAGGTTTTGGACCACAGGGGTTCTGGCCCCAAGAAAAATTTTGGAAAGGTGGAGCTGTGTATAGCATGGATGGGACATCCCGATCGGACCTGGGAGGATATCAGGAAGTTTGTTGGTCGCAATAATGACAGGGTTGAGGATTACGGTCGCCGTCATGGCTTGATGAAAGATTTGCAGTAATTATCCTGTGTTCTCCTCCTGTATGTCTGTGTGTTAGGTTTGCTGTGCTGGTTCGAGTATATGCTTCGGCATACTCTATGACCCGTAACTTCTACACCAATTTGCCGAGTACAGAGGGCAGCGCGGCTCTGTCATGCCCTGTTGGGTCAGGGTTCAGTGATGGACACCGGCTGCGCCGGCACAGTGACCATTTGCCTGTTTCCCGATGTGTTTCAATTTTTTCTTGTGTGTTTGGACGGTCATTGATTGCTGAGTAGTCTTTTCTTGCTGCTTTCCTTCTCAGGTTCTCGCCAAGCCGACAGCCAATCCACAGAGACAATCGTACGAGCTCAGTCTTTTCTGGGTGTCTTCTGCCATTAGTTGCTTTTCATTAATGGGCCTGTCACAACCACATGGTTTGCATGCAGGGCAGTGCTTGGTGGTGCTCTCTTTGAGAGCACACTGACTCCTCTTTCGCTGGGCTGCCACTGCAGTCCTGGATTTTTGGCCCGATCAACCAATTTTCAGACGCTCATCACTTCCACTGATGTGCTGAGAGTCTTGGGAGGAGAGTGTAAGTGGCAGCAGCTCAGAGCTAGGATTTGGCAATAAGGCAGTAGGATCAGCCTGACGATTCGGCAATATTTAATAGTCAAGAAGTGTTGAGTAACACCGATTTCCGTTGTAGAATTACGAATTGCGATCTGTGAAGTGTGCAGTTATTTTTGGTTATCCCTCTGAATTACAATGATCTCTGCACAGGGTCCTTTGGAACAATGGTTTAATGACCGTTCAACGCTTTTGGTGACTGTGCTGCTGCATGGGGTGAGATCCTGTTGGAGTCCATTACATCTCTGCATTTTTGGGTATCTCGGCATTTCCGAGACATCTTGCTTTTGGAGATAGTTGCAATAAAGGATATTTGAGCCTTAAAGACCCATAGCACATGCCCGCCTTCTAGAAGGACTCATTGGTCAGTGCCCACAAAGCGCCTTTTTCAGTCATTTTACACAAATCCTTTCAATCATTCGTGGTCAACAACCGGCTGGAGAAACCATTTGAACCTGTATGGGAATCAAAACACAATGTGGCACCTAAACAAGGGAGGGTGATACTTTGAGCTTGGAAACCCTCTGCTGATATTCTGTAGGCAAAGAAGCACTTGACATAGTCCCGGCCAAATAAGCCCATTTCTGGGCCACCGCGCAACAAGACCTTTCTGAGGGGTGGTGCGGGGGGCCTCTTACTGTAAGGCATTCAATGCACTGAAAAGGGGGCCTATGGTGCGTTTACACTTTGAATACACAAGATCAGCGCAACACCATGCTCTAGCGCTGAAGAAACCCTTTCAATCGCGTGTTTCGGGTAGCAGTAATATGGAACGCCCCTGGTCTTTGGGAACAAAACAAATCGTAAGGGTTTTTTTGCACCCTGCATCCCCGCATTACCCCTCGGATGCATGGGGAAGTTCGTAAGGGTTAGGGTAAGGGAGATTTCAGCGGAATCTTAAGAGGTGCAGGGTGATAGGAGAAAACTGCAGGAATACCATGGGCCATTGCTAAAATAGCCTGCACCCCTAGGCTGAGGGTACCACTCAGAAGCAGCAGCTACTCCTGTGAGAATGCATTCGATTTGGCCTCTCTACTGTTGCCAGTGTTGCCCATAACTGAGTCCACCCAATCCTCTGGGATGGCAGATTGGGTGCTGAAGCTCACTCGCGGCGAGTGCACTGTCATCCTCAAGCTGACCCTCCGTCACAAAACTGATTTCACTTCTTTTTCAGAATTTCTTTCACTGATTTCACTTCTTTCTAATTTGCCACCTTGGACATAAGTTATTATCGTATAAGTGTTCCCCACAGCCAGATTGCGCATTAGCACAACTGGGATGGCACCTCTTGGCGGCCCATCCTTTTGCATTGCTTGCACTGATTCCGCTTCTTTTTCAGAACTTTTTCACTGATCTCACCTCCTTCTAACTTGCCACCTTGGACATACATTGTTTTCGTACAATTGTTCCGCACAGCCAAATTGCGCATTAGCACAACCGGGATGGTACCGCTTGGCACCCCATTGTTTTTAACTGCTTGCACTGATTCAACTTCTTTTTCACAACGTTTGCCCTGTTTTTAATTCATGGCTTTATCCTTCTAACATGCAGTCATTATTTACCCGTACCATTCTCAATGCGTTTTTCACCTTTCGGGGAGCACCCTAGTACCCAGACCTCTAGACGTGAGATGATCTCACTTACAAAAAAAAATCATAAGTGATTTTTGCGCTAAAATCACGTAGTTTGGTTGAATGCACGACACCAAGGCACATCTAAGCGAGGAAGGGAATATACCATTCTCAATGCGTTTGACCGGGGGGAGCACCCTAGTACCAAACCTCTAGACAAAAGCTGATTTCACTTAGAAAGAGCTGTTCAGCCGGCACAAACATCGGCACACATTTTAAAGAGTTGTGAACCTTTCGGAGAGCACCCTAGTTACTCAAACCTCTAGACGGAAGCCCATTTCACCTCTATTTCAGAACGTTTCTCACTGATTTCACTTCCTTCTAACTTGCCACGTTGGACATAAATTGTTATCGCATAAGTGTTCCCCACAGCCAAATTCTGCATTAGCACAACCGGGATGGCACCTCTTGGCACCCCATCTTTTTTCACTGCTTGCACTGATTCCACTTCTTTTTCAGAACTTTTTTCACTGATTGCACTTCCTTCTAACTTGCCACCTTGGACATAAATTATTATCGTATAAGTGTTCCCCAGAGCCAAATTGCTCATGAGCACAACCGGGATGGCACCTCTTGGCACCCCATCGTTTTTAACTGCTTGCACTGATTCCCCTTCTTTTTCACAACTTTTTCACTGTTTCTACTTAATGCCTTTATCCTTCTAACTTGCAATCATTATTTACCCATACTATTGGCAATGTGTTTTTGACCTTTCTGCGAGCAACCTTAGTACCCAAACCTCTAGACGGAAGCTGATTTCACTTACAAAAACAAACCACACATTTCGGCACACATTTCAAAGAGTTTTGGACCTTTCGGGGAGCACCCTAGTTACCAAAACCTCTAGACGGAAGCTGATTTCACTTAGAAAGAGCGGTCCAGCCGGCACAAACATCGGCACACACTTCAAACAGTTGAGAACCTTTTGGGGAACACCCTAGGTAGGTAGGTACGTAGGTGCACTCGGTCGTGGGGAGGCGCCCCATGGTTCCCCCTGGCGTCGCCCCTGTGACGAACAGGAAGAGGTTCCGCGCGTGAAGAGGGGAGGCGGCTTACATCCTGCTAGACCTGACTGGTGGCCCCCAACAAAGCGGCCCCGGGCAACACCGGGAGGGCTGATTGCCGCCAGCGTAACTGCTTGTCATGCCGGGAGGGTGGGCCCCCGTGCTTGCGCACGTCCCCTCCTTTGGGCGGAGCCCTAGGGGTTCACCGGACTTCCTGGCGTATTGCGTTCCCAAGGCATGCATGCATGTTCTTGGTACTGGGGATCCGAGGTGCTTGGGTGTCGCACGCTCCGCCTCGAGTCCCAAAGCAGCACAGGCCTTAGGGCGCAGCCTTACCCCCGGTCTCCGGATCTCGTTTGGCCGGGTCACCTGCATGGCACGGGCTGCCTCAGTGCCCGGGCTATGGACACTGGGTTTCCTACTGTTGCGTGGCGCTTGTGTTTGGGTCTGGGTTGTCATTGGGTTCGGGTTTCGGCTGCGCCCCGCCACTCCTGGCTGGGGTGTTGGGGTGTGTGTGCGCTTTTGTGTGCGTTCCACTTGCACCCAGCCACTCCTGGCACGGGTGCGCGGTTGGGGTGTGTGTGTTTGGGCTCGGGTTTCGGCTGTGCCCCGCCACTCCTGGCTGGGATGTTGGGCTGTGTGTGGGCTCGTGTGCGCGCTCTGCTTGCACCCCGCCACTCCTGGCTGGGGTGCGCGGTGTGGGTGTTTGTGTTTGGGCTCGGGTTTTGGCTGCGCCCCGCCACTCCTGGCTCGGGTGTTGGGGTGTGCATGTTTGTGTGCGTGCTCCGCTTGCACCCAGCCACTCCTGGCACGGCTGCGCGGTGTGGGTGTGTGTGTTTGGGCTCGGGTTTCGGCTGCGCCCCGCCACTCCTGGCTGGGGTGTTGGGCTGTGTGTGTGCTCGTGTGCGCGCTCCGCTTGCACCCAGCCACTCCTTGCACGGGTGCGCGGTGTGTGTGTGTGTGTTAGGGCTCGGGTTTTGGCTGCGCCCCGCCACTCCTGGCTGGGTTGTTGGGCTGTGTGTGGGCTCGTGTGCGTGCTCCCCTTGCACCCAGCCACTCCTAGCTTGGGTGCGCGGCGTGGGTGTGTGTGTTTGGGCTCGGGTTTCGGCGGCGCCCCGCCACTCCTGGCCAGGTTGTTCGGGTGTGCGTGTTTGTGTGCGTGCTCCGCTTGCACCCAGCCACTCCTGGCACGGTTGCGCGCTGTGTGTGTGTGTGGGGGCTCCGGTTTCGGCTGCGCCCCGCCACTCCTGGCTGGGGTGTTGGGCTTTGTTTATGCTCGTGTGCGCGCTCCGCTTGCACCCAGCCACTCCTGGCACGGGTGCGCGATGTGGCTGTCTGTGTTTGGGCTCGGGTTTCGGCTGCGCCCCGCCACTCCTTGCTGGGGTGTTGGGCTGTGTGTGTGCTCGTGTGCGCGCTCTGCTTGCACCCAGCCACTCCTGGCTGGGGTGCGCGGTGTGGGTGTGTGTGATTGATCTCGGGTTTCGGCTGCGCCCCGCCACTCCTGGCTGGGGTGTTGGGGTGTGCATGATTGTGTGCGTGCTCCGCTTGCAGCCAGCCACTCCTGGGAAGGGGGCACGGTGCGGGTGTGTGTGTTTGGGCTCGGGTTTCGGCTGCGCCCCGCAACTTTTGGCTGGGGTGTTGGGCTGTGTGTGTGCTCGTGCGCGGTCTGCTTGCACCTAGCCACTCCTGGCACGGGTGCGCGGTGTGGGTGTGTGTGTTTGGGCTCGGGTCTCGGCTGCGCCCAGCCACTCCTGGCGGAGTCGTTGGGCTGTGTGTGGGCTCGTGAGCGCGCTCCGCTTGCACCCCGCCACTCCTGGCCGGGGTGCGCGGCGTGGGTGTGTGTGTTTGGGCTCGGATTTCGGCTGCGCCCCGCCACTCCTGGCTGGGTTGTTGGGGTGTGCGTGTTTGTGTACGTGCTCGGTATGCACCCGGCCCATCCTGGCACGGGTGCGTGGTGTGGGTGTGTGTGTTTGGGCTCGGGTTTTGGCTGCGCCCCGCAACTCCTGGCTGCCCGCTCCGCTTGCACCCAGCCACTCCTGGCACGGGTGCGCGATGTGGGTGTGTGTGTTTGGTCTTGGGTTTCGGCTGCGCCCCGACACTCCTGGCTGGGGTGTTGGGCTGTGTGTGGGCTCGTGTGCGCGCTCCGCTCGCACCCCGCCACTCCTGGCTGGGGTGCGCGGTGCGGTTGTGTGTGTTTGGGCTCGGGCTTCGGCTGCGCCCCGCCACTCCTGGCTGGGGTGTTGGGGTGTGTGTTTTTGTGTGCGTGCTCCACTTGCACCCCGCCACTCCTGGCACGGGTGCGTGGTGTGGGTGTGTGTGTTTGGGCTCGGGTTTCGGCTGCGCCCCGCCACTCCTGGCTGGTGTGTGCGTTGTGGGTGTGTGTGCTCGGGCTCGGGTTTTGGCTGCGCCCCGCCACTCCTGGCTGGGGTTTGTGGTGTTTGGGTTTGCTGTTGCCTGGCACCTGTTCGTGTGCCGTGGTTCGTTGCGTGTTGTGCGCGCTCTCCGGGTTTGTGGCACCCGGCGGCTGTCGCTGCTTGGCACCTGTCTGTGTGCCTTGGTTGTGGCCGGCGGCGTTCCTCTCTGGGGTGCCTCGTGGCCCCGCGTGGTGCGCCGCGCCTCGTCCGGTCTGGTCGCTCTCGGTGCTCCGGTCGGCTTTCCTGTCGCCGTGGTGCCTTTCCCCACCCCGGGGGCTTGCGCCCCCGGCTTTACTGGGCGGCTGCGTAGGGCACGCAGAGGCCGGCCGAGAACCGGGCTCTTTGTGCCTGCCGCTGGCCCCCGCCGAGGCGGGGGCGCTGGACTCGCTCCGCGTCGTACTCGTTTGGGGCCCCGCGATGGGGTTTTTGAATGTTCTTAACCGCATCAACTTGTTCTGGGGCTGACGTCCCCCAATGAAAGTATTTACATCAACATATAAAGATATGTACACGGCTGCTCTGATGGTTTGGTTAGATGAACGCTTATTTACCCTGTGGGGAAGGGGGGGGGTTCCGGAAGGGGCGGAGGGCTGAAGGGGTCGAGAGGAGGAGACAGAAAATCGCTGGATGGACGGAAAAAATTCCGGATGTCCCGGGAGGCGTTGGAGTGGGGGGGGGCAGGGGCAGTCGGGCCTGGGCACCTAGTAAGGGTGGGCCTTGAGGGGAGAGGTAGGCATGTTTGACGGTAGCGTGTCTTGGAGCTTGGGGGTGGGAGGGGGAGAGCAGTCTTGGCGCGCTTTGGGGGCGCCCAAACGATTGTGGCCTGGTGGGTTTGTGGTGATCGGTGGCGTTTTTGTGGTGGCCGTGGGCGTGAGTGCTGAGGAGGGCGGGGGATGGCCGAGGGGGGGGGGGGCGTGGTGCAGATGCGCGGCTGGACGGGCGTTTGGAATTTTTCGGCGCGCGGTGTGTGGTTGGTTGTGCTTTGGCTGACGCTGGCTTGGACGGTTTTTTTAAGGCGTGTTTAGGGAGAGGTGGGGGGTGCTGGTATACGGGGCGGGTCCGAGGGGGCATGTGGACGGAGGTACTGAACGCACCGGGCGAGACCGAGAAGGGGTTGAGGGGGTCGGAGGGGTGCGCCCAAATTATTGGGTCCCAAGGGAGAGGATTCGAACACAGCCAATCATGTGCTTGGTGGACAGCCTTGTCCAGGTGCTTTACGCGCTCCTCCAGGGCTAGGCCAAGCATGGCTCTGTGCTCGGCGCGAGTGGAGCCCTGGATCGGCTTGGAGAGGCAGGACCATAGGGACTTTGGTACCAGAGTTCTCATGAAGTTCCTGCAGTCAGCTTTGGAGGGTCCAGAGAGCCACGAGTGAAGGACAATGGGGCTGAACAGGGTGTCCCAGGAGGAGACGTATGCCTGGACGTGCTGGTCCAACGCTTTGCAGAAGGCCAGGCATGATAAAGGGTCGAATAGATGGTGCTGTCCGCACCTGGAACAGTGGTAGTCGTGGAGCATATTGCTCCACTGGTACCCGTGCACATTGTAGCACCCGGACGCCAGTTTGAAAAACAGGGACGAAAACCAGGAAGTTTTGTTGTACAGGCTGAAGCTGGGGCCGACCGCTATGTTGTTATGGGAATGCCGCGGCAATAGGTGGCGGAATTGCTGTACCTTAAACTTGTGGAGGACTGGCAGGTGGTGTACCGCCACTGAGCCCAGTGGGGGGGGGGGGAGGAGGTCCGGGGTAAAAATCAGGCTGTGAGCTGCCCATTTAGAAAAATGGTCGCAGATTTCGTTGCCAATAAAATTGGCGTGACCTTTAATCCACATGATGTGGAGGGGGTTGGTAATGAGACGTAGGGCGCTGTGCACGGCG
Organism: Eutreptiella sp. 'Long Island Sound 2002'; assembly: GCA_964036045.1. Taxonomy (NCBI): domain Eukaryota; phylum Euglenozoa; class Euglenophyceae; order Eutreptiales; family Eutreptiaceae; genus Eutreptiella; species Eutreptiella sp. 'Long Island Sound 2002'. The sequence continues at coordinate 83,228,130 of OZ038378.1, forward strand.
ACGGTCCAGGTGTCGTCTTGGAACGGGCTGGGCCTACGGACTTGGCATTTCTGGAGGGTGGACACCACCTGTTCGTTGTCAATCAGCAAACATACTTCGTATTGGGAAAGTTCCCTGTGGATCCAGCGAATGGCTGCTAACGCCCCCCAGAACTCCGAACCCAGAGAAGAGGGATGCGGTGAGGATAGGCACAGGACTCTGGTTGTACCGTCTGGTAGAAAGGCCGTGATGTCGGCCGCATGGCCAGACTCTCCGGAGGAGCCATCGGAATATAGCCACACCCGCTGTAGGCCGGGGGTCGGCGGCCTGGTTAGTGCCTCCGCGGCATCGTGGCATCCCCACTCGTCGAGAGACTTCTTCTCTAGGTAGTGTTGTGCCTGCAGAGCGAAGAGATGGCCGTGTCGGCTGGTTCCTAGTGCGTGTGCGTTGTGCGGTGGCGCTGGGGGTTCGAGGATGGTCTCCTGAGGTCGCAAAAATTCAGGGACTAGCTGGAAGTGAGAGGGGTGGGAGTAATCCATGACGGCGTGGCATGGCATGTGCATGGTGTAGGACGTGTGGGTATCCACCGAGTAGACCCCGTCGTGGAACGAGACGTTGGCCCATTTGGAGGAGGCCTCGGTCACTCCTCCTGTGGCCTGTCCTGACTTGAACCTAACGGTTAGCTGGGTACCAGGCGTTAGATCCCGAATAGCAGTGAGTCTCCACGGGCCTATGCTGTGGAAAGATATGCCAAGGGCATGGATGGAGTCCATAAAAGAGTATTGCACCGGGTCCGAGGCCCTCTGGTTCGAGCTAAGTAAAGACTGGACGTACAGGGGGCCAACTGACTTTGGGGCAAGGCCGCAAAAGGCCCGTAGTCCATAGTTCACTGTGGCAACGTGGACGCTGTGCGGTAGGAACTTCATTCCCAACCTTCCCTTTGGGCGAGCCGCGAAACGGTCTTTGGGTGAAACTAGACGTGTGATGCTGCGAGACGCAACCCCCGCCCAGATAAGTGCCTGAAGCTTTTCGAGCTGGCTGGGGGAAAGAGAGTGGGTAATTAAGCGGTAGGCGAGTGCTGGGACCAGCTGAGAGTTCGTCAGTCGGACCTTCTCACTAAGTGTAAGAGGCAAGGGAGAGAGCCGGGCAAAAAAACTCTGGATCTCCGCCTTGAGCATGTGAAACAGGCCCTTTGCCTGGTGGCAAGTAAAAAGATAAACCCCCAGGTATTTATAGCATGTGTGCGGGCGACCCGTTTTTTTGTTGTACGTGTGGAACGCCGATCTACTGGGTGTCAGAAATTTTTTTTGGGGGGCTGTGCCATTGGCGTGGACTTCGGTCTTTGACACATTCATGTCCAATCCCCAGTCCCTGCCTGGCCCAGCGAAGTAGTTGAGGCTGTTCTGGACGTGGTTGACGTCCTCACTTCTGATCAGGATGTCGTCGATGTAGGCGTGGTGGCTAGTGCGGGCATTTGCCCGGGGGGGGGGGGCACAGTGGCAAAAAAATGGTGGAAGAGGGAGTTGAGATAGAGAATGAAGAGTAGGGGGGAGAGGGGACATCCTTGTCGGAGGCCCCTGGTTTGAACGTGTGCGTGGGGAGTGCGGCCATTGATGATGGGGCTGTCTTGGGGGAAGGAGTATAATTGCTTTATGAGAGAAATTGTGGAAGCAGAAAAATTTGCCCGTTCGAGGACGGTCCAGAGTGTGCCATGAGGCACTGAATTAAAGGCTTTATTGAAATCGATGAACAGCGAGTAGCTCTTCTTCGATTTTGCATAAAGGGCTTTGAGGTGATACAGATGATCAGCGCATTGGTGGCCGGGAAGGCCACCGTGCTGGATTTCTGAAAGGATATCGTGTGCAAAAGCCTGAGCGCGCAGGTGTTTGCAGGCAAAAGTGGCCAAGAGTTTGTAAATACAGTTTAAGAGGGCAATAGGGCGGTAGTTTGAAGGGGAGAAAGGGTCGCCTTTTTTATAAAGCAAACATATTTTTGCGCATAGCCAGTGCAGCGGCAGCGGCGAGTGGAGGAAGCGGTTTGAAATGGAGTGGGAAAACCGCTGAATGGGTTCCGGACAGAGGGCCAGGATGTAGTTGTTTGTTTTGTCCGGCCCTCCGCCTTTTGATGGCTTACTGTGCTTTAAGTGGTTCTGTAACTCCTGCCAGGTCACAGGAGGTATGTGGTCGTTCTTGGCAGAAACGGGGCATGTGGGGGAGTGGGACAGGACCTCGTCGACGAAGTCCTGGGGGGGGGCCTAATCTGGATGCCCTCCAAGATGAAGCAGGGTGTCCCCAAAAACTTTAGCTACATCCGCCGGGTCACTCAGGAGCTCTTTGGTGGCTGGATCTCTGACCACGAGAGGCTCTAGGTCTTTAGGGCAGAGGGTGCGAGCAACTGTGGTTTTCATCTGGACCCCTCGGACCAGACTACTGTGAAGCTTTCTCTTCGCTTTGGTTTCGTCCGAGGACCGTAGGGTGTTTACCTCAGACTGAACTTGCGCAATGTGCTCGGGAAATGCTGGGGAAGAAGGAGGCGGGGGTGAGCGTAATAACTTCCTGAGCTTGCCGTAGCCCTCCTGGTCCTTGCGCTGCGGCTTCGGACGCTTGATTTTGTGGTACGCAGACCCAACCTGCATAAGGAGAGAATCAGTGGCGGCGATGACCTCTTCCAATGGGGCCTTGGCAGGGGCGTCCTGGAGGTCCAGGCACCAGTCGGAGATGAGGCGTTCATCTTGGGCTGCGTGCGCTGCGGTGGTTGGTGTGTGTGGACCCGGTCACTGACGCGTCCGGTTTCCTGGACCGTCCGTCGTTCGATGGGGGACTCGGCCGGTGCACCGGGGCTGTCTCGTGTCGACGCCGACACCGCCCCTTCTGTGTCGGAAGACGGCACGCCCGGGTCCCGCGGGTGTGTGCGTGTGCTTGCTCTCCTTGGCTGGGTCGGGCGGGCCGGCCTTCCGGGCGTGTTCTGGTGCGCCTCACCTTTTCATTTCGCGGCTTTGGCTTGCTGCTTTCCTTGGCCGCTCCGTTCCTTGTGTTTTTGTTTTTTTCTTGTCCGCGCCCCCTTTGTCTCCTGCTTTCTTGTTTCCGGCCCCGGGTGCCTTGGGCCTTGGCGCTGTGCTTTGCGTTTTTTTTTTCTTCCCGCCTCTCGGCTCCCCGTGCGCTCTCGCCTTTTTTTTTTTCCTGCTTGGCCTGATTTCACTTCCTTCTAACTTGCCACATTGGACATAAATTGTTATCGCACCTCTTGGCACCCCATCATTTTTAACTGCTTGCACTGATTCCACTTCTTTTTCACAACTTTTTCACTGTTTCTACTTAATGCCTTTATCCTTCTAACTTGCAATCATTATTTACCCATACCATTGGCAATGCATTTTTAACCTTTCTGGGAGCAACCCTAGTACCCAAACCTCTAGACGGAAGCTGATTTCACTTACAAAAACCAAGCACACATTTCGGCACACATTTCAAAGAGTTGTGAACCTTTCGGGGAGCACCCTAGTTACCCAAACCTCTAGACGGAAGCTGATTTCACTTAGAAAGAGCGGTTCAGGCGGCACAAACATCAGCACACATTTCAAACAGTTGTGAACCTTTTGGTGAGCACCCTAGTTACCCAAACATCTGGACGGAAGCTGATTTCACTTAGGAAGAGCGGTTCAGCCGGCACAAACATCGACACACATTTCAGACAGTTTTGAACCTTTCGGGGAGCACCCTAGTTAGCAATGCTGGTTGCTCAGGCACACTGCTGGTTGCTCAGGCACACTGGTGATTCCTCTCACACACTGGTGATTGCTCAGGCACACTGGTTGTTGCTCAGGCACACTGGTGATCGCTCAGGCACACTGGTGATTGCTCAGGCACACTGGTGATTGCTCAGGCACACTGCTGGTTGCTTAGGCACACTGGTGATTGATCAGGCACACTGGTGATTGCTCAGGCACACTGGTTGTTCCTCAAGCACACTGGTGATTGCTCAGGCACACTGGTGATTGCTCAGGCACGCCGCTGATTGCTCAGGCACACTGGTGATTGCTCAGGCACAGTGCTGATTGCTCGGGCACACTGGTGATTGCTCAGGCACACTGGCGACTGCTGTAAGATCGCACCGTCTTGTTTGAAAACCATGCAAATCAAATCATCAACAAAGCATGCAAAAATATCAAGCGCCACACATAAAAGAATTCACATGTGAACCCCGCAGGTTCTCCAAAACTGAACCTGACTATTTATCAACAACACCACCGCTCAATGAAATCATCGAATTCATCAAAATTCAGAACTCTTGACGCTGGACTTCAATGCAGGGTCGGTCTCCTGTCATGGCGGCTGCTTGACGGGTATCTGTCTGTCACTGACCGCGGCGAAGAGTGCCGTAATGGTGATCGTTGTGATCTACTGCTTGGTGCTTCTGACGAGTCCCTCCCTCTCCGAGGGATAGGGCCTAAGGACAAAGCAGCTAACAACTAGTCACATACTACAGCAGAGTACTTGAGATGCATACTCATGTCCAGCGAGAAGAGGCATCAGCAAGCAACAATTTTGGATGTTTCAGGCCTACGGCTTGGCCACCCCTCTCCCCTGTCGGCGACCGGACAGGTTGGCATTGGTAAGGTCGTCCAAGTCCAAAGGTCATTACTGTGTGCCAGCCCATTCAGATTTTTTGCAGGCCCCAAACCCACAAATGCTATTGGACATTCACCCACCGAACTACCACAGGCAAAATGCCTCACCACAGGCGAAAAGGCCTTGACCAGGCGCCGACCCAAAATACCCCACAATGGCCTACCCCACCTTGAAACCAACCAAGCCTAAAATTCTCACAGACCCACCCTAGGGTACGACACACACTAAAAACGTTCTGGCTCCGTGCCAGCAGACATACTGGGCACGGTCATCCTTTTGCCATGGTCTGGTTGGTGACTGCATGAGGGCGATCTGGAGCGGCATTGAGATTTCCTGCTTCTTGTCTCTGATGAGTCTGTTCTCTGGCGTCCTGCATGATACTCCCCGGCCGGGACACCATTGTGGCCCGAGGACAAAGCACTTGACCGCTACTCACAGATTACCATGATGCACATGGATGCACATGAATGAGTCCATTCTTCAACGATGCACATAAATTTGTCCCTCTCTGCTCCAAAGAGCCTCACCATGAAGACCCTGTGTTGTTGCTTGCCTAGCTCCAAAGATAAACAAAACATACAAATATCAGAGACCTGCAACCAAACATACCATCGTTCCCAGGAGATGATGGCCTACTATCACGTTCCGGTTGACGGCTTTGTGCTGCCGCCACAGGGGATGGTGATCTGCTCCGCATAGACCAACTCTCGATAGATGGTGACCTGTGCCTACTGTTGTGCCGTTTGTCTTCTGGTGGAAGCTTCCGTGGAGGGCTCCTCCATGAAAATATCAGAGCCCTGCCACCATCGTCCAAAGGAGATGATGGCCTTCTATCAGCCTCTAACCAGACAAACACCAAGACGAGGGCAGAAACATCCAAAAGGGCATGATATGATGGGGCAGAATAGATGAACCGATGTTGAACACTCTGTCCGCACCGCAACTCAGCAGCACATCTACCTCATGGGGCTTGCTGGTGGGGCTCATGTGCAACCATTGGTAATATTCCGAGGAGATCTGTGTGGGATCTGCAGTGAACATGCTGAGGCCACTGCAAAATTCAATCCACCAACTTTGCACTATGAAGAGGACAACGCACAGTGTGTGGTTGCATGTCAAGGGGGGGGGCTACCTTGCTGAAGGAGAGGAATGCATGCATGAGGGTCATTAATGGCCCTCACTAATATGGATGCCTTCACCCTTTACAAAGACCCCAAATTGAAGCCTTCCCCTCACGGTCCACAATGCAATGACTGCTGCCCTTTTTGCCCAGCAACAAAGGAGGAATTCGTGCTGCCAACCTTTACTGGCGCTGAATTGCTCACTTTAGCGGACTGGATTGCAATGAGCCCCGTCCCAGAAGTACTTCGTCTTTTCAAGCGTGAAAATGACATAGGTTGGGATGAGCGGCAACCTATGTCCAGCGAGGGGGGGGAAACGCATGCACAAGCCTCATTAAAGAATTACAGAGCACACACCAATATATTGGTTCAGTAGGTGCATGATCAGTTTGGGGAACTGTGACCTGCCCTCAGGGTCACCAGTGCCGGCCTTCTTCAGCTTCTTGGCATTGCGGGAAAGGGGGCATCAAAATTGAGCCACAAAAATCGAGGATGACGCGGTGGAAGTGCAGACTGTCTGAAAAGCCCGGCTTTGCCAACTGGATGAAGTTGCTGGCAGTCAAGGGCATCCAGTCCAGGAAGATCTCCACCGTGAAGGATCCGGCAGAAGTCTCAAAGGCCGCCGTAGGATTGGAAAGGGGGCGGCAGTGCATCATCCATTGGAGGGGAAAAAGACTCAGCAGATGATATGACGCCACGGGGTCATACTACCTGCTGCAAAGGGTCTGTTTTCCTCGGACCAAGGCGTCAGTTCCCCCCATTAAGCGCAGTCCTTGTGCTGCAAACTCTGGAGACTTGGTGCCTGAGGCTTTAACAGTGTCACCACAATCAAACAGGCTGCAGCTGCCGCTCAGCCCTGTGCATCGGCGCCTGGTCTAAATAGCAATGTATCCGCGTATGCTACAGAGTGGACAGCCAAATTTAAGATGAAAACGAATTCTGCCACTCCGCATGTTCAACGTTGATCCTAAAAAATATCATTTCAATACAATTGATTTTCCACTGCTCATTGTAGGTACCTGGAACATGGCGCGCAGTTTCGTGTTGGGCCAATCATGGGGCGGGTATAATGGCCATCCGAATGAAGATGGCCGCAAACCGGCCAAAAAGGTATGACAAAAATGGGTGAGTGTGGTAAAACAATTGAACCAAGGAAATGGCTTAATTGGTTTTTTTTGGCCGGGTTATGTTCACCCTCCCAGACGCCGACCAAGTGGGGGGGGGGGGGTGAAATCACAACATGTCATGTGGTGATGAAAGGAGGCTGCGCCCTGTGCATTGCATGCTCTCTGCAGTTACCTGCACCACCGCACACTCCCCCTGGCCCTTAGATGCAGCTCCTGGTCCGTGACCTTCAAAAAGGGATGCCAAAAGAAACGGGTATTGGTACTTCCCAGTGCCGTATGTCTATTCCGGACAAGAAATATTTGTATAGCCTGAGTCAGGATCATGAGTGCCTATTCCATGATGACTCAAAACAGACACGAAATCTATTCAATGTGTCGGCATCTACAGTGCACCAGCTGCATTGCTGCCATTGCTTTCGTTTTAGGTAGTGTTAAATTTACGCTGTAAGAGCCAAATGTGTTTGCATACATTTGCAATTGCTGTCAGCAGGGAGCACAGGGTCAAGCGGAACTGGTAAGTCCCTGCAAATTCACGGACGCCATGCAATACCAATGAGGTGATTTGAGAATCTTTACCCACACACAACCGACCAAGGTAGCAGTGCAGTGCAGCGCAGCGCAGCGCAGTGCAGTCCCGGGTCACATTCTGCTTCGTGTTCCGGCTATGCTTGACAAAAATTGATGGTCCCCCATTGACGCTCCCCCAACTCCCCATCCGACAAATATTGGCGAAAGTTGTCCCCGTATTCCGTCATACTGGGTCTCAGTTAGCCACAGAGGATCACACAAAGCCCGTGAGCAGGATCAGCACCTTCTCCACCTATGCCCTGACGAAACTTGATTACATCACACATGGTGCCGTCCTTCGAGCACCCTCTCTGACGAACCTTCAGGTGATCACCAATCAACATTTCCGATGTGTGTATCGGCTCCCCAAATGGGCTCTTTTGGACTCCCAAATGGACTCCCCGTAGGTGCAACCCAACTGCAATTCAAAAAATCAACATAGTTCAATGTTGAGCCAGAACAAAATCATTTCACTGCACCGTTTTTTACCCTGACCATTGTAGGTACCTGGAACATGGCTCGCAATTTCGTGTTGGGCCGATCATGGGGCGGGTATAAAGGCCATTTAAATGAAGATGGCTGCAAACCAGTCAAAAATGTATGACAAAAATGAGTGAATGTGGTAAAACAATTGAACCAAGGAAATGCCTTAATTGGTTTTGTGGCCGGGTGATGTTCCCCCTCCCAGGGTCGGACCAAATGGGGGGGGGGATGAAATCACAACATGTCATGTGGTGATGACGAGAGGCTGCACCCTGTGCATTGCATGCTCTCTGCAGTTACCTGCGCCACCGCACAATCCCCCCGCCCCTTAGATACAGCTCCTGGTCGATCTCCTTCAGAAAAAGATGCCAAAAGAAAACGGGCGTTGGTACTTCCCATTGCCATATGTCTATTCTGGACAAGAAATGTTTGTATAGCCCGAGTCAGGCTCATGAATGCCTATTCCATGATGATTCAAAATTGACACGAAATTTATTGGATGTGTCGGCATCAACAGTGCACCAGCTGCATTGCTGCCATTGCTTTCGTTTTGCGTAGTGTTGAATTTACGCTGTAAATTGCAATTGTTGTCAGCAGGGGGCACTGGGCCATGCAAAACTGGTGAGTCCCTGCGAATTCAAGGATGCTATGCAATACCAATGAGGTAGCCACAAATCCATATCCCTTTCAAGCCACCCAAACTAGTTACCACCATAAGCACCCAAATACAACACTGTAAGGTGGGATGAAAACTAGGAAACAAACTTATCAAGATACGCGCAGTGCACCAGTTTAAACGGTGCAACAATCATGTTTCACTAGTGAAGAGGGAGACATTGCGAATTGGGGGATGCAAAGCGCAAGGCTTGCAAATGCAAAGCATGCATAATTTTCAGAGCATAGACATGCCCACCAATGGTGAAACATACATGTGTGCACTGTCCGCACACACAATGCACTCAACAATGCAACATGCATATATCATCCACCCAAACAGTCTGGCACCTAACCGTTGAAAGTCCACGGTCACCCTACGGTGCACCCCCTCTAATAGTAAGGGCGGCTAGGATTCGGCCCCGAAAGCCAATAGCCAGGCTTGTGCCCGTATGCAGGCAAGACCATGCGCTCCACAGTTACACTTTCATCAGCATAAACTTGCGGTCTGGTCGTCGAAGGCGGCAAGTTATAAAATTCCAACTCGACTCGGATGTTCCCTGAGTTGTCTGTTGCTGTCCTCACCTTCAAATAAGCACCCGCGTGCCGGCACGTAAGTGGAATGACAGCAGACATGTTGACTGCAGACACAAAAGGACTTTATAGGTCCGATTGTTCATGCCAAGATGAAAGGTAGTGCAAAATAACCAATCAAATATCAGAAACGCCGGCGTTGTAGCCATTTCGAAGCCTTTTTTTGCAAATTGCTTCGAGAACACTAGAGGCTATATGCCAAAAAAACTGGGTACGGAATGGTTTTTGCCAAGCATTGATGATATTGTCACGCTCTACAAAGGATCTCTTAGTCAATTTAGCGGTGTCCAAGGTACAACTGGATTTGTGGCCGGGTTATGTTCCCCCTCCCAGAGTCCGACCAAGTGGGGGGTCGGGGATGAAATCACAACATGTCATGTGGTGATGACGGGAGGCTGCACCCTGTGCATTGCATGCTCTCTGCAATTACCTGTGCCACCGCACACTCCCTCGGGCCCTTAGATGCAGCTCCTGGTCCGTCTCCTTCAAAGAGGGATGCCAAAAGAAACGGGCGTTGGTACTGCCCAGTGCCATATGTCTATTCCGGACAAGAAATATTTGTATAGCTTGAGTCAGGCTCATGAGTGCCTATTCCATAATAATTGGAAACAGACACGAAATTTATTTGATGTGTCGGCATCTACAGTGCACCAGCTGCATTGCTGCCATTGCTTTCTTTTTTGGTAGTGTTGAATTTACGCGTAAATGCCAAATGCGTTTGCATCCATTTGCAATTGTTGTCAGCATGGGGCACAGGGTCATGCACAAATGGTGAGTCCTTGCAACTTCATGGATGCTATGCAATACCAATGAGGTGATTTGGGAATCTTTACCCACACAGAACCCACCAAGATACCCCCCCCCCTTGCGCAAGCACCCTTATAGTCATCAAAACAATGGTAACACGGGCCCCTGTGCTTAGACAAGCCCGTGCTTGCGCGCGACGGGCGGTACCCAAAGAACGTTTGTCACCGGAAACCTGCCCATACCTCACCCTAAGTACAATTGTTGCAACAGAGCACTACAACACAATGTGCAGGCAAGTTTCAGCGAGTTCTGGAGGTCCTCACTGCCCATCAGGGCCATCAGGAGCTGTGGAATAGAAGCCCTTTCCCACCTTGCGCCTGATCTTGAATAATTGCACATGCTTGCCCTTTGGGGCCGGGTTTACGATGTACGTCACAGCGGTGCCAGGTGTAGCAACATGAGGCATGGCTGAAAAACACATCAGAACGGACATCATTGGGTTGCAATTGCAAGCAGAATGTTGGTATGAGCAGGAGAAACTGCCACAAGCATGATCAAGCCCTCCTTTCCCTCTGCAAGCGAAGGACAATCCCGTAATGCTACATTTCTGACCATAAAAGCCGTGGTCAGAAGATTCCATCAAAACGACAGTAGCACGGGCTCATGTGCTTAGACAAGGCAGTGCTTGCGCAAGGGGGGGGGGGGGGTAGCAGTGCGGTGCAGCGCAGCGCAGCGCAGTGCAGTCCCGGGTCACATTCTGCTTCGTGTTCCGGCTATGCTTGACAAAAATTGATGGTCCCCCATTGACGCTCCCCCAACTCCCCATCCGACAAATTTTTGCGAAAGTTGTCCCCGTATTCCGTCATACTGGGTCTCAGTTAGCCACAGAAGATAACACGAAGCCCGTGCGCAGGATCTGCGCCTTCTCCAGCTATGCCCTGACGAAACTTGATTACATCACACATGGTGCCGTCCTTCGACTACCCTCTCTGACGAACCTGCAGGTGATCACCAATGGACATTTCCGATGTGTGTATCGGCTCCCCAAATGGGCTTCATTGAACTCCCAAATGGAATCCCCACAAGTGCCACCAAACTGCAATTCAAAAGATCACCCCAGCATGCAAAAACAACAAGCATTAGCCACGCACAAAAACCTGCAAACCACGTGGGTTCTGACTGAAAGTCACCGGGATGGGACCAAGTTTAATATCCTCCAGAGGGGACGGCACCCACCAGAAGCCCAGGCGGCACGGGGCCAGTCCTGGGGATAGTGTGTATCACCGCTAGCGCGAGATACACACTTTTTTTGGAGGGGATACACACACAACACACACTTCGGATGCCTGGGATACACATGTGAAATCCATGAGGAGAGAAACGAGATCTTGGCCATCCCCCACAGGAAGCGAAGTGAGAAAAGGGTTGGACACACATGTGGAACATAGCACAATTGCCATGTGTGCATGCTAGGAATCGAAATGTGTGCGTGCCAGGAATTGAAGTAACGCTCAATCGTTTCAGCAGAGCAGTGCCTCACCAACTGAGCTACAACTACCAGCTTGTAAATTCGTGCAGCAAAGTGTTCTTAGCTTAAAATGATGTCTAGAAAAGAGCGCAAAAAGCGCACGCCAGAATGAGAAAAGGGTGGGACACTCATGTGATACACACTCTTGAAAGTTGGGATACACACATGATACACACACCCAAGAGTTACAGATACACAAATTTATGTTTTTGGGATACATCTATTTCCAGGACTGCACGGGGCTTCATGGCTGCCTGAGCTTGATAAGACAATGCAATGGCAAATAGTGGGCTGCAGGGGAACTTCAGGCAGGGCACGTCTTGAGGAAAACACGCCCTGCAGAAAAAGCCCTGCAGAAAAAAAACAGACACTTTGCCTCGAGAACATCGCGAGTAAAGTACAATATCGCATGTGGTGGTCCGGTAGTTGGCACTACGCTCTGAGGGGCCAGAATCCTGGCAGACACAACACAGCCGTTTGAAAGTTGGAAATGAACAGCAGCACCTACTGGGTACGTGTCAATATCATCGACATTCATCGCTGAAATTGCGAAAAACTAAGTGAGTTAGGGTAAGCTTATTCTGAGACTATAAGATGCAGCGGGAACTGCCACGCCCGTAGGCATCCCAGTGTGCTACTGGAGTACAGAAAAGACTGAGGGTTGAAAAGGATCAGCAGATTGTATTTCAAGCGCAATCACAAAGTGCTGCAGGGTCTAGTGTATGTCATGCAGTGCCTCTTTTCGGGGCAAAGGATACCTCCTCAATGGACACCTCAAAGGACATCTCCTCGCATCCATCGGCGTCATAAACCAGACACCAAGAGTCAACATGGAGTACAAATGTGCCTGCAGTAAGACCCCCTTCCAAAGTCCAGCTGGGCCGCCGTTCCCTGGCGCTCCTCTTGTCCTGCACCTGGCCGCCTGACACCTCTTCAATCGGGGACGTAGATGGTGATGGCAACTCGGCGAGCTGAGCATTGAACCTACGTTGGAGGGGGAAGAGGGTACGGGCTAGCGAACCTACATGGGAGGAGAAAGAGGCTAAGGGCCAACAGAGGCAGACACTCTTCAGAATGAAGGTGGATTAGGAGGATCAAAGTGCTTGTACGGCACCTCTTCACCTACGAACCACAAACCCAGCACCAGTGCTCCCCACGTTATACAATGCAGTATTCCAGGTGGGCACCTACTGAACCAATATGTTGGTGTGCGCTCTGTAATTCTTTTATGAGGCTGGTGCATGCGTTCCCACCCCTCGGTGGGCACCCCAACCAGATTTCCTGAGCGAAGAATGCATGGGCTTTGATGAAATAGTAAAATGTGCAGTCCTGTGCCATATCGACGGGTGCTGACACCCAGCAAGCCATATAATCGATGAGCCTCTAGAGCATAGGAGTCTCCCATTGACACTGCTTCGGGCTTCCAGTACAAAATTTGTTTTCTCAGGAGGTGCATCAGTTTGATATACCTCTGAATCGGATCACGCAGAGGACATCCATTGTTCAACAGTGGGTGTGCAATGCACATCCCGTCAGGATCCTTACCGAAAATTATTTGCCAGTTTTCCCCAGAAGCTATTAAGGAACAGTACCCTTTTCGCCTCTTTACAGTCGAACTTGGAATCCCCACGCCTTCCTCTTTTGGGTTGTTGAACTGCCTCTGCCTCAGGTTCATAATACTTTTGAGACTTGACCGACACGTTGAAGACTGAACGGTAGAGAGAGACCAGATTCTGCACATAGTGGTTTGGGAGGTTGTTCTTTGCGTACAGATAAAGGGCATGTACAATTTATAGGGTCAAAACGTTTGCCCATACGTGCCCTGCATGCCAACCTATGTCATTTTCATCCATGAAAAGACGGCGTACTTCTGGGACGAGGCTCATTGCAATCCAGTCCCCTAAAGTGAGTAATTCGGCGCCGGTGAAGGGTGGTAGCACGAATTCCTCCTTTGTTGCTGGGCAAAGAGGGCGGCAGTCATTGCATTGTGGACCGTGAGTCCCCAGAGATGTGTTCAACTTGGCCAAATCTGGGTATGTCTTTAATCGAAGCGGTTTTCCATTTACACCGCTTGTCAGGGCTTTCTCTATGGCAGGCACCATTGTGTGGGCATTGAGAAAACCCTTGAGTTGATGCCCATCATCTGGCCCCACATAGCGTGCAATTGCAAGTTGCATGATTGTTGGATGCGGACTTTTGGCCTCAGGTAAACTGAAGACCAAGACGGGGGACTTCAAGTCACGGTCTCCGTAAAGGTTGCGGGCATCCACGAGAAGTAATAGTGAGCGTGACTAATCACCCTCATGCATGCATTCATCTCTTTCAGCAAGGTACAAATACATGTCCAGTGCCTGAAAGGGGCTGATTGCTGCCCCCTGTGGCGTCGTCGTAATGTCACAGTCCTCCAGCAATTCTTTATCTAAGTCACTAACGTTGTTTCGCCAGCAATTCATCCGCTCCGGGGCCTGAATATGTGCGTTTTCTGTGGCTCTTATGCGACCGCGTGACTTGAGAGTGTTGATAACTTGCTGCCGACTCGCCGGTCTTGCACGCTTCCGATTTTGCACAGGATGATACCTGCATCGCATCTTTGGAGGCTGCTTGGCTGCTGGCGTGGGACGCGGAATGCCACATTTATCGGCAGGATCGTGCTTTAATGTTTTGTGTGCCTGCTCAAAACGCAGTTTCCGCATGCGTTTGCCGGAGGGTGTCAATGCATCAGCGCTTTTTTTGGGCCGGCCAGCTGTCATCATAAAAAAAAAAAAAGAAGAATTGAGAAAACCCCTCTGATATGGGCCTTCATGAAAGCTAGAAGGAATGTAACAGCAATTTTGCATATACATGTTGAAAATTCAAAGCGTGTAAAACCAGCGAGTCATCAGCACAAACAGACACCCTCTTCTCAGTCATTCGAACAAAAGCCGAGGAGATAGCACCGGTAGAGCATGTACATGCACAATCGGATGAGCCCAGTGCGGGGATGCAGCAATCAACCTCTTTCAGGCACTGGACATGTATTTGTACCTTGCTGAAAGAGATGAATGCATGCAGAAGGGTGATTACTCACCCTCACTAATATGGATGCCTGCACCCTTTACAAAGACCCCGAATTGAAGCCTTCCCCTCACGGTCCACAATGCAATGACTGCTGCCCTTTTTGCCAAGCAACATAGGAGGAATTCGTGCTGCCAACCTTTACTGGCGCTGAATTGCTCACTTTAGCGGACTGGGTTGCAATGAGCCCCGTCCCAGAAGTACTTCGTCTTTTCAAGCATGAAAATGACATAGGTTGGGATGCACGGCAACCTATGTCCACCGTGGGGGGTCAAATGTATGCACCACCCTGATAGAAGAATTACAGAGCGCACACCAATATATTGGTTCAGTAGGTGCCCACCTGGAATACTCAATTGTATAACTTGGGGAGCACAGGAGTGCAAAAAAATTGTAAGTTTGTGCAATTTTGTCTTGCGGTAAATGCTTGTAGAAAAACAATTGCGAGTACCAAAAAATCGTAAGTCGTGAGGATGGTAGGGGTGGCTTGAGGGGGGGGGGTCCACACACTATTACTATTTCAGTGAACCCGTCATCGCAAGCAGCGTGTTGCACTTCATAGAGTACAATATAGGGCTCATTATAGGATCTGCTGTCTGCTGCCTCTTTGAAGGCGGGCTGCCATACCACTCGCTTGTTCTGAAAGCCCTTGGTGAAGAACTGCTGCAGTGGGATCACGGATGGTTTTGCAAGCCTGTGCCAAGATAAATGCAAGCAGAGCTGCTGGTCCTTCTGCCAAGCTGACAGACGAGGTAAAATTGTACGGCCATTGCTGAGATATTGCACAAGCAACTCAGGAAGCATACCATAGTCCAGAGGTAAGGTTGGCCTAATGCCATCCCCGTTGCACGCCTGGCTCCTGGAGCAGCACGGTTGTGGAATCCCTCTTGAACGGCTGCAGTCTGAGGACAGTAAAGGGCGCTAACGGTGCATGCAAGCTATTGGTGAAAAGAGATATCCATCCGAAAAGCTAACCAACATGTACAAGTGTCAGGACCCTCGGCGCAAAGATCATACCATAGTGCACAGGTAATGGTGGCTCTCTGTTATCCCCGATGCAGGCTTGGCTCCTGGAGCAGCACGGCTGTGCAATCCACCTTGAACGGCTGCATTCTGAGGACAGTAAAAGGTGCTAATGGTGCATGCAAGCTATTGGTCGAAAGGGATATCACTTCGAAAATCTGACCAACATGTAGCCCCCCCCCCCCCCCTTGTGCAGTATACACCTTTGCGCAACTGTTCCCTCACACCCCCAAGTGACGGTTCTCTCGCCCCCCGATTACTATGCAATGGACACGTAACACAGAACAAGTCATGCAGCCAACATACCATAGTCCATAGGCAACGTTGGCCTCCTGTCATCCCCATTGCGGGTCTGGCTCCTTGAGCAGCACGGCTGTAGAAACCCTCTTGAAAATCTGAGGCCAGTAAAGGGAGCCGAGAGTGCACGCAAGCTGTTGATTGAGAGGGATATGCAACGGCGAAGCTGAGTGGTGTGTAAAAATGTCATAGCCCTAGCGGAGCTAATTCACCAGCGTGGGAAACACACCAGCTGACGCTCCTTGTCTATCAGGTCTTGAAGAGTTGCGTGAAATACATGAATCCTCCCGCTTGGTACCATCTGGTTGCGAGCCTAGCAGAGAGGCAATCATAGAAGGGGATGTGGGGGGGGGGACCCACCTTGCCCTCCTCTCCAAACCACACCACCCTGAGAAGCTCATATATGTGCAAAGCTGACTAATCTATCCAAATGTCAGGGCAACAAAGATACCACGGTCCCCAGGTAGGTTTCGCGTTCTGCCATAGATTGACTGTGAGAAGGAGCGTCGTGAGGGCGACTGTGATGAATGCCTACTTCTTGTCTCTGACAATTCTGTCCTCCGGCGTGACGAAGGGTGCCGTGATGGCGATCGTTGTGATTACCTTGATTCTGACGAGTGCCTCCCCAGCCGAGGGATAGGGCCTAAGGACAAAGCAGTGAGCAACTGCTCACAGACTACTGCAGAGATTTTCAGATGCATACTCATGTCCGACGGGAAGAGGCATCAGGAAGCTACAATTTTGGATCGTTCAGGCCTACCGCTTGGCCACCCCTCTCCCCTATCGGTGACCAGACGGGTTGGCATTGGCAAGGTTGTCCAAGTCCGAAGCTCATTAATGTGTACCAATGTCAGCACGCATACCACGATCTGCAGGCAGGGTCGGTCTTCTGTCATGGCGGCTGCTTGACGGGTATCTGTCTGTCATTGACCACCAACAAGAGTGCCATGATGCTGATTGTTTTGATCGACTGCTTCGTGCCTCTGAGGAGTCCCTCCCCCGCCGAGCAATAGGGCCCCAGAACAGAGGAGTTAACAACTACTCACAGACTACTGCAGAGATTTTGAGATGCATACTGATGTTCAGCGAGAAGAGGCATCAGCAAGCAACAATTTTGGAAGGTTCAGTCCTACGGCTGGGCCACCCCTTCCCCCCTGTCGGCAACCAGGTGGGTGGACATTGGCAAGGTTATCCAAGTCCGAAGCTCATTACTGTGTACCAATGTCAGCACGCATACCACGGTCCCCAGGCAGGGCCGGTCTTCTGTCATGGCGGCTGCTTGACGCGTATCTGTCTGTCATTGACCACGACGAAGAGTGCCATGATGCTGATCGTTTTGATCGACTGCTTCCTGCTTCTGAGGAGTCCCCCCACCGCCGAGCAATAGGGCCTGAGGACAAAGCCTTTAACAACTACTCACAGACTACTTCGCAGACGTTCAGGTACAGACTGGTGTGACATTGTTCCCCCTTTTGGACTTGTTGCTTCTCCTTACCCTTCTTTTTGGCCTCATCGTGTTGATGAACGGCAAATGGCAGCCCCATGCAGTGTTTTTTTAAACCACAGAGGGAGGGGCAGGGGGGGATTTCAGCGACCCACCCACCCAGACGTTTGGCAAACCCCATACCCACAAATGCTATTGGACATTCACCCACCCCACTACCACAGGCAAAATGCCTCACCACCGGCAAAATGCCTTGACCAGGCGCCGACCCAAAATCCCCCACAATAACCTACCCTACCCGGAAGCCCACCCAGCCGAAAATTCTCACGGACCCATCCTACGGTAGGACACACCCTAAAAAAGCTCTGGCCTCTAGGCAGCAGACATACTAGACACCCTCATCCTTTTGCCATGGTCTGGTTGGTTGCTGCATGAGGGCGATCTGGAGCGGCGTTGCGATTTCCTGCTTCTTGTCTCTGATGAGTCCGTTCTCTGGCGTCCTGCATGATACTCCCCGGCCGGGACACTATTGCGGCCTGAGGACAAAGCACTTGACCGCTACTCACAGATTACTACGATGCACATGAATGCACATTCACCCACCCAACTACCACAGACAAAATGCCTCACCACAGGCAAAATGCCTTGACCAGGCGCCAACCCAAAATTCCCCACAACGGCCTACCCTACCCGGAAGCCCACCAAGCCCAAACCTCTCACAGACCAGCCCTAGGGTAGGACACACACTAAACATGCTCTGGCCTCGTGGCAGCAGACATACTGGGCACGCTCAGCCTTTTGCCATGGTCTGGTTGGTGGCTGCATGAGGGCAATCTGAAGCGGCGTTCAGATTTCCTGCTTCTTGTCTCTGATGAGTCTGTTCTCTGGCGTCCTGCATGATACTCCCCCGCCGGGATACCATTGCGGCCTGAGGACAAAGCACTTGACCGCTAATCGCAGATTACCACAATGCACATGGATGCACATGAATGAGTCCATTCTCCAACGATGCACATAAATTTGTCCCTCTCAGCTCCAAAGAGCCTCACCATGCAGACCCTGTGTTGTTGCTCGCCTAGCTCCGAAGCCTAACAAAACATACAAATATCAGAGCCCTGCAACCAAGCATACCATTGTCCGAAGGAGATGATGGCCTTCTATCTTGTTCCGGTTGACGGCTGCCTCCAGGGTAGCGTTCTGACTGCAGGCTTACTCTCCGTGATGGATTCTATTTTTAGGTGGGCTGCTGGCTTTGTGCTGCCGCCGCAGGGGATAGTGATCTGCTCGCCACAGACCAACTGTCTATAGATGGTGACCTGTGCCTACTGTTGCGCCGTTTGTCTTCTGTCGAAGCTTCCGTGGAGGGCTCCTGTCTTGGTTGATTTCGCTGCTTTCAACGCTGTGGTGTCTTCTTAGATTCAGCCTTGGGCTTTCCTCGCTGCTCGTTCTTATGCTGACACTTGGACTACGCTGTCTTCGCTTCCGTGCTCCCTGTGGTGGCGCCTTCTTTGGTTTTCTTTTTTCTGCCAGCTTTGCTGGTGGCTTGGCCTTCTTTGGTTGTGGTGTAGGTGCCCCCTGTCCAACCACACTGGATGGCGCTGACGTTGTGGATGCCGTGAAGGGTTGTGATGTCGTGGATTTTGTGCATGGGGTAGATGGAGGTTGTACTTTGACAGGCCGACATGCCTCGACGCTCTGGTCACGCGAGGTGTGGCTGAACAGCATTGCGACTGCAAATAGAGCTGTGAATTGACAGTATTGGCAAATGTACGGCACCGACAACTGACTCAAGAGGATGTCTCCAAACGAAAATGAAGTCTGCACGTGGTCCTCGCCGGCGAACTAGAAGGTGCGACTGATTGGCATCACAGCAATCACTTTTTAATCGTGCATGACATCAACGGTGAACTTAAAACTGTCTTCTTCACGGATGTTGACGTCTTTCCGATAGCAACGTGGGAATTGCAGTGGGAGAAGCATACGGTGCTGAACACTCGGCAAGAATGCAGGCTTCCACAGCCTGTGATACACAGAAAAGGCACAGGGCAACGCCTTCCACTTCCCAAATCTGCCAACCTGCGGTGGGGCAATGTCGCGCGATCGCAGCAGAAGAAAAAAAAACAAAGAAAAAGACGCACAACGTGAAACAATAAAGCGCAAAATCGATTTTTCCGACTTCAGAAACCCCAAAAAAACATTTTACGCCGCTGTTTGGCGAGGTCACAAGATTTAGGACACTCACAGAAAAAGAAGAACAACAGAGTCGCGACCGCAACGAAGTTGAGCGTTGCTTGCCCCAGAACACCTAGCAAAGTGGGTGTCCTAGGCGCTAGGGACTTGTGCGCGCTCCAACAACAAGGAAGATGATTAGAGGCGAGATTAGGGCAAAAGCGATGGCCTTCGGCCAGGGAGTGGTTGTCATGGGGGGCTAACGGTCCTGTCCCGCGATGCAATGAGGGGCAACCATGACAACCGCTCTTACACGCTGTATATCCTTTTGATCGTTTCTCGGCTTTAAGTCGTGATTGATTTTTTGAATCCGAAAATCCGAAAATCTTTTCACCGCAAGGTTATCCGAATGCACGTGGACCAGCAGCAGCAAAGCCAAACGAATAGATACATTCGTCCAAAGTGTTATAATGGTCCACAGGTCGAAATCCTGCCAAGGGCCGGCAATTGTCCCAGGCCCAACATCAGAACAGACTCTGCAGTTGATATTTACAGTATTGACATACTCAAATGCAATCGTAAGTGCACTGCACTGAAAATCGCAATTTTAATACTACAAAAACTCCACAGATTCACAGCGTCAGCGCCAGCAACTGCGACACACTATCGCCAACGACTGCAACGCAATATAGGCTCACAACAGACAAATGCGAACCCGTCACACCCCCGGCCAAGAGTGACCTACCATCAGCTGTGGTGGTGACTCTGACACAGCACTGAGGGTGAGCTACTGTGTGCCATTCCCCAGGAAACTACCATACAAACCCAAAAGCCCATGCTTAGCTCCCCACCATTCTTTTTCGAGTTACGTATTTCTTTTTTCTTTTCCGTTGTTTGACACAAACTGAGTGTGGGCAAGCACTTCAAAAACCCAGTGGGAAAATGCTGGGAAAACATGTTAACTCCAGGGCCATAAAGTCCTTGAACAAAATCCCAGGCTGAAGCACTGCTGTTGTTCTGCCTCAAATCAGTAGACTGTCAGAATTCTCGTCGCTTCAAAACTCAGACTGTACTGTCTGTCACCAACAGATGAACAAGCAGATCAACAATTCACTTCAATACACAAATGAAAATGTACTGTTATGAACCTCAAACTCACTTGAAGGCTTACTCCTGGTGTGGTCACCAATGGTGCACGCAAACACCAGGTAACTTCAATTAGATAGCCCAATGAGCACAAAAACCGGTCGTCGCACGCAGTACTACAGGCTGCCCAGATCCATTGATAGTACCTTCAAGAAAATTCAATCCCACTATCGTTGTTGAGCTGCTCCAAATACTCGAAACGATCGCCAGCGAATTGCTTATTCTCCACCTTAAAGTTCAGCATCCTATTGTGCAAATTTCAACGAACGAGAGGACGAATATGACTGATACCCAGAGTCATACCAGTGAGAAAGGTTTCGAACAGGTCATCAAATTCGTCAACCTTCAGATCCTGCGACTTGACGAACTCATGCATTACCACTAGCAGATGTAGCAACGTCAGCATAAACCTGCCAACTTTAACAGTCCATAATTCAACGACAGAATCCAAGACACACAGAGGACCTGCGTATATTCCAACCTTTAAACTGGCACCATCGTGCGCCATTGATTCCTCGTGGCGCGCTCCTGCAAATGCCGCGCTCCGAAACTTCGGCGCTCTTCCTCACAGCGCGCTCCTGCAAATGCAGCGCTGCGAAACTTCGGCGCTCTTCAGCCTGAACAAACTCCAAAAAGAACAAGGCCATGACTGATGCCCAGGAAACTTCAGCGCTCTTCATAGTGAACTCAGGCGCGTGTTAGGCTCACGCAGCGCTGCAGCGCCTCCGCTGGCACACAAAGAAACTTCTGATTGTAAATGGAGCTCCACGAACTGGACGAAAACTCAAAAAAGCCTTGCAAGCGCACGCAGTGCCTTCCTACCCACGCACCAGGCAAAGGGGAGGCGCGCGCTAACCCAAGCATCAGAGCCGTCGACGCGCACACATGAGGCAACACTGCAAACGGCCTTGCCGCCGTTCATCAACATTCGAAAACTGCAAGTCCTTCAGCCGAAGCACTCGGCGCCGTTGTCAGCAATCCTCGTGACCTTCCATTTCGAACTGGATCTGGACAAGAAGACAGACCATACAGCGTCACCGGAAAGTCGTTGTCAAAGCCTCCAAAAGCTCCACAAAGCACGACGTACTGCTGCGTGTGTAGACCGTAACAGTTTTGAATATCCTTTTGATCGTTTCTCGGCTTTAAGTCGTGATTGAGTTTTTGAATCCGAAAATCCGAAAATCTTTTCACCGCAAGGTTATCCGAATGCACGTGGACCAGCAGCAGCAAAGCCAAACGAATGGATACATTCGTCCAAAGTGTTATAATTGTCCACAGGTCGAAATCCTGCCAAGGGCCGGCAATTGTCCCAGGCCCAACATCAGAACAAACTCTGCAGTTGATATTTACAGTATTGACATACTCAAATGCAATTGTAACTGCACTGCACTGAAAATCGCAATTTTAATACTACAATAACTGCACAGATTCACAGCGTCAGCGCCAGCGACTGCGACACACTATCCCGAATGACTGCGATGCAATATAGGCTCACAACAGACAAATGCGAACCCGCCACACACGCCAACCTCCCTTTTTGTAGCACAAAAGAGCCGCCAAGGCAGGAAAGCGGAACGATGCGTGCCCCAAATTCACTTAGCAAAGTGCATGCAATAGGAGTAGGGGACTTGGGCGCGCCCCAACACGAACAAGCAAAGCAAAACGACAAGAGAACATAGGGTAGATGCCACGAGAACACGCCGGCCGCCGAACCAAGTATGTAACACAATACGCCATGCAGCCACATGACAAAAGGGAGCCGAGGTCAGAGCACAATGGAAAGGGCACAACCGCCACGCCACCACCAACAAAAGAGCACACCCACTACTACCCCCCGCACGCATAGGACGGGGAAGCCATAGGACAAGAAAGGTGTGTGAGAGTGACAAGGGGAAAAGACCACCCAAGCGCAAAGCGCCACACGGAAAAATAAAGAAAGGCACGCCACACCATGAAACACATGCAAAAGTGCCCGGGGACGCGAAGCCATGAGGTATGTCCATGCACGCACGCTGTTGGAGCCGCCGCATGCACGACAAGGTATAAACAAGGAGAGGTACCCACCACCGAACAAACCACCGCCATGAGCACCATGCCGCCGTACAACCACTCACGTACGCAGTCTATGCTCTCTACACTCTAGGCCGTTCGCACGGAGGGAAGAAGCATGGTATGAGGGACACCCGTATGTAACCAAAAAAAGGGAACCACAGGCCACCAGAGGGCGCACCACCGCCACAAAACACACGTACCACAAGCATTCAGGGGCACAAGAGGAGCAAGAGGTATGCCCGCGCACATATATGCCACCGCAAACAACAAAAGGTATGGATGTACACAACAAGAGACACCACGGATGGAGACACATGCAACGCCAACGCGCCCAGCAACCAAAGAAAACGCCACCCGTTCTCCTTTCCCGAACATGCACACCCTATAGGCCGCCACCGCCGAAGAAAATGTGGACACCACCAAAGAACACACGAAGAACAAGAGGCCACCAACACCGCGGAACGGAATAAGGATGGTATGAGGGCATACCTAGTGGGCAGCCCACGCGGAAAGAGGTGATGGTATGAAGGAAACCCGCGCGAAACCGAGGGAAGGGAGAGACACGCCGCCAGAGAGCACACCAGCGCCACCAAACACACAAACCGCAGACCCGAGGGCACAAGAAGAGCAAGAGTGGTATGCCCAGGTGCGCGCAAGCAAACACAAACAAGGTATGGCACAGGAGCACGAGCTGGAACCCGCCGCAGCAATCGCCATAGGGATAGAAGGACGAAGGACGGACAACGAGCACGAAGTACACAACTCCGACCGAGGAAATGCCATCAAAACCTCCCCCCATCCTCTCTCCATAGGCCATCAACGCGGGAGAAAGCCGCCAACGCCAGAGAAAATGTGGACGCCGCCAAAGAACAGGCGAAGAACAAGAAGCCACCAACACTGAGGAACCGAACATGAGTGGTATGAGGGAATACCTAACGGGAAGAAGCGATGGTATGAAGGGCGCCCCGCCCCGCGAAACCGAGGGACGGGAGCCACACGCCACCAGAGAGGACGCCACCGCCACCAAACACACAAAGCACAAGCCTGTGGGCACAAAAAAAGCAAGTGGTATGCCCACACACGCAAGCATGCATGAGCAAGGTATGGCGAGGGAGCGCGAGCCCGAACCCGCCGCCGCGAACACCACAAGGAGAGAAGGACCCAAGATGGACAAAGAGAACGACGTAAACAACGCTGCCACGCCAGCGCAGCTGCCGACCGGGAAACCGCCATGAAGCCCACCCTCCTCCCTCTCTCTGTAGGCCATCAACCCGGGAGGAAGCATAACACAACAAGCAGGCCTGCCCGCACACCGTGGTTGTTTCGTTAAAACGTCAGGGCTGTCTCTGTCGTGTCTTCGTGGGGTGGGGCGACTCCTGCATTCCGCCTGCACAGGTAAAAACAAGGTTGCAAGGTATGTACAACGAATGGTGCACGTAGTGCGCACGTAGGTTTAGAGAAGACGAAGTGCTCGCGATGCATGTGCCGGATTCCGACATACACACGTTGCCACACTTCCTTGTGCATGCACCCACCTTCCCTTCTCTTCACAGGTCCAAAGGAGAAATGACAAAACAGGCACAACAGGAGGAATCGTGCAAGCCACACGATGCAATTAAACGCTTGGGGTTGTTTATAACTCACAATAGGTTGATTTAAAGGCTTAGGTTTTTTCTGCGTTCGCTTCACTTCGGCATTCACACGATGCATGGTGAGTAAGGTAGGTAAGCCCAGGAGGAGCTCACCTTCTGGTTGAGTCAGCGTGGTTACAGTGGTAGTGATCTCGCCTCCCTTCCCTGCATGCGTGCACACGATGCATTAAAGGGATTTGACAGTGGGCCACGCGCTGTGCATCCGGTATGAACGCTTGCCAGGTTACCCAGGGCTTCGCCCTACGTTCCATAAGGGAACGAGCGAAGTCTTTAAGCTTGCTTGCTTGCAACTGGGTTCAGGAACAGTGTATTATAGGGCACACTAA
Source organism: Eutreptiella sp. 'Long Island Sound 2002' (assembly GCA_964036045.1). Lineage (NCBI taxonomy): Eukaryota > Euglenozoa > Euglenophyceae > Eutreptiales > Eutreptiaceae > Eutreptiella > Eutreptiella sp. 'Long Island Sound 2002'. The sequence continues at coordinate 83,252,721 of OZ038378.1, forward strand.
GAAGTGTATAATACGTGGAGTGTGTCTTGGCTCCTCCGTCTTGAACCCAGTCCATTGGCCTCTGTTGTACAGGTGGGAGGGTCAGGGTGAACTGGTGCAGTCCCTTGAGCCGTGCTAAAATATACGGCGCTGATCACACAATCAATTGTCTGCGCCTCAGCCAGGAGTGGCGAGGGCAGTTCGACTCCATCAACATCCGCGCTGTGCACGCCACCTGTGCGCCCTTCCCCTCCAAGCCCTAGCAGGGACACGTGTTGCGACGTCCCTGTTAGGCCACAGTTGCTTAGCAGCGCTGTGTTCTCTTGTCTTCTTCACAGAAGGGTCATTAGGACCCACGACTTTATCTTCAACACCACCCAGTAGAACCTGCGTGTAGGAGTGGTAGTCCTGTGTGGGGGCTTGAGCCAGTAGCAGTAGCGCTCGCCCACCAGGATGGTGCCACCGTATGGTGTGTAGGACCTGTAGTGCGTGGGCACAGGGCCAGAGGGCATGCAGGCCAAGGGGACAGTGTTGGGCCCCCACACCCACACACCCGCGGCCACCGCATGTGGCTGACGGACCCTAACAGCACGCCCAGAGGGCGGGCAGTCGGGGGAGGGGGAGCGCCTGACTACAGACGCCCCTCACAACGGCGGAAGGCACCCCCCCCGGGGACGCCCTTCCGCCACACCCAGAGCGAGCAACGCCGGCCCGCAAGGGCGCACGCTGTGGGGCGGGGGCTGGGTCTTCACGCCCGCACCGACCGCGGCCGGGACACACGGGTTGCGGAGCCCCGGCTGCCCGCTCCAGAGGACAGGCAGCCGGGGGAGGGACAGCGCCTGACACCAGACGCCCCTCGCAACGGTGGCAGCCCCCCCCCCCCGGGGACGGCCAGCAGCCACACCCGCGGCACGCAGCCCCCACAGGGCATGCAGGCCAAGGGGACATTGTTGGGCCCCCACACCCACACACCCGCGCCGACAGCACGTGGGTGGCGGACCCCAACAGCCCGCCCAGTGGGCGGGCAGTCAGGGGAGAGACAGCGCCTGACCTTAGACGCCCCTCACAATGGTGGAAGGCACCCCCCCCGGGGACGCCCTTCGGCCACCCCCACAGCGAGCGACGCCGGCCCGCAAGGGCGCACGCTGTGGGGCCAGTGCTAGGTCCCACGCCCACACCGACCGCACCCGGGACACACGGGTCGCGGAACCCTGGCTGCCCGCTCCAGAGGACGGGCGGCCGGGGGAGGGACAGCGCCTGACACCAGACGCCCCTCACAACGGTAACAGGCCACCCCCCCCGGGGACAGCCCCCCGCCACCCCCGCGGCACGCAGCCCCCACGGGGCATGCAGGCCAAGGGGACAGTGTTGGGCCCCCACACCCACACACCCGCGCCCACAGCACGTGGGTGGCGGACCCCAACAGCCCGCCCAGTGGGCAGGCAGTCGGGGGAGGGACAGCGCCTGACCTCAGACGCCCCTCACAATGATGGAAGGCACCCCCCCCCGGGGACGCCCTTCCACCACCCCCACAGCGAGCAACGCTGGCCCGCAAGGGCGCACGCTGTGGGGCCGGTGCTGGGTCGCCACGCCCGCATCGACCGCACCCGGGACACACGGGTCGCAGAACCCTTGCTGCCCGCTCCAGACGACAGGCGGCCGGGGGAGGGACAGCGCCTGACACCAGACGCCCCTCACAATGGTGGAAGGCACCCCCCACGGGGACACCCTTCCGCCACTCCCACAGCGAGCAACGCCGGCCCGCAAGGGCGCACGCTGTGGGGCTGGTGCTGGGTCCCCATGCCCTCACCAACCGCACCCGGGACACACGGGTCGCGGAGCCCCGGCTGCCCGCTCCAGAGGACGGGTGGCTCGGGGAGGGACAGCGCCTGACACCAGACGCCCCTCACAACAGTGGCAGGCCACCCCCCCCGGGGACGGCCCCCCACCACCCCCGCGGCACGCAGCTCCCACAGGGCATGCAGGCCAAGGGGACAGTGTTGGGCCCGCACACCCACACACCCGCGCCCACAGCACGTGGGTGGCGGACCCCAACAGCCCGCCCAGTGGACACGCAGTCGGGGGAGGGACAGCGCCTGACCTCAGACGCCCCTCACAATGGTGGAAGGCACCCCCCCCGGGGACGCCCTTCCGCCACCCCCACAGCGAGCAACGCCGGCCCGCAAGGGCGCATGCTGTGGGGCTGGTGCTGGGTCCCCACGCCTGCACCGACCGCACCCGGGACACACGGGTATCGGAACCCTGGCTGCCCGCTCCAGAGGACGGGCGGCCGGGGGAGGGACAGCGCCTGACACCAGACGCCCCTCACAACGGTTGCAGGCTAACCCCCCCGGGGACGGCCCCCCACCACCCCCGCGGCACGCAGCTCCAACACGGCATGCAGGCCAAGAGGACAGTGTTGGGCCCCCACACCCACACACCCGCGCCCACAGCACGTGGGTGGCGGACGCCAACAGCCCGCCCAGTGGGCACGCAGTCGGGGGAGGGACAGCGCCTGACCTCACACGCCCCTAGCAATGGTGGAAGGCACCCCCCCCGGGGACGCCCTTCCGCCACCCCCACAGCGAGCAACGCCGGCCCGCAAGGGCGCATGCTGTGAGGCCGGTGCTTGGTCCCCACGCCCGCACCGACCGCACCCGGGACACACGGGTCGCGGAACCCTGGCTGCCCGCTCCAGAGGACGGGCGGCCGGGGGAGGGACAGCGCCTGACACCAGACGCCCCTCACAACGGTGGCAGGCCAACCCCCCCGGGGACGGCCCCCCACCACCCCCGCGGCACGCAGCCCCCACAGGGCATGCAGGCCAAGGGGACATTGTTTGGCCCCCACACCCACACACCCGCGCCCACAGCACGTGGGTGGCGGACCCAAACAGCCGGCCCAGTGGGCGGGCTGTCGGGGGAGGGTCAGCCCCTGACCTCAGACGCCCCTCACAATGGTGGAAGGCACACCCCCCGGGGACGCCGGTCCGCCATCCCCACAGCGAGCAACGCCGGCCCGCAAGGGCGCACGCTGTGGGGCCAGTGCTGGGTTCCCACGCCCGCACCGACCGCACCCGGGACACACGGGTCGCAGAACCCTGGCTGCCAGCTTCAGAGGACGGGCCCCTGGGGGAGGGACAGCGCCTGACACCAGACGCCCCTCACAATGGTGGAAGGCACCCACCCCGGCACGCCCTTCCGCAACCCCCACAGCGAGCAACGCGGGCCCGCAAGGGCGCACGCTGTGGGGCCTGTGCTAGGTCCCAACGCCCGCACCGACCGCATCCGGGACACACGGGTTGCAGAACCCCGGCCGCCCGCCCCAGAGGGCGGGCAGCTGGGAGAGGGACAGCGCCTGACACCAGACGCCCCTCACAACGGTGGCAGGCCATGCCCCCCGGGGACGGCCCCACGCCACCCCGGCGTCACGCAGCCCCCACAGGGCATGCAGGCCAAGGGGCCACCCTTGGGCCCCCACACCCACACGCCCGCGGCCACAGCATGTGGGTGGCGGACCCCAACAGCCCGCCCAGTGGGCGGGCAGTTTGGGGAGGGGGAGCGCCTGACCACAGACGCCCCTGACAACGGTAACAGGCCACCCCCCCCGGGGACAGCCACCCACCACCCCCGCGGCACGCAGCCCCCACGGGGCATGCAGGCCAAGGGGACAGTGTTGGGCCCCCACACCCACACACCCGCGCCCACGGCACGTGGGTGGCGGACCCCAACAGCCCGCCCAGTGGGCAGGCAGTCGGGGGAGGGACAGCGCCTGACCTCAGACGCCCCTCACAATGATGGAAGGCACCCCCCCCCGGGGACGCCCTTCCGCCACCCCCACAGCGAGCAACGCCGGCCCGCAAGGGCGCACGCTGTGGGGCCGGTGCTGGGTCGCCACGCCCGCATCGACCGCACCCGGGACACACGGGTCGCAGAACCCTTGCTGCCCGCTCCAGACGACGGGCGGCCGGGGGAGGGACAGCGCCTGACACCAGACGCCCCTCACAATGGTGGAAGGCACCCCCCCCGGGGACGCCCTTCCGCCACCCCCACAGCGAGCAACGCCGGCCCGCAAGGGCGCACGCTGTGGGGCTGGTGCTGGGTCCCCACGCCCGCACCAACCGCACCCGGGACACACGGGTCGCGGAGCCCCGGCTGCCCGCTCCAGAGGACGGGTGGCTCGGGGAGGGACAGCGCCTGACACCAGACGCCCCTCACAACAGTGGCAGGCCATCCCCCCCCGAGGACGGCCCCCCACCATCCCCGCAGCACCCAGCCCCCACAGGGGGTGCAGGCCAAGGGGACAGTGCTGGGCCCCCACACCCACACGCCCGCGCCGACAGCACGTGGGTAGCGGACTCCAACAGCCCACCCAGCAGGCAGGAAGTCGAGGGAGGGGGGGCGCCTGACCTCAGACGCCCCTCGCAACGTGGAAGGCAGCCCCCCCGGGGACGCCCTTTCGCCACCCCCACAGTGAGCAATGCCGGCCCGCAAGGGTGCACGCTGTGGGGCCGGTGCTGGGTCCCCACGCCCGCACCGACCGCACCTGGGACACACGGGTCGCGGGACCCCGGCCGCCCGCCCCAAAGGACGCAAGGCAGGGGGAGGGACAGCGCCTGACACCAGACGCCCCTCGCAACGGTGGCAGGGCACCCCCCCCCGGGGACGGCCCCCCACCAACCCCGCGGCACACAGCTCCAACACGGCATGCAGGCCAAGAGGACAGTGTTGGGCCCCCACACTCACACACCCGCGCCCACAGCACGTGGGTGGCGGACGCCAACAGCCCGCCCAGTGGGCATGCAGTCGGGGGAGAGACAGCGCCTGACCTCACACGCCCCTAGCAATGGTGGAAGGCACCCCCCCCGGGGACGCCCTTCCGCCACCCCCACAGCGAGCAACGCCGGCCCGCAAGGGCGCATGCTGTGGGGCCGGTGCTTGGTCCCCACGCCCGCACCGACCGCACCCGGAGCACACGGGTCGCGGTACCCCGGCTGCCCGCTCCAGAGGACAGGCGGTCGGGGGAGGGACAGCGCCTGACACAAGACGCCCCTCACAACAGTGGCAGGCCATCCCCCCCCGAGGACGGCCCCCCACCACCCAGGCGGCACGCAGCTCCCACAGGGCGTGCAGGCGAAGCCAGGTAGGGAGGAACCGGGACCGGACCGCCCGCCCCTGAGCAGGCCAGACGGAGCAAGGGACCGGGGCAGGAAACACGGGGGGGAACGGACCACGTGGAGCGGCCCTACCAGCGCCCAGTGACGGGACCACGCGAGGTGTGCACGCCACACCACCCAAGGGGGGGGGGAGCGGACGCCTCGGGAGCGCGAGCGCACAAACACGCAGAGGGCACGCGGGGACTACCAGATTGGGAAACCGGAGCGACCTCGCGGAACGCACAGACCGGGTGGAATGGCGTACCAGTGAGCGAGGGTAAGGGACACCTGGACTGGACGGCCCGCCACACGCAGCGCGGGACACGCGGGGTGGGAAGGGGGAAACGGGAGAGACACACAACCAGGTACCGGCCCGAGCCCCCCGAACCGGCCGCGAGCGCCGCGCACACACGGACGGGGCACCCCACCCGCCAAGGCAGTAGTGGCGCACCCCAACCCCTAGGCAAGGCAGCCTCCGCGCCAGCCCAAGGTGGTCCCACTGGCGACAAGCCAGTAGCACGGGCCCGGCGGCGCCGGCGCCCCGGGCGACCACGCATTAAGGGGGCAACGCGGTGGGTAAGCGCCCGCAGCCACGGCTGCCAAATTGATGCACTGACCGGGGAGTGGCGAAACGGGGAAGCCGGGGAGGGACGGGGCTCCGAGCCCTGTGAACCCGGGGGACTCCGCCACCAGGCAGGAGGTGCGTCTTGGAGGGCCCTCCACTAGGACCCGGTGGGGAGAATGTCAGCTGGCCCGACCAGGTGGCCCCCCGGGGCCGAAAGGCGTCTAGTACCCGCAAAATCAAACCTCAAACCTCAAACCTTTTGTATTTGTTGCTTCTCCTTACCCTTCTTTTTGGCCTCATCGTGTTGATGAACGGCAAATGGCAGCCCCATGCAGTGTTTTTTTAAACCACAGAGGGAGGGGCAGGGGGGAACTTCAGGCACCCACCCACCCAGACTTTTGGCAAACCCGAAACCTACAAATGCTATTGGACATTCACCCACCCCACTACCACAGGCAAAATGCCTCACCACCGGCAAAATGCCTTGACCAGGCGCCGACCCAAAATCCCCCACAATAACCTACCCTACCCGGAAGCCCACCCAGCCTAAAATTGTCACAAACCCATCCTACGGTAGGACACACCCTAAACGAGCTCTGGCCCCGTGGCAGCAGACATACTGGGCACCCTCATCGTTTTGCCATGGTCTGGTTGGTGGCTGCATGAGGGCGATCTGGAGCGGCGTTGCGATTTCCTGCTTCTTGTCTGTGATGAGTCTGTTCTCTGGCGTCCTGCATGATACTCCCCGCCCCTGACACTATTGCGGGCTGATGACAAAGCACTTGACCGCTACTCACAGATTACTACTATGCACATGGATGCACATTCACCCACCCAACTACCACAGACAAAATGCCTCACCACAGGCAAAATGCCTTGACCAGGCGCCGACCCAAAATTCCCCACAATGGCCTACCCTACCCGGAAGCCCACCAAGCCTAAAATTCCCACGGACCAGCCCTAGGGTAGGACACACTGTAAACAAGCTCTGGCCTCGTGGCAGCAGACATACTGGGCACGCTCATCCTTTTGCCATGGTCTGGTTGGTGGCTGCATGAGGGCAATGTGAAGCGGCATTGAGATTTCCTGCTTCTTGTCTTAGATGAGTCTGTTCTCTGGCGTCCTGCATGATATTCCCCTGCCGGGATACCATTGCGGCCTGAGGACAAAGCACTTGACCGCTAATCGCAGATTACCACGATGCACATGGATGCACATGAATGAGCCCATTCTCCAACGATGCACATAAATTTGTCCCTCTCTGCTCCAAAGAGCCTCACCATGCAGACCCTGTGTTGTTGCTCGCCTAGCTCCGAACCTGAACAAAACATACAAATATCAGAGCCCTGCAACCAAACATACCATCGTCCGAAGGAGATGATGGCCTTCTATCACGTTCCGGTTGACGGCTGCCTCCAGGGTAGCGTTCTGATTGCTGGCTTACTCTCCGTGATGAATTCTTTTTTTGGGTCGGCTGCTGGCTTTGTGCTGCCGCCACAGGGGATAGTGATCTGCTCGCCACAGACCAACTGTCTATAGATGGTGACCTGTGCCTACTGTTGCGCCGTTTGTCTTCTGTCGAAGCCTCCGTGGAGGGCTCCTGTCTTGGTTGATTTCGCTGCTTTCAACGCTGTGGTGTCTTCTTAGATTCAGCCTTGGGCTTTCCTCGCTGCTCGTTCTTATGCTGACACTTGGACTACGCTGTCTTCGCTTCCGTGCTCCCTGTGGTGGCGCTTTCTTTGGTTTTCTTTTTGCTGCCAGCTCTGCTGGTGGCTTGGCCTTCTTTGGTTGTGGTGTACGCGCCCCCTGTCTAACCGCACTGGATGGCGCTGACGTTGTGGATGCCGTGGTGGGTTGTGATGTCGTGGATTTTGTGAATGGGGTAGATTGCGGTGGTACTTTGACAGGCCGACATGCCTCGACGCTCTGGTCAAACGAGGTGTGGCTGAACAGCATTGCGACTGCAAATAGACCTGTGAATTGAGAGTATTGGCAAATGTACGGCATCGACAACTGACTCAAGAGGATATCTCCAAACGAAAATGAAGTCTGCACGTGGTCCTCGCTGGCGAACCAGAAGGTGCGACTGATTGGCATCACAGCAATCACTTTTTCATCGTGCATGACATCAACGGTGAACTTAGAACTATCTTCTTCACGGATGTTGACGTCTTTCCGCTGGCAACGTGGGAATTGCAGTGGGAGAAGCAAACGGTGCTGAAAACTGCCTAGTTCGGGACACTCGGCAGGAATGCAGGCTTCCACAGCCTGTGATACACAGGGAGGGCACAGGGCAACGCCAACCACTTCCCAATTCTGAATGTGCCGGCAATAATGCCAAAGGATTGCACAAAACTGGAATGTCTCTAGGTCACTCCACTCCTTGGCGATGAACACCAAAGATCTCACCCTGTTGTGTGCTGCTGCGTGCCATGGGGAATCGCCTGGAAGGGTGGTGAAAATTCGCCGTAACTTGTTGCCAAGCTCCCGAGTGGTAGCACCAGTGCACTCTTTCAAGCCCCCTCGCCAGGACGTATGGAAGGATCGAAGTTCCCTGGGACCTGGGACTGGTTCACTGTCTGGGGCAGCAATCTGCACACGTTGAAAATGATGGGTACTATTAAACTTCAGCATAACTGACAACAGACGCACGGGGGGGGCGTAGCAACGGGCCATACGCCGACTCGCCCCCACTTTCCAGCCAATTTCAGGGCCGGGGGGGGAGGGAAAGGGGCAGCTGGGTCTGTGGGGGGGTCTGGGGCGGGCTGAAGGGGAGGGGGGCACCCGGACCCCAACATATACGGCTTGAAATGACCCACTCATCGCGGTAGACATTTTTCCAGTGTGTATGTTGGCAAAGAAAACTGCAACAGGGGGGGGCATGGTTGGTGGTACTTGTGTTTAAGGGCATAGCAGCCCCGAGTCAATTCCCGGCCGGGGTCGAAATCAGAACTGGCTGCCTCAACCTTGCCTTATCGGGGGCTCAAAAGTGGGCAGAGATGCTACATCACCCCGGCATTCTCGGGGGTCCCCAAACAAATTCGGACAAAATCAGAATTGGCTGCCTAAACCCTGCCCGCTGGCGGCCCCAAAAGTGGGCGGAAATGCTACGTGAACCCTGCTTTCTCAGGGATACCCAAAAAAGGGAAAAAAAAAAGGGAAAAGATTTCCCAGGTACTCCTTGACCCTGCCTGTTGTCACGCAGATTCACCTCACTGGGGTTTGAACCCAGGCCCCTTCAGTTGCAGGGGCACTGCTTTCCCACTAAGGTATGGGTCATCTCTGACACACCTGTGCACAGGGGTGGTATTCATATTTCGTCCAATTTGGTTTTCATCCATTATTGAGTTCTTTTCAAAAAGCTGAGTATTTTGAGTATAGACACATGGGGTGAAGACTCATTTTTTCAACCTCTACTTATTCAAGCAAAATTTGCTTCGGGCGCCTTCAGCGCTTATTGTCCGGCACTTGCCAGCCAATTTCCAGGGGGGGGGGGGGGAGTCGGCGTAAAGCATCCGGTGCCGACAAGCCCCCCGCAAACAAACGGCTCTTGCGTGCGTAAGCTGGGGCAATCTCCACCTAAGAGTTTGTATACCAACTGCACCCGAAAGCAAGAGGCACAAATTACCTGTGCCAGGCGCATGGTTGTGTCATTCCAAACGGACCCATGAGCGTTCGGATCATCTTTCGGGTCCCGTACACATGGATGTTTACGTTGGTACCCTGGTCCAGAATTCACCAGGAGCTCCGACCCGTTTATGATTGCCTTTGTAGTTACCAAACCAGAAAGGTGCACAAGACCCCCACTCAACGGGATGCGTTGGAGACTAGTGTTTGCAAATTTTCCACCATGGTTTGCAAAGCTGGTCCCTCCATAGCCTCGAATAGGCTTACCAATTCCTTCCAGTACAAGAGCCCGCGGGACAAGGGTATAGTGGAACGTAGCATCAGACTCCTTCGATGCCTCCGCAAAAGTCTTCAACGTTCCATACATAAGGGGCAAAAGATGCTTCTCACGATAATCAGAGGTTGGGAACAACCCAAAGCCCGCTCCTGGTATGTTGGATTTCATGACTACAATCGCATCACAAAGTGTATTCAGAGCATGCTCAGTTTGGAAATCTTTCAGCCTCGTTTCGTAAAGGCGCTGCAATGGATGCCTTCCCTATGAGAAAGCATCGGTACATGAATTCCATGTGCGGGCATTGCTGTGGATGGGTACGAGCAGACTTTTTGCTTCATTGCTGACAACCGCTGGCCATGGGATGGAGAGGCAGTATATTATCCCTCATCAAGGAAGCAGGAGAAGTGGCGAGGCCTCAAAAACCAGAGACTTCAAGGGTGCTTGGATGGTTGGCTAACCCCTAGATGGGTGATGCAAAGCAGCATAACTTCGCATCGCAGCACTCAACACACACCTTTTCCAAAGATCTCACCCATTGACTGTCCTCTGCTGCCTCGGCGTTCTCGCTGAGACTTTCCTTTCTCATGGCCGTGTGCTTCCGACCCCACATCCTTAGGATCCACATCCTTAGGATCATCTGCTCTTCTCTGTGCTTGGGCCTTTTCATCTGCCTGTAAGCAGATGTTCGAATGAAGTAAATGCAAGAAAATGACTTTAACGACAGTGGTGCCATCAGGGCAAAAGAATGATCAAAACAGAGAAACGAACCTGCTTCTCGGCATTGGTTGTTTCGGCTTCCTCAGCCACTCTCTTCTGCTTGTCGAGCTCTTCTGCTCTCCTCTGTGCTCGGACCTGTTCCCCTGTCTGCAAGTTCATTCTGGGCTGAAGCACATGCAAGAAAACCACTTTCACCACGCCAGAAGACAATGGGGCCATCATTCCATCATGGCTGGTTCAAGAGTGTATCCCGACGCTCAGCGCACACCTGTTCCAACGGTGTCCCCCACTGACCAGTTCTCGCGTCCATTAGGGCGGAACCGCAGAGACGTTCCTTCTCCGGGCCGTGTGCTTCCGACTCCACATCCTTAGGATCCACATCCTCAGGATCATCTGCTCTCCTCTGGGCTTGGACCTTTTCATCTGCCTGTAAGCAGAAGTTCGGATGAAAGAAATGCAGTAAAATGACTCTAACGACAGTGGTGCCATCATTCTATCATTGCTTCATGGTGGTTCCATCAATGCCAAAAAATGATCCAAACAGACAAAGGAACCTGCTTCTCGGCATTGGTTGTTTCGGCTTCCTGAGCCGCTCTCTTCTGCTTGTGGAGGTCTTCTGGTCTCCTCTCTGCTCGGACCTGTTCCTCTGTCTGCAAGCAAATTTTGGGCTGAAGCACATGCAGGAAAACCACTTTCACCACGCCAGAAGACAATGGGGCCATCATTCCATCATGGCTGGTTCAAGAGTGTATCCCGACGCTCAGCGCACACCTGTTCCAACGGTGTCCCCCACTGACCAGTTCTCGCGTCCATTAGGGCGGAACCGCAGAGACGTTCCTTCTCCGGGCCGTGTGCTTCCGACTCCACATCCTTAGGATCCACATCCTCAGGATCATCTGCTCTCCTCTGGGCTTGGACCTTTTCATCTGCCTGTAAGCAGAAGTTCGGATGAAAGAAATGCAGTAAAATGACTCTACCGACAGTGGTGCCATCATTCTATCATTGCTTCATGGTGGTTCCATCAATGCCAAAAAATGATCCAAACAGACAAAGGAACCTGCTTCTCGGCATTGGTTGTTTCGGCTTCCTGAGCCGCTCTCTTCTGCTTGTGGAGGTCTTCTGGTCTCCTCTCTGCTCGGACCTGTTCCTCTGTCTGCAAGCAAATTTTGGGCTGAAGCACATGCAGGAAAACCACTTTCACCGCGCCAGAAGACAATGGGGCCATCATTCCATCATGGCTGGTTCCATCGGTGCAGAAGAGAGTATTAGGACACGCAGCGTACACCTGTTCAAACGGTCTCACCCACTAACCAGTTCTCGCGTCCATTAGGGCGGAACCGCTTGGACTTTCCTTCTCCGGGCCGTGTGCTTCCGACTCCAAATCCTTAGGATCCACATCCTTAGGATCATCTGCTCTTCTCTGTGCTTGGACCTTTTTATCTGCCTGTAAGCAGATGTTCGGATGAAGTAAATGCAGGAAAATGACTCTAACAACAGTGGTGCTATCATTCTATCGTTTCATCATTCTATCATTGCATCATGGCGGTTCCACCAATGCACAAGAATGATCCAAACAGACAAACCAACATGCTTCTCGGCGTTGGCTTTTTCGGCTACCTCAGCCGCTCTCTTCTGCTCTTTCCTTTGTGCTAGGGCCGTATCATCCGCCTGCAAAAAGATGTTGGGATGAAGAACATGCCAGAAAATGATTTTCACGACACCAATGCAGTGGTGCCTCGCTGCGCAATCATTGTAGGTTCCATTGATGCACAAGAATTTTTCATACGCAAAAAGGATCTTGCGTCCTGGCGCTCGCTGCTTCCTTGGCCGCTCTGTTTTGCTCGTCGAGCTCGTCCGCTTTCCTCTGTGCTTGGGCTTGTTCCTCTGCCTACAAGCACATGTTCGGATGAGGAACATGCAAGAAAATGACTTTATCAAGGCCACCTAGGATTGTATGAGGTATCAGAATCCCGTAACTGAACCGTCCAAAAACTGCCGCGATCGCGATTTACGGTCCGCCGCAACCCAATTTTGCCGAGGTTTTGGTGATTTGTGCCAAATCTGTGCGCATCTGCCCCGATTCAGATAGCGCAATCGGTAACATACGACGTTATCTAGTTGCTGTATTGAAATCACGTCGATTGGTTTACCAGATGTCCAGATGAACCAGAAATAAGACCATTTTTGCCCATTTTTGCCACTTTTTGGCCATAAACGGTCATTTCCACGATGTCCTTGTGGTGTCACAAGATTTCAAATTGATCAAGTTTGTCCCTAGTGCCCTGTGAGGCTAGGCAAGCAATGATTTGTGGCCGTGCCTGCCCTTTACCCAAGATAATAATCTGGAGTGTGCCAAAAAACGCCCAAAACAGCTATATTTGCACTTTTGAACACATAAATGTTGATTAAAGTGATACGGCCGTGCTTTCATGTGACTTCAAATTGATCACGTTTGTCGGCCCGGTGCCATCATTCAATCATTGCTGGTTCAATCGATGCACAACAAGTTGTCAAATAGACAAAAGAACCTGCTTCCCAGCGTTGGCTGTTTCGGCTTCCTCAGCCGCCCTCGTCTGCTCTTTCCTCTGTGCTTGGGCCTTTCGATCTGCCGGTAAGCAGATGTTGGGATGAATCACATGCAGGAAAATGACTTTAACGATAGTGGTGCCATCATTCAATGATTGCATCATGGTGGTTCCATCAATGCACAAGAATTTTCACAACAGACAAACGAACCTGCATCCTGGTGTTGGCTGTTTCGGCTTCCTCCTCCGCTCCCTTCTGCTCCTCGCGCTCATCCACTTTCCTTTGTGGTTGGGCGTTTTCCTCTGCCTGCGAACAGATGTTGGGATGAAGCACATGCAAGAAAATGACTTTCACGGCACCAAAATACAATGGTGCCATCATTCTATTATCGTTGCTTCCATCGATACACACAAATCTTCCATGCGAACAATAGAACCTGCTTCCTACCATCAGCTTTCTCGGCTGCTTTGGCTTTCTCGCAGCGTTAGCTTTCTCGGCTGCTTCGGCGTTCTCGCTGAGAGTTCCCTTCTCAAGACCGTGTGCTTCCGACTCCACATCCTTAGGATCCACATCCTTAGAATCATCTGCTCATCTCTGTGCTTGGGCCTTTTCATCTGCCTGTAAGCAGATGTTCGGATGAAGTAAATACAGGAAAATGACTTTAACGACAGTGGTGCCATCATTCTATCATTGAATCTTGGTGGTTCCATCAAGCGCAAGAATGATCCAAACAGACAAACGAACTTGCTTCTCGGCGTTGGCTGTTTCGGCTTCCTCAGCCGCTCTCTTCTGCTCCTTCCTTTGTGCTAGGGCCGTTTCATCCGTCTGCAAATAGATGTTGGGATGAAGAACATGCTAGAAAATGATTTTCACGAAACCAATGCAATGGTGCCTCGCTGCACAATCATTGCAGGTTCCATTGATGCACAAGTATTTTTCATACGCCAAAAGGATCTTGCCTCCTGGCGCTGCCTTCTTCCTCAGCTGCTCTGTTTTGCTCGTCGAGCCCGTCCTCTTTCTTCTGTGCTTGGGCTTGTTCCTCTGCCTACAAGCACATGTTGGGATGAAGCACATGCAGGAAAATGACTTTGTCAAGGCCTGGTGCACCATTCTATAATTGCTGGTTCCATCGATGCACAGCAAGGTTTCAAATAGACAAAAGAACCTGCTTCCCGGCGTTGGCTGTTTCAGCTTCCTCAGCCGCTCCCGTCTGCTCTTTCCTCTGTGCTTGGGCCTTTTCCTCTGCCTACAAACAGATGTTGGGATGAATCTCATGCAGGAAAATGACTTTCACCATGCCAAAATACAATGGTGCCATCATTCCATCATCATTGATTCAATCGCTGCAGAAGAATTTACCATACGAACAATAGAACCTGCTTCCTAGCGATGGCTGTTTCGGCTTCCTCTGAATGGATCCCGCTCTTCTGCTCATCCACCTCCTCCACTTTATTCTCTGCTTCAGTCTGCTCCTCTGCCTGCAAGTAAATGTTCGGATGTAGCACATGCAAGAAAATCACTTTATCTACGCCACATTACAATGGTGCACCCATTATATCACTGCTGGTTCTGTCGATGTACAACAAGTTTCCAAACAGACAAACAAACTTGCTTCCCGGCGTTGGCTGTTTTGGCCTTCTCGGAGGCTCTCTTCTGCTCGTCAAACCCTTCCGCTTTGCTGTGTTCTTGGGCCTTTTCTTGTGGCTACAAGCACATATTGGGATGATGCTTCGTCTGCAAACTGGTTCAAGTCATACATCGCCCTCTCCTAAACCTCAGCTTGGGCTCGTGCACAAAACCAACTCACATTAGCGGTGGAGACTATCCTTCACAAGAAGTTGGCAGGACAAAGGTAGGTAGGTAGGTATCTTCGAGAGCTCGGGATGCCTCCTTTGACATTGCAGGAAGGAGGTCTTACCAAGGGGACGTCCTGTCCCTCCCACTGCCCTATGTCAGGTGCCTCTTGAGCCGCTCCCGCATGTGCTTGGGGAGGCATTGTCGCGGCCACCCGGTCCATGTGTCCCAGGTGGGGGGGGGTCCCCACATGTGTCCATGGGTAGGGCCACATGCCCCCTCCTTTGGGCGGCAGCTCTGGGGGCTGCCCAGCCGTGTGGAGTATCTCTCACCACAAGGGGTATTGCTCCCGCTAGTCTACGGTACGACCGCCTCACCCCTGTGGCTTGAGTTGCGGGGCCACTCTGCTTGGCAGGTGACCCCCTCCTGGACTGTGTACCGGCTCGCCTGTCACCGGTTGCTTCCATGGCTCCGGGTGACGTTTGCCATGGTCCCCGATGCAGCCTGGCTGGGCTCGGACCAGTGGCCTTGGAGTACCGCTCCTGCCACTGGCCTGGTGGGTCGGCTGGTTCGCCCCATTGCGTCCCACCCATGGGGTATTGGTTCTTTCCTGTCCCTCGACCGCCCTACGTGTGTGCAGTGTCCTGGGCCGCTTGGCTCCTGTTCACCGGTGTGCCTGCGCGGTTTGCTGTGTTGCTTGTGCGGTGTCCTGGGCCACTTGGCTCCTGTTCACCGGTGTGCTCGCTCGGTGTGTTGTGTTGCGTGTGCGGTGTCCTGGGCCACTTGGCACCCGTTCACCGGTGTGCGCGCTGTGTGCGGTGCGCGTGTGCCATGGGTGGTTGTGTCCCTCTTCCAGGGGCGCGCGTACACTGCAGGCACAGGCACGGGCAGCTGGTGCGGCGGTGCAATAGTGTTGTGTCCTCTGGCGTATGTCGTCGGTGCTGTGGCGGCAGTCGCGACCCAGGGGTGCGGCTCGCGCGTCCTGATGTACACGGGCTTGGGTCAGGGTGGGTTTGGTGAGGTGTCTCTTTGCTTCTAGAGCTGGCTGGTTAGGCGGCTGTGTGGGCTGTGGGTGTGGGTTCTGGTTACGTTGTTCCCTCGGCGGGCCTGGTTAGGAGTCAAGGGTTAGCTGTTGCGGGGTGTGGTTCGGGTTTGAGTTGTGTTTGGGTTTTGGCTCGGTTGGGCGGTTGCGACGGTAGCGGGCCTGGGTTCGGTGCCTTTGGGCGTAGTGCCGTCCGTTGTCGTGTGCGTTGGCGTCCTTTGGCGTCCGGTTCGTTTGGTGACTTCTGGGCGGGGCCTGGCGTGGCGCCCTGTGGCGGTGTTTTGCTGGGTAACGGGGTTAGGTGGCGGCGCCGCTGGCCGGGGGTCAGGCGCGTCGTGTTGTGTGGTGCGCAGGGCTCCTGGGGTGCTGTGAGTGCCGCCGGTGTCGGTGCGCCGACGCTTGTGGGGTGGTGAGGGGGTGCGTTTGTGCGGGGCTTGGCTTTGGGTGATGTCTCACAGGCGGATGCTGTCTCGCTGTGTCTCCTGGAGGGTCTCCCACAGGCGCCTGAGGACATACGGGTGGTCCTGGGGCGCGAAGAGGTTGCAGGGGTGGACTCCCAGGGGGTGGAGCGCATCGGCCAGCATGGCTTCCCATGCGGCCTGCGGCATCCACCCCCCCGCCGGCCAGAGGCGGCAGTTCTCCACCGACCCCTTGCGGGGCCGATGGACCAGGCCCTCGAGGGAGGTCTCTCCCCGGGCCCACTTTCGCAGCTCCCAGAGCTGTGTGTGGGTCCAGCGCTGCAACCACTGTCCCTGGGCGGGCCTGCGGTCTTGGGCGGAGGAGTGGGCGTGGGTGGGTGTGACGGGGTCGTGGGGACCGGTGGCGGTGGCGGGCGTGGGGGATTCCTCGTAGTCCAGTTCTGTGGGGGTGCGCGGGGAGTGGGGGCGCGCGCAGATGTGGACCCGCGGGTGTGCACGTACGGTCTCTGCCTCGGGGTTGGGCGGGGACTGGCGGCGGCGGCGGTAGTGGGGCATGCGCTGTATGTGGGCTGTCATCGAGGGTTGGTAGGGGGGCAGGGACGCTGCTGGCGGACCCTGGTGTCCTTCTGGCCTGGTCGGGGGCGGTCCATGGGCCTGGCGTGCGGGCTTTGGGAGGTGGCGGGACGAGGTGCGTCGTGCTTCGGCCCTGGCGCGCTCCGCTATGAAGGTGGTGGCAGCGGTGTCGGTGACGGTGGGGGGGCGCCGTGCTGGGCGCTGCTGCCTCCGGGCCTGGGACGGCTGGGGCCGAATGTCATAGAGGACGTCCTCGAGGGGCCGGGCTCGCGCTGCCGTCGTGGCGCCGGGTTTTGACTTGGGTTTGGGCTCTGCTGCGCATTGCGGTTGTGGCGCGCTGACGGGTTTGGGTGGCTGTTTCGCGGCGCTCTTGGGTTTCGGCTGGGTCGCTGGTGTGGGCCTGGTTGGGGCTTGGGCCTTGGCGGCGGCGGGGTTGCTCGCGGTGGGGACGGGTTTGGGGGCCCGTTTGGGAGGTGTCCCCCGCGGACTGGGGAGTGGAGTGCTGGATGAGGACGTGGTGGTGGTGGTGGATGAGGTGGTCGTGGTGGTGGAGATTGTGGAGTCGGAGGCGGAGGAGAGGGCTGTGGGAGACGGCGGAGGGTCCTGGGCTTCGGGGGCGGGCGTATGATGCTGGGTCCTGTAAGTAGCGAGAACGAGGGTGCGGGTTCGGGCACCGGGCGTGTGCGCGCGTTTTCCCTGGTGATCTGTGCGTGCCAGTGCCGGTGTGGCGGCGTTGTCTCGGCTGCGCGGGCACGTGGGTTACCCGGGGGGTCGCCATATCTGCTCCAGGACGTGCGGGTGTGTTTGCTGGAGGTAGTCGAGGGTGCGGAAGAAGCATCGCTGGATGCCGGGCATGTCCTCCTCTGTGAGGTGGGGGTAGTTTTGGGTGGGGGTGTCTGGGCCCGGCCATAGCAGCGCCATGAGGCGGGCTGCCACCATGTATGGGCAGAGCTGTAGGGTGGTGGGGCGTGGGGGGGTGGGTCCCCTGCGGTTTAGGGGGGCTTCCCTCTGCTGGGGGCGCAGCGTGACCACCCACACCCACCGGTCCGTGGGGATCCCCCAGGTCCGTTGGGTCCACTTGGCGAGGCAACACATCGCCCTACGAAGGCCCTGGCTGCCGCTGCGGATGGAGAGCAGCGTGTCCAGGGATTTTCGTTCCCACGTGCCCCAGATGTGGGGGTCGTCCGGGTCGTCCCCCCTGGCGTACGTGTCGGGGCCTGGGTTCTGTGGGGGGGGGGCGTAGTCCGCGGGGAGGAGGGAGTCGGTGCCGGGTACCACCCAGTGGTCAGTGGGTGCGTGGTAGTGGGTGGTGGAGAGGGTGTAGTGCAGATTGTGCATGAGGGTCATGTACGTGGAGTGGGCTGGCTGCTGCTCGTCGGGGGTGGGGATGTCCCCCGGGACGTGGTGCCGGAAGTTGCTCAGGGAGGCCATCGGGGCTACCCATGTTTCCCGCTCCCACTCTTTGGTGTTGTCGGGGGTGGCGCCGGGTGAGGGGTGGGCCATGTTGGGCTCGCGGTAGCGGGTGCGGCCCTGGGTGCTGTCCCGCTCCGGCACGGGACGTCCGACTAGGTGTCGCCCCCAGTCGATTGGGGGGCACCCAGATCCAGCTCCTCGTGGGGGGCGGGCTCTCGCCGTCTGGGGTGGCGCGTGGGGGGCGGTCGTGTCGGGCGACGTGGAGGAAGGCGTCGAAGAGGAAGTCTCGGACGCCTTCCCCCAGGGTGGCCGCCTGGACCAGGGTGGCGGCCCGGATGCGGGTGCTGGTGCCGGAGGTGCGGAGGCACAGCACGTCGTCCTGTTCCCCGAGTCCTCGGAGGTGCTGCCGTACCTCTGCAGGGGTTGTTTAGGGCGTAGTGTTCGGCCCGTGCGGCGGCTGGTGATGCGGGCTGTGATGAGGGCGTTGGTGTGGGTTTCGGGGGGGTGATCGTCGTTGTCGCGCGTGGGGTCCGGTGATGGGGTCTCTTGTGGCGGTCGCGGGAGGGGGGATTCGCGGTGGCGTGTGTCGGCGGGGGCATCGACATCAATTGGCTGGTGCTGGCTGCCGCGTGTTGCGTCCGTGGCCTGGTCTCGGGGGGGGGGGCGGGGGGGGGTGGTGTGGGGGTGGCGCTGTTGGTGGTGGGGGGGGCGGGGTTGGGTGTTGTGCTGGCTGGGGGTCTGGGTGTCCCTGTGGGTCGTGTGGGTGTTGCGTGTGTGCACCGTGCGGCCCTTGCGGTTCTTGACTGGTTGTGGTGCCGGGGTGTGGGTCGGAGGCGGCCGCATGGGCGTCCGGGTGGGGCTGTGGTCCGTATGTAATGGGTGGCTGCTGGTGGATGGTGCTCGCTGGTATGGGGTGTGGGTGGGGGGGCTGCTGCTGGTGGTGGGGCGCTCCTACTAGGCCCTGGTGTTGCTGGTGTGCGGGCGCGGCTCCCCGCAGGTCCATGGGGGTGTACCGTGGCTCGTGTGACGTGGGTCCGTGTAGTGGGGGCGGCGGGTGGTGTTGGACTTTGTGGTTGTGGTGTTGAGGGTGTGCTGGTTGTGTGTGGTATCCCGGCGTTGCTGGGTGTGGTGGTAGGGGCTGGTGGTGGTGGAATACGTGATGGTGTGGTGCGGTGATGTGTGCTATGTGGGGTGGGTGGTTCGTGGGGCCTGGTTGTGCTGGGGCGTGGTGGGGATGTAGCTGGTGGGGGTCGCTGTAGCATGGGGGCATTAGGAGGTAGGGGTTGGGAGGGACGGGGGCGTGGTGGTGGTGTTGGTGGTGCCATGTCCCCTGGCTCTGCGCGTATGGTGGTCCTGGCATGGTGTCGACGTGTGTGGGCGGTGGTTGCTGACTGGGCTGCAGGGTTTGGGTGCTGCGGTACGGTGGTGGTGGTGGGCCATGGCGGGGGCGGTGTTGTTGGTGTGCCCCGGGGGTCTGGGCGTGGGGTGGTGTGTTGTGGCTGGACCCGGGCCCTGGTCGGGGCGTCGAGCCCTGCTGCCGGGCGCGCTGGCGGGCCCCCTGACCTGTCTTGGTCTTCTTGGCCTGGTGGGTGTCGGGGGCGGGTGAACCCCCCTGTCCCTTAGGGGGCAACGGGGAGCGGGCGTGCCAGCGGTGTGCCTCTTGGAGGCTCGTCTTGAGGCCTCTGACGTAGGTGCGCTGGTCCGTGAGGCCCATCCGTGTGGCAGTGGCCTCGTCGGGGGCGGCCAAGTGGGCGTCCCGACAAGACGCCCAGCCCTCCGGGGGCTTCTGTTGTGCGGGGTGGGGGTGGTGTGCCGGGTAGAGGAGTGCGCTGAGTGGGTAAGGTGTTCCCTTCTGTCGGCCGAGGGCGGTGTTGAATCGGTGGCAAGTGATTCGGACATACGCTGCTATCTCCTCTGGTGCCGTGTCGGCCCACGCTTCTGGCGTCAGGGCTGCTGCTTGGGGGGCCGGGAGTTGTGGGTCTGGGAGGTGTAGGTCACGTTGGTGGAGGTATAGGGCGAGGAGGATGTGGCGGGCCGCCACGTTCAAGCCGCCTCCGCTGTGGCGTAGGGGTGGGCTGTGGGGGGGCAGGGGTGTGCTGCCCGAGGCCACGGCTATGGTCAATGCGTGGTCCACCGCATCCGCCACGTAGTACCCTCCCAGGTGGTCCCGGAGGGTGTCGGTGAGGAACCCGAAGAAGCTGGGGTGGCTGGCGGGTGGGGGTGCGGCTGGGGCCGCGGGCCGCTCGCGGTGGTGGGGATTGAGGTTCCCGCAGTGGGGGCAGTGGGTGAGGCGGTGCGCGGCTCCGTGGCAGACCCAGTGGTCTGGGTTGCAGGGCAGGGCTGTCTGTGGTAGCCGCTGGGGTTGGTGGCGCGCGCATGCTGTTCGGAGTGTGTGCGGTGCTTTTGGACCCGTGTGTGCTGTGCCAGTGTTGTGCTCGGTGGACGGTGTGTAGACGTGCCGGGGGTTCCGTGTTGGTATGTCACGGGGTAGGTTCTCATGGTTGGTAGAACAGGAGTTTGAGGAGGTGGGCTTGGTCTGTTTGGGGCAGGGTTGCTGCATGCTGCAGGTATTTGTGGGTGCGGTATGTGAGCTGCTCCGCTGTCTTGGCAACGGTGGTCCGCTGCATGTGCGCCGCCGTGGCCTGGGGGTCCTCCGCGTGGGTGCGTAGCAAGGTGTAGACGGCAGTGGGGACGAGTCCCCTGCGGACCGCCTCGAGTACCTCTGTCTGCTTGAGGGCGGTGGTGAGTTGCTGGGTCGCTGGGGACTGCGTCAGCCATCCGGCGTGCTGTGCGATGGTGTGGGTTGGGTTCCAGTCTGTGAGGGTGTCCGGTCCTTTGTACTGGGGGCACACCTTGAAGTGGTCACAGGTTTCTTCTTCCGTGTTGCTGCAGATGCATTTGGTGTATCCTGCGGGGACGTGGATCGAGCGGCGCGCATACCATCGGTGGTATCGGGTGAGGAGGGGAAGCTGTTCGAGGGCGAGTTGGAGTCGAGGTTTTTGTAGGTGTGCTGGGAGGCTATCCGGGCGCAGGGCGGAGTAGTAGAGGGGGGTGTGGACGGAGTCCTCGAGGCGTCAGAGGAGTTCGGTGTTCGCTGGGTGGGTGTAGGGTAGTGGTACTGCTTGTCTCGATCTGTGTACGGCGTGTCCTCGGGCATCCATTGGGGGGTCTGTGTGGCCGGTGGTATCGGGGGCAGGTGCTGCAGGTGGCTGTGGTGTGGGGTGTCCAGTCGCACGTGTTCGAGCCCTGAAGTGTGGCTGGTGTTCTGGTGTTTGGCCTGCGTGTCTGCGCATCCATTGCCGTATGCGTAGTGCTGTGACTCCTGTTTGACGATGTGTAGGGCGTCCTGGGGGTGCATGCCCCTGAAGGCCATCCATAGTCCCAACGCTTGTGTGGTGAGGCCGAACTCGAGTGCCTTGTGGAGTGGCAGGTCCGCAAGGCGCCTGGTGAGGTGGATGTCGACCGTGGCGTCCACGACTACCCAGATGTTGCGGGGCCGGATCGTTGTGGGTGGCGGTGTGGCGGTGACGGCGTCTGCCGTGGTGCGCAGTTCGCCGTGGGAGGACGCCCCAAAGATGGTGGCCCCGGTGTGGTGTTCTACTTGGAGGCCGTCCGGGTGCCGGGTGATGCGCACGGAGGCGCAACCGACCGTGGGGGTGCGTTGCTGGGTGCTGGATGCGTCAGTGAAGTAGATGATGTCGGTGTCGCTGGGTATGGGTAGGCGGGCAATTGCTGTGGGGTGATAGACGTAGATGGGGTTCCCTTGGGCGGTTCTGGCGGTGATTTGCGTGGGTTGTAGTAGTGGCGCTGCAAAGAAGCCTATCCCCTGGGTGATGATGGCCTGGGCTCGTGGGGTGGGGCGGAGGAGGCCCGTGTCTGGGCGCCCCTGGGTGATATACGCGTACATCAGGTGGAAGAGGTATCCCGTATTGGGGTGGAACTTCTGGCACGTGATGGTCTGTCGCCGCTCCTTGTCGTCTTTGTCGCCGCGGAGGGTGGGGCATTTGTGCTGTAGGGGGCGCATCGGTGCCTCCTGAGGTCCTGCGCGGTGCGGGTCGCAGCGGTCGTACTCTATGGCCACGCTGTCCGGGTCTGCCCGCTCGTTGGTGAACGTCCATGTCGCCGTGGGTGCTCGGGTCCAGGCTACGTGCGCCGGGTGGTCTGGGGGTACCGTGTGAAAGTAGGGGGAGAGCCAGGCCTGCTGGTCGGCGGTGGCGGCGGCGATG
Source organism: Eutreptiella sp. 'Long Island Sound 2002' (assembly GCA_964036045.1). Lineage (NCBI taxonomy): Eukaryota > Euglenozoa > Euglenophyceae > Eutreptiales > Eutreptiaceae > Eutreptiella > Eutreptiella sp. 'Long Island Sound 2002'. Next base: position 83,275,034 of record OZ038378.1, read on the forward strand.
GGGGTGTGGTAGTGGGTGGAGATGAGGTGTAGCAGGGGCCACGGAGTGTCGAGGGCTGCCGGGCCGCAGTGCCAGCACGTGCGTGGTATGCCCCCGTCACTGTGTCTGACTGGTGGTACATCGGTCTCCGGTGCATTGTGTTTGGGGATGAACCAGGGGGCATGGTGTCGCTGGACAGTGCGGGTAGCATGTTTGTGGCCGTTTGGTGCTAGTAGCAGGATGGTGGGTGGTGTCCAGCCTTCGACTGACGGGGTGGGCTCCTCCTGCGTCGTGCCGCCTTCGTTGGGGGTCTCGTGCTCGCTCGGGCGGGGCCGGGGGTGCTGACGCTGGAAGGCTGTGTACGCCGTGTCGATGTCCTTGGGCCCCGGCATGTCGCGCCCTGCCTTCGTAGCACATGCGCGGGGGTACACTTGGAAGACGTGGCGTGCTGGCCATTGTGGGTCGGAAAAGAAAAGGGGCGTGGTGGGCGTCGCATTGGGCCATGATCCTCATCTGTGTTGGGCTGATATACACTATGGTGACGGTGGCCCCCACAAGGCGCAGGGTGTCCACCTCGCCTGCCGGGTGTCGGTGGATGTCGGTGTGCGTGGCCACGAGTGGCCCCTGTTGATCGCAGTGGTGGTTTGTCAGGATGGCGTGTGTGTGGTGCGGTAGGAGGAGTTAACAATTGTAGCTGGGCCCAGATGCCAGTGCCCACGGAGGTGGAGACGCCGCGTTGCGCCAGTATCCATCGGGGGCAGGTGTTGCGGGCCATTTGTGCTTCTTTTATGCGTATGGCTGCCGCCTCGCGAACTTCAGGTTGGTGGTTGTGTGTCACCCTGTGTAGGAGGTGCGCTGCGTGTGTCTCGCATAGGCCATGTCGACCAGGGCGCCTGTATTGTCTCCGTAGTAGCGCCAGTGGGCCATCATGGCCTCTTTGAGGAAAGACGTGGGCCAGCCTCCGTGTTGCGCCCATGGCTTCGTCACTTGCTGTCGAGCGTGGCGTAGGGCGTCTTGGGGGCGCAGGAGGTGCAGGGCTTGGTACCTGATTGCCGTCTTGAGCACTGCTTACATGAAGTACGCCAGGCCCTGCGTAGACAGGAGGTCCCCCCTGGCAATTTGGGGTAGCCGGGCGAGGCGCTCTTCCAGCTTGCTTGGGAGTGTGATGTGGTGGTGCCGCGTGGCCTGTGTGACTCCCAGGTGGACTGTGGTGTCTTCCAGGTGTAGGGGTTCGCCTTTCCGGATGTGGGGGCTGGGGGTCCTGGCTTCGGCCAGCCCGACCGATTTGCGGGGGTGCACTAGGAGCTGGTGGGCGTCCAGGTAGGTTGTGGTGAGTTGGAGAATGGCGGACGCTTGCTCGGTGGTCGTTGGTAGCCCTGCGTTCTCAGGGTCGCGGTGGCGGGTGGCCGTAGTTAGGAGGTTGCTGTCCGCGAAGTTGATGAGGGGGGAACGTAGCGGGTATGGGGCATACCCCGGGTATACCCGTGCTAGCTGGAATGCCAGTGGTAGGCTGACGAGGAGGTAGAGGAAGGGGCCTTCGGCGCCTCCCTGGGGGACCCCGCTGTCTGTGCCGGTCGAGGGGGTGAGGCCTGCGGCTCTGATGACGGCGTAGAGTCGGGTCTGGATGTACCCGGTCATGAAGGATAGGAATGGGAGGCCCATGGCATCCCATACCTCCGTGAGGAGCCGGTGTGGCGCGTGGGGGAATGCGCCTTGGACATCGAGGGAGGCGATAATCATCTCGTAGGGGTTCATGTCCAGTGCGGTGTCCTGGAGGAAGATGGCCTCGTGGGGGGACCTGCCGGCCATGGCTCCTCACATGCTGGCGGGCACGTGGGCGAAGACCGCCGGCGCGATGCGGCCTAGGATGAGCGTCCACACCAGCTTGACTTCGGTGGTGGCCCAGACTATGGGCCGCCAGTTCCCCGGCTGTGCCAAGTCCCCCCTTTTGTAGAGGGGCCGGACCACGTTGGCCCACTCAGGGGGGATGGGCGTGGCGCCCGTGACGATGTCCCACAGGCGGGCTGCCAGGCGGCGTTTGACGGGCAGGGTGAGGCTTTGGTATGCTTCGGCCGGCAAACCGTCGACGCCGGGGAGGACCCCCTTCTTCAGGCAGTTTACGGCGCGTTGCAGTTCTTAGATGCTGAAGGGGTTGTGTTCGATGGCGCGCCGCTGTTCCCGGTTGAAGACCCTGGGCACATGCTCGCGGATGGTGTTTCTGGTGTGGGGGTCGAGCTCGGGGAGGGCGTCCCTGTGTTGTGCCTGGAAGCTGTCCAGGACTGCCTGGAGGACGGCGTCGGGGTCATTGGTGAGGCCTCCTTCAGGGGTGCGCACCGCGTTGATGGTACGGCGCCCCGTGTCCTCCAGGATGCGGCTGACGTACCGCAGGGACTTGTACGGCGTGTCGTTTCTGCCGTATCTTTGGCGTTCCTCGGCTGCGGCCGCTATGCGCGTGGGCGTGCCATTCCTGGAGTTGGTGGCGGCGGGTGGTGAGGAGCGCACAGAGGTGGGCGTCCCGGTCTCGTGCCTCCGGTGTGCTGGGGCGTGGCAGGGTGGCGATTTCCTCTTTTGTGGTCCAGATGTCATGGACGAGTCGTTGGAGGGTGAGGTCTGGTGGTGCTCCCGTGTGGCTGGTGTCACGCTCCATGCCGCATGCTTGTGCCGCCCGGTGCATGGCGGTGCTGAGTGTCGGTGCATCCGGGCGGCGCAGGATGGCGTGTAGGGCCCTGTTATACCTGTGCCAGGCGCCGTGGTCGTCCTCGGCCGGGAACTGCAGTGTGGGTGGGAGGGTGTCGTCTGGCAGGGTGGCCCCGGGCTGGGGGTAGGTTGGGGATGATGAGGTCAATGTAGAGGGGTCGGTGGCCCGTGCCTGTGGGCGGGAGGTCCCCGTAGGCTGCTTCGTGGACGCGCAACGTTGTTGGGTCCCCGTAGCAGGTGTCGATGCGGGATGGTTGGGTGCCGGCTTGGTGGGAGTAATGAGAGTGTGTGCCAGTGAGACCTGCCGTGGGGTCGGTGAGGCTCAGCTGGTGCATGGCGTCCCGGACAGCTATGTTGGTGGCTGTCGGTGGGCCGGTGCGGTCGTCGTCGTTGGGGGCGGCGTTTAGGTCGCCTATGATGATGGTGGGTGCCAGGAGGGAGAGTCGGCTCTACGCCAGGCTCAGGGTGTCCAGGAAGTCCTTGGTCTCCTCCCCGAATGGGACGTGCGTGAGTAGCACGTTTAGCTGCCATCCGGGCCCCACGCACTCGTACGCCCCGAGGGGACCATCCACTCCGAGGTCGGGGTGGGCATGCACCGTGACCGACGTCTTGTGGTAGAGGGTCACCCCCCGTTGCCAGTTGGCGTGATATTTGTTCCCCTCCGGGTCCATGATCGGTGCTGGTTCGGGTTGGTCTGCTCTGCGGAGGGCTTGCTCCAGGAACCCCAGGAGGTTTGCGCCTTGCGGGTGTGGCCCGGGCATGGCTTGCAGTGTGGCGGCCTTGGTAGGGTTGTAGGTGACCGCGCGCTCGTTGAGGATGTTGATGTGGGCGTGGGCTTCCGCAGGTGCCGGTTTCTGGGGACCGGTAGTTGGGGGGGCGGGCCGTGTCCGGCCCTGGCCCCGTCAGGCTTCGAGGAGGTCGATGACGCCCTGAGCTGCGGTTGCCTTGCGGTTCCGCTTCTGGGGCTGGGGTAGGGCCCGTGCATTGTGGACTTCGCCCGTTTACTCGGTGCCGGTGAGGTGCTCTGTGTCGGGGGTGCACAGCTGCATGGGGACCATCTCACGACCGGTTCGGTCTCGCCGGAGTTCGATGGTGCGCCCCATCTTCTTGTCGTTGGGGGTGGCCGGGTCCCACTTGACGTGGATCTTGAACCCCTGGTGGTCCCCGGTGACGAGGTACCGGTGCTTGACCTCCCCTGCGGCCCATATCCACTTGGAGGGGCCCGCGGCCGTGGCGTACTCGAAGGGCAGCTGCACCCAGGTACCGATGGCGTATTCGGGATACAGGGCAGCGGCTTCCTCATTGGTCCAGCTCTTCGACTTGGCTCTTGCCTTGGGCACGGGTTTGGCCTGTGCCGGGGCCTTGCGCTTCTGCGCACCTTGGCGGCGCCCGGCAGCGGGTTGTCATTGTTGGGCAGGTGCGCCCTCGGGCTGCTGTACGGGTGCGTGGCCCGGTGCAAACACGGGGTGTTCGCGGGCGGCTGGGACGTTGGGCTTGGACGTGGGGAGGGAATCCTTCAGCTGGAACACTTGCATGGCCATGAGGCCAAGCACTTCCTCGGCCTCCTGCAGGGTGTCGGGCGGGTCCGTGGGCCAGGTGAGGAGCCGGTGCCCGGTGCCTGCCCCGTGGCGGCGCATGTGGGCCGTGTAGCGGGTGGCGTGGCGTGTCCACGCTGGGGTGCGTTCTGGGGGGAGGGGGCCTTCTGGCGCCCCCTGCGCCCCGTAGAGGGCGGAGTGCAGCGCTTCCCAGGCTGCCTCTGGGGCGTGGGGGATGCGTGCGGCGAGACGCAAGCGGTCCCCTCCGCGTGGTGGGGGCGGGACTTCGTCGTCGGGGGCGTGTGCTGTTGCCCGTCTGACCTTGCCGTGGTCGTCCCATTCCACCGTCCACCAGGTGTCCCGGTGTTTGAGGATGTGGACCTCCGTGGTGGTCGGGGGGGCGTCCATGGCGTCCCAGCTGACGAGCTGGATGGGGCGAACTTGGCGGTGGGTCTTCGGGGGTGCTTGCATGTTGAGGATTTGGTGGATGTCCTCGGCGTTAGGGCCCGTGTCGGGGGCGTCCTGCGCTGCCTGGGCTAGAGGTGGGGAGGGGCGGTCCTCCCAGAGTCGGGAGGCGGACGCCGTGGCGTACATGGCTGCAATCAGGACGTGTTCCGTCAGCCCTTCCACCATGAGGTGGGTTTCCCCCTCCAGTTCTCGGGGGATGGTGGCTTCCGCCTCTAGGGTGAGGAGTGCGATTGCGCGTTTGGGTCCAGGTGTGGCGTGCGTCGGCTCATCCGGCGGGCGTCCGTCGGATGGGGTGTGGGGGGGGCGCTTCTGGAAGGGGGATGGTCCCACCGCCAGGTGCTCGACAAGGTGTAGCGGTATGGCGTGGTGGCGGTCCGCTGCGGGCAGGAGGTAGGGGTGTGGGTCCCCGGGTATCGTGCCGAGGTATATGCCCCCCCTGTAGGTAGGGGTGGGCAGGGGTTGCTGCAGAGCGCCTGCGCATGGTTGCGCGCACCGAGGGTTGCAGTGGGTGCATTGCGCTGTCATGGGGTGCGGTACCGCGTACGCGGTGAAGGGCCCTACCGCGCGCTGGATGTGGCGGGGGATGATGGTGCGGAGGTCCGCCACCCGTGCCGTGCGGCTTTCGCCATAGTATATCCAGAGTGTGTCCTCCAGTGCAATTTTGGGGCGTAGCTTGCGGGCCAGTAGGTTCAAGGTGCTTTTGTGGGTTGCCTCGGTGACGGTGCCGGGTCCAGCGTTAATGCGTGGGAGCAGCTGGTTTTGGTGGTGTGTGGTTTTGGCGGTGCTGTCGGCGGGAGGGGGCGCCTGGTGCGTGGGCCTTTTGCGCACGGTCGGGGCGACGTGTAGTGGATGCTTCCATGCCGGGCGCGGGTGGTGTTGCGGTGGCTGGAGGCCAGGGTAGGTGGTGAAGGTGTATATGGTGACGGGGGAGCGCTGATGCGTGGCCTGGAGGTAGTAGTGGTCGCGACCCGTGTTGTGGGTGACAATGACGTTTGGCGTTGGTATGTCATAGTGGAGTGCGGTATTGGGGAGTTGTTTGGTGACGCGTGCCGTCGCGTTCCCCTGTTTTGGGCGCGGTGTCGTCGGGCAGGAGGATGTGGACGGCCCACGCATCGTGGGCAGGGAGGTCGAGGTCCAGTAGGGTGGGATGAATAAGGCGTCCCCGGAAGTGTGCGAAAGCTGGGTTGTGGCGTGCCGCCGTTTCTTTGACGATGGACGGTGCCCATTTGGGCGGCGCCCCAACTTGCTGGGCCATGGCGGCGACGGCGTGGGCGATCGCTGTGAGGTCTGGGCTGATGCCAGGCTGGTCTGCCGGTGGCTGCAGGCCCCACTCAGGTGCGGGGTGGTGCCACCATAGGGTGTAGCCCTTTTGCGTGTTATCGTGGGGGTTGTGAACGAGGCCCTGGTGGTTGGAGATGGCGGTCTTGAGGGCTTCCGCTGCCTCGCGGTGGAGGGTGCGCGCGTAGGCCCAGACTCCGGTGGGGGGGGCTGCCGCGGTGTGGGATTCGGCCGTTGTGGGGGCCGGCTCGAGGGTGTGACTGGTGAGGGAGGGTCTGTGCAGCCGTTCGTGCAGGGAGGCGCACACGTGTGCCCACCTGTCCGCTCATCCCTGTTGGGCGCTTCCTGTGTCTGCCCCTGTGGGCAATCACACGATGACCACGTGCCAGGGGTGTGACCCCGGTACTACGGTGGGGGGTGTGGTGTGCTCGTGAGCGTGCAGCGATACTGCGGTGTCTGCGTTTGCCTTCATGTAGTCCTCTCCCTCCGCTGTGTGGACGTTTTCGACGGGGGGCTGCGTGTGCGTCTTCGCGTCCCGGAGCCACAGGTACGTGAGCGCCACGGTGCCGGGGAGGATTTCCCCCCACGTGAAGGTGCCTTCGGGTGATGCCCACTGCAGGGGCAGTGTGCGGCGTCCCCGCGAGTCGTTGGTGGCATGGTAGTGGTGGGGGAGGTGACGTTTGGTGAGCCGGTGCGGCATGCGTTCGGTGGTGGCTGTGGGGGGGTTCCAATTACATTCCTCCGGGGGGGGTGCGTCTGCGTCGTCCTCCTGGGGCTGGGCTACCGGCAGCGCCTGTGCATTGGGTGTGGCGTCGGGCAATCCGCTGTGTGTGAGGATGTAGAAGCCCTCGGGGGTGAGTTGGAGGACGATGTCCCACTTCGCCGTTTGCTCTAGGGACCACTGGTGGGGTCCGTCCTGCGGTCGGTGGAGGCTGACCTGGTGGCCCCATCTCCAGCTGTGGTAGGCGAGGAGGCTGAGGACGGTGTCTTGCTCCGGGTCCTCCATGCTTTCCACGTATGCCGTCATGTCGGTGATGCCGACGGCGTACTAGTCCTCCCATTCTTGTGTGGGGGTGCCTGGAGGGGGGGGGGCGGTGGTGTACCCGTGGAGTCCCGGCCCCGTGACGTCGGGCAAGTCGTGCTCGAGGGACGCCCGGTACTCGGCGGGCCCTTTGCTGGCTTTGTGGGTGGGGTGGTGGCTCCGCAGGGCGTTCGACAGGTGCGTCCGGGGCGCCCGCTCGCAGAAGGGGGGCCGGGGGGGGATTTTGCGGGGTGGGGTCCGCGGGGCCGCTTGCTGCGGGCTCGAGCTACGGCGGGTTGAGGTCCATATGATGCTCCGTGTCCTCCGTGTGTTCGAGCTCCAGCTCTAGCAGGCTGTCGATGTCCAGGGCCATGGGGTCATCGTGTGTGTTCACGTGTTGGGGTGCTGCTTCATGGCACGGTGGGTCTGTGATGCTTGTGCTCGGGGCACGTGCGGCGGCCGGTGCGGGGTCGTGCGCCGGTGTCCGGGGAAGCGCGCCGTTTGAGTTGGTTGTGGTGTGTGGCTGCTTGCTGGTGACTGTCCTGGCCGGTGGTGTTGCCCCTGTGTGCGGTTCGGGTTGTGGCCGGTGGTGGGCGTTGAGCTGGCGTGAGGTGTGCGGGGTTTCCAGGGCTGGTGCCGGTTGGGTGGGGTGCGGAGTCAGCGTGGCGCGGCTTCGTTCCTGTGTTGGTGGGCTGTGGTGTCCCATGTCCCCGGGTGGGGGAGGGGGGTGCGGTGTGGTATGGTGGTGTTGTGTGGTGTGGTGGCCTTCCCGTTGGGGGGCGGGGGCAGCGTGTCCAGGTCTGGTGGGGTGGGTTGTCGCCCGTGGTTTGTCCCCTGGCGGTGTGGGGCTGCCCCGCGCGGTCTCTTGATCTTCCTCCTGGCGTGTTTCAGTACGTGGGTCGCGCGGCGTCGGTGTGGCGTGGGCCCCGGAGTCCCCTGGGGCGGGTGTGTGGGACTGGACCGTCGCAACCAGGGGGGCGTGGTCGTGTGGTGCTTGGGGGTTGTCGGCCCACCGTTGAGTGGGCCCAGTGGTGCGGGGAGCGCCGTGTATGGGCCACGCGCTGGCTATTGCGTTTGCGGAGTCCGCGGGTCGATGGGTCGTGGCATCTTGGGCGTGTTGTGGCCCCGGTGCGGCGCCCGCGGGTGGTGAGTGGCGGTGTGTGGCTGGGGTGTATCGTTTCCACGGTGGAGGGGGGGCTATTTGCTCGGGTGTGGGGTGGGCCCGTGGTAGGCTGCCGGCTGGTAGCGGGTGTCGGGGCCTCACTGTGGGTGGGTCTTCTGCGGTGTCCCCTTGGTGCGTCCCGTGGTGGTCTCTGGTCGGCTGGCTGAAGGGGCGTTTTTGGGGTGTACCGCATCCATGGGGGCACCATTGTGTGTGGGCGCGCCGCAGCGGGGGGTGCGGCGGGTTGTGGAGGTGGGGCTTGTGTCGGTGTCATCTGTGTGGTTGGCGGCGGTGTTTCGTGTGTCGTCCTCGGCGGCTCCTCATGGTAGTTGCTTGTTTGCTTGTTTGGCTTTGCTTTTTTTCTTTTCGGGAGGGGGGGGTGGCTGGGGTGCTGTGCGTGGGTGTGGATGTGTGTCGGTGCCGGCAGCGGTGTGGGCGTGGGTGTCTTGGGGGACAGGGGTCGGGTTGCTGTTGCGCTCTGGGTACCCTGTGTGTGCGCCGGCCCCCAGGCTTCCGGTTTCCAAGGCGCCGGTCCAGGGGGTGCTAACGGCGGGTGGTTGGCGGCAGTGGTGGCGTGGCGCTTGCGTGGGTGGTCGCGGCTCCTGGGTAGTGCCTGGGTGGCGTGCCCGGGTGTGGGCGTGCGTGTGGGTGTGTTCATGGCGTGGGCTGATGGGGTGGTGGGCAGTGTGGGCGTTGTTGTTTTGTGTGGGTGTCGGGTATGTGTGCGCCGAAGGCGCAGTGGGTTGGGCTGGGGCACTGTGGGCGATACAATGGGTGGAGGAGATGCTGGTGACGCCTACGGGGGGGGGTGCTGTAGGCGTCGAAACGGGTTTGTGTTGTTGACGTGGGTCCTTCGGGTGATGCGCCGGGCAGCGAGGGGGTTGGTGACGCTGATGGTGTTACAGGTGACGGGGCGGGCGCCGGGGGGGCCTGCGGCTCCGGTGGTCGCTGTAGGTGGTGCAGTGGGTGGTGGCGTAACTGGTGATGTCGGCGTCGAGGGTGTTGCAGGTGACGTCGATGGTGAGGGCGCTGCGGGTGATGTCATGGGTGGTGGCGATGTTGATGTGGGTGTTGCAGGTGGTGTGCCGGCTGGTGGTGCTGCTGGTACTGTCCCTGCGTAGGGTGTTGCTGGGGGTGCTGTGGGCGGTGGTGTCGTCGGTGGTGCCGATGGCGAGGGTGACGCAGGCGATGCACTGGGTGACGGTGAGGTCGGTGTGTGCCGTAGGTGACACGTTGGGAACGGGTGCTGGGGGGCTGGAGGGGGGGTTGCCTTTGGTGCAACGGGCGATGGTGGCGTTGGTGCAGCAGGTGGTGGATCGGGTGATGGTGATGTTGGTGATGCCGACGAGGTGGTTTGTCTGCCTGTCTGCCCGTGGAGTCGGTGCCGGCGTTGGGCGGTTGCCTGTGCGTGTGGTGGTGGCGGTGGGGGTCGGTGCGCCGGGCGCTTGGTGGGCGTGGTTGGATGCGGATGCGCGTGTTGGTGTGTACTTGGTGCGGGTTGCGGGGGGTCTGTGCGCGGCGGATGCGCTGTTGCCGTGTGTGTGGCGGTTTGTGTTGTCTGGTGGAGCGTGGCCGGCGTGTGCTTTGCGTCGTTGGTGTGGGGTCTGGTCGGCGTGAATGGTGTCAGTGTGGGTGTTTGGGGTTGGGTGCTGGTTGTGGGCGTGTCATCCACGCAGTGTGGTCGGGCGTGATGGTGGTGCCGCTGGCGACGTCGATGGTGACGGTGCTGCAGGTGATAAGGGTGGGACGGCGGTGTTGGCGGTTTCCAGTGTGGGTGCTGTGGGTGGTGTTGAGCGTGGGGGTGTTGCAGGTGTGGTGCGGGGCCGATGGTGGTGTGCCTGGCGACGGCGTCGTGAGTGCTGCCGGGGGGGAGGGTGTTGTTGGTGATGCTGTGGGTGGCGGTGCCGCTGGTGAGAGGCTGGCGGAGAGGAGAGGGCGGCAGTGCGGACGGGCGCGTTGTTGGGTTCTTCGGTGTGGGTGGTCAGCTGGAGGTGGGTGCGGCTGATGGTGTGGCGCTCGGTGTGTGTGGCCTGCGCCGGGTATCTTAGGTGCGCTTGTTGGTGCGGGTGTTTTCATGTCGGCGGCTTGTCCGCCTTTCTGCCCGTGGAGTTGGTGCCGGCGTTGGGTGGCTGCCTGTGTGCGGTTTGTGCCGTTGTGTGTGGCAGTGGTGGTAGGGGTCGGTGCGCTGGGCGCTTGGTGGGCGTGGTTGGGTGCGGGTGCGCGCGTGGACGTGTACTTGGTGGGCAGCTTGTGTTGTCTGAGGGTGCGTGGCTGGTGTATGCTCCGTGTGGATGGTGCGGGTGTGGGTGCTTGGGGTTGGGTGCTGGATGTGGCTGCGTCGTCTGCGCGGTGTGGTCGGGTGTGATGGTGGGTTCTCTGACGTGTGTGGCCGGCTGGTGGCGGGTGTGGTCGGGACGCTGTGGGCTGGGTGGTGGTGGGGGTTGTGGCTGGACTGCTTGGTGGTTGTGTGCAGTGTCGGCGGGCGGCCCTGATGATGGGCCTTGGGTGTGTGGTGGCGGGTGGGCGTGTATGGTGGTGGTGATGGTGTGTCATTGCGGGTGGTGTTGGGTGTGGTACCGTTGGGCGTGTGGTTTGCGATAACTGAGCACTCACCCCTCCGGGTGGCGTGGGCCCGTTGGTCCGGTAGCCCGTCCGGCAGGCAGTGCGTGCCCGCCGGGTGCTCACGCGTCCCTCCGGACGGCAGCTGTTCCGTAGCCGGCAGGGGCTGGGCTCACTGCCGGGCGCACACATGTCCCTCCGGACGGCGGCTGTTTCGTAGCCAGCAGGGGCTGGGTTCACTGCCGGGCGCACACACTTCTGTCCGGACGGCGGCTGTTTCGTAGCCGGCAGGGGCTGGGTTCACTGCCGGGCGCACACACGTCCATCCGGACGGCGGCTGTTTCGTAGCCGGCAGGGGCTGGGTTCACTGCCGGGCGCACACACGTCCATCCGGACGGCGGCTGGTTCGTAGCCGGCAGGGGCTGGGTTCACTGCCGGGCGCACACACGTCCGTCCGGACGGCGGCTGTTTCGTGGCCGGCAGGGGTTGGGTACCCTGCCGGGCGCACACACGTCCATCCGGACGGCGGCTGGTTCGTAGCCGGCAGGGGCTGGGTTCACTGCCGGGCGCACACACGTCCATCCGGACGGCCGCTGTTGCGCTGTGGGGACTGCGGGGCTTGGACTTGTTCTTGGCGGATTGTTCGTCGTCGGGTGAGGGTGTTTGCCGTGGTGGTGTCGTGTTTTGTGCCGTGGTGCGTGCTGGCGTGCGGTGCTGCGCGTGTGCCCTGCTTGGCCTGCGTGTGGCGCGCGCTCCTTGCCCGGGCGTGCTGTTGCGCAGGCGCAGGGACACACCCTCTCTCTGGCGGGCCCGTTTGGCTCCATGGCGGGCCCTGTTGGCGCACGGCTGTGGCCCGGTGCGCGGCAGTACCGTGTGCGTATGTTGGGGGGGGGGGGGTTTTGGTTCCTCTCCTCTCGCTTTCCCCGCATTGTCCCTCTGTCCCTCTTCGCCGGCCTGCCCTGCCTGCCTACCCTCTTCGTACCCGCTGGGTTGGCCTTGGCTGGACGGTTGGTCTTGGTGGTCTGACATGGTGTTTCTTTCCTGCAGGGCCGCGTGGGCTGGGTTCGTTTCGGGGGCCGGTTGCTCGTGTCGTGTGCCGTGCCGCTTGGCTCCTGTTCACCGGTGTGCATGCTCTGTGTGTGGTGTTGTGTGTACGGTGTCCTGGGCCCCCAGGATCCTGTTCACCGGTGTGCACGCTCTGTGTGTGGTGGTGCGTCTGCGGTGTCCTGGGCCTCCTTGCTCCCGTCCACCAGTTTGCACGCTCTGCGTGTGGTGCTGTGTGTACGGTGTCCCGGGCCTCCTACCTCCTGTTCACCGGTCTGCACGTTCTGTGCGTGGTGTTGCGTGTACAGTGTCCTGGGCCTCCTGGCTCCTGTTCACCGGTGTGCACGCTCTGCGTGTGGTGTTGTGTGTACGGTGTTTTGGGCCTCCTGGCTCCTGTTCACCGGTGTGCACGCTCTGTGTGTGGTGTTGTGTGTACGGTGTCCTGGGCCTCCTGGCTCCTGTTCACCGGTGTGCACGCTCTGCGTGTCGTGTTGTGTGTACGGTGTCCTGGGCCTCCTGGCTCCTGTTCACCGGTGTGCACGCTTCGTGCGTGGTGTTGCGTGTACGGTGTCCTGGGCCTCCTGGCTCCTGTTTTTGGTGCATGGGGGTTGCCCCCCGGCGAGCATAACACAGAAGCGGCCTAACCACTCGCAAGTGAGCGTTCATGGCGAGCCCAAGTTCATCGAAGGACAGCAGCCATATGTACAGTAACTCAGGGGGTGTGACCCTGCTCCAAAATGCACCAAAGGCCTGGTTACTGTGGGCTGTGGCTTCGCCATTAGCCCTGTGGTTGGTGTTATGACGCGAGACGAATCGAAAATAAAAGGGACTCTATATATATTTATATATATATATAGAAATCAGAAACAAATAAGTAACCCCGACCAAAGATCATCTGGGGTACTATAAAAGACCTCCAGTTAAGTGGAAACCTTTTGGCTTCTGTTCACTGGTGTGCACGCTCTGTGCGTGGTGTTGCGTGTGCGGCGTCCTGGGCCTCCTGGCTCCTGTTCACCAGTGTGCACGCTCTGTGTGTGGTGTTGCGTGTACGGCGTCCTGGGCCTCCTGGCTCCTGTTCACCAGTGTGCACGCTCTGTGTGTGGTGTTGCGTGTACGGTGTCCTGGGCCTCCTGGCTCCTTGAAAGTGCTGCCCTGGGTCGTTGATGGTGCCGGAGGGCTCGGGGCCGGCAACACCAGTGGGGCAGGCACGCGAGGAGTCGACCTAGACGCTGCTATTGGGGGTAGAACCGGAGACCCGAACACCAACGGAGGCGAGAGCAGCAACAACGGAAGCAAGATCCATGTTGTATCTTATCCGGCAGAAAATCCCAGTCTATGAAGAAATTTGATGCGGATTATTCTAAATACATCTGAGTGTCCAAAACTGTCTGAAAAGATTTAAATAAATCCGATTGTGAAAAATATTTGGCCGATCTGGCCCGCGAGCGCGCGTCAGCGGCAAATGGCGATTCCAGGCAAATGATCGGAACGCGGCGGATTTACGGGGAATGGACCGCGGAATCAGATCCGGCATATCAGAAATATATAGGTCTGATCCTGAGACTGAGCTGCGAGGCGGCGATTCCGCCGAAGCAAAGGAAATGACCAAAATGTAGCCAATCTGGGTTACATCAGTGAAAATCTGAGCAGATGGGGGTTAGCCGCACTTACACTCCCCCTCCAAAAACACACTGGGGTGTGTCGCTACGTCAACGAAGAACGTAGTGCGGGTAAGTCCCAGAAAAGAATAGAAATGTAGCCTCGATGGGGCGAAATCTGCTTGATCTGACCTGATTTGGGCTGAATTGGCACTGAATCAGGCTGGATGAACCTGAAATGAGACAGAATGAGGAGAGACGAACAATCCTCCGTGCAGTACGACATTAGGTTAAGGGCTAAAGAGCATGCAAATGTATCGAGAATCGATACCAAACCATGCACTGGTTGAGAATGAGGTAGATTATTGGTGGATTGAGTGGGGGAATCAAGAAATGGAGTGACATCTCAGCGCTCTGGCACAGTTTCGCTGTCGGGGGCACGCTACGGTGTCCTCGCCGAACTCTACATCGTGTTACTCCCGCTTTTCTCGTTCTGAAAAGTGCAGCATGTGCTTCAGATTTGGCGCATCTGGTGGATGATCACAAGATTCAGCAAGATTGGGAATCAAATTGAGCAGAGATGAAGGAGATTAAACAATCACAGAGAGGGAAAACAAATACAAATGTAGTCTACAGACCCTAAGTGCACAGAAAATCATAAGCGTCAACGAAGTTAGGCAAAGCCATCGACAGATCTTCGAGGAATGAGAGGAGATGACAAGGAAATCAACCTAAATTGTCCTAAAATGAGGAAATTCCCTAAGATGAAGGTGAAATGAAGCGGAATGTCTAAAACTGAAACTACTAACGCTTTCGTTTAGACTAGAGTTAATATATATTGTCGTTTATTCAGCTCAATTGTGCTTTCCGGCACGTTGGTTCGCGAGCATCCAACAGATTCCATCAAAATGTGGATCATGTGACGATGCATCATGATGGGACATGATAGCCCTGGATCCTTGGCATGTAACGCGCCGAAGGTTCGCCGAAGGCGCTTTACTGACAGTATATAACTGAGAGACACCGTATTTACAGTGGCGGCGGTGTCAATCGACTTGGACAAGGCCCATCTTTCGATTGAGTCCCACAAGACACTTGGATTCACCATTTTCGACAGTTTCAGGTCGGATTGAGCTCACATTGGCGTGTGCCAAAAATACAACGAAGCTTACAGACTTCAGAGGTTGCTGTTAGAAGTCCCTAGAGCTCCTATCTGAAGGTTGTCTGAACAATTGACGTCTGGGTCTCGTGCAACAGTGGCAGAATGATGGACAAACCTGAGGAATTCAAGGTAAATTCAAGGAATCTGGATCTGAATCTGGACTTTGGCTTCAGCATCACGGCAAATGAAGGTAAGATCTGAGTTCCTGGCGTCGCAACTGGTGCAGCCAGTACTACAGGGGGTGCCTGTAGGGGTGAATGTCACCGGCCGGTGTTTTTACTATGTACATTTGCTTCCATCTGCACGAGTAGCCAAATTCCAAAAATGCACAGACCAACAGAGACAAGATTACCCCGAATCTGCCTGAATTAAGCCTGAGTTTGGTTTTTTCGGAACACGGCAGCACACTCCGTGGCTTTCGGCAGCGTATCTACGCCTTGTCTGCCGAACGGAGACCAAAGAAAAGTTGATTGACGTCAAATTATCAAACATTTGCAGTTCTCCACATCATGATGTAATCAGGAAGAATGAACAGTGGATTGAGCAGAATGTGGTTGGGGCGAGGCTGAAGTCGGCCAAGCACGAATACATGTGACCACCAACCTGTCTGGTCGGGCCCTCGTACGGCTTGGGCGCTGCAAATCAGCGGCCGAACTTGAAGCTTGGTCCTCATTTGGCTCCTGGGCTGGCCTGACCGCAGGAGGGGGGATCGACGGATCAGCCCTGGAATGTGGCTGCTGAGGGCCGTAAAAGGCTGGATCTCGATTCACCACAGGTCTTTTTCCGTCGCTCTCCACTTGTCTGTCTGGTTTCGACAAACAATCTGTCAGGAGTACGCCAATTTCGGGGTGCTTCTTGAGGAAGTCGATGAACCCCTTGGTGTACCCATGGACAAAAGAATGGGCTGGTTCCCAGTTGTTGTGACTGGAATCAAAGCCCCTCCACTCACATAGAAATTCCCATTCGCCCTTTTGGTCACGTCTTGCTTCAACAATCCTCTTGAGTTCGTACTTCCCCCCTTCGATGACCCGATCGGACAAAATTTTCGAAGTCCAAAAAAGGGGTTTAACCCGATCCTTGGGGGAGGGGATCTCTCTCTTGAGGCGATCGCCCGAAACGTCAATTTCCCTGCTGACATCCACACGAATCCTCCACCTGTTCTCACCTAGACGCGCTGTAACAGCGAATGGCCCCTCCCACAAGGGAAGAAGCTTGTCATCTCCGTCCAGGGTGGTTTCGGATTTTCGAAGCCAAACTCGATCATCGACTTCAAAATTGTGGGGGTTTTTCCGGCCTTGATTCTGGACCCAAAGCCAGTCAGCTTGATGCTTTTCGATTAATTTCGACACAGTTTTTTCTGCTCGTTGGACTTCGTCCAAAAACAGCGAAGCATCTTTACAGGGGCGAGGATTATTCAACGGCATGTTCCACCAACACTTCTTTCGTCCAAAGACAATTTCATTTGGAGAAAGGCCATGATACAAAGGCGTGTTGTGGTAACGGCGAAGCATGGCGAAAAGAATCTCAAGCCAATGGAAGTCCTTCTCACTGGCGAGCTCCTTACGAAGCATAGTTATAAGTGAGCGGCCGGCTCTTTCGCCAGGCAGCGCTCGATGTGAGTGGATTTCACACCTGAGGAGGTGGATTCCAAGGCGAGCACATAATTCTCTCCACCATTCGGAGGTGTACTCTTTGCCTGAGTCCGTAACCACCTCGGATGGGACGTCCCAACCTCCCATCCAGGTCTGCGCGCACCATTTGGCGGCAGCCTTGCCAGTCATCGACTCAATGTTGCAAGGCAACACTTGAATGTAGCCGGAATGACGGCACTGAATAAGGAGCACACCATTGACTTTTTTATTAGTCCAATGGCACTCTTCGTCATCGAGTTCACCGAGATAGAAGAAATCACTGGTGACTCTGTTAAAGAGGCGCTCCGGAATAGGGTGTGGCCTCAGATGGCCGTGCTTCTTCGCGCTGGGGGGCGTCGAGACAGCACATTGGGCACATCCGGCGGCTACTTTCATGCAATGAGTATATAGCCGTGAGCCAAACAACCTATGTTTAATCATCGACCATAATCGACGGCCATGTGCGTGGGGGGACTCCCATTTGTGCCACCAGTTTAACACTCGGGGGGCCAGGGCGTCTGGTACGCACAATTTACCCTCCATCCACAGCTTCCCCCCATCCAACGAATACTCCGAAAAAATCCCATCCTTGTGAGCATCTTTGGATTTGAGATTTCCAAAGACCTCTTTAAACATGGGATCCTGCAGATAATCGGACGTCCAGTCACGGATGATCAGGGAATCTTTCGGCAGGGGTGGAGTTTTGGCCGGATCTCGACGCTTAATGCCCTGGATCAACCGAAATCCATTTACTCGTCGGGTATAGTCAAACCGTTTCACACTCCCTGAGGAGGGATCGGTGACTTTCTCCACGACTTTCAGTGTTTTGGTGCAGATCTCATGAGCATGCGCCGGATCTGAAAAGGCCATGATGTCATGGCACGGTAATGCGTGCTGTTTAACAGCGCATTGCATGCATGCACGTCGAATGAGTTTCTTTTCTTCTTGATCCCACTCGATTATTACATGGCGGTCCTGCTCCGTACCATGGATGTTGGTACTCTGCAGCCCCTCTGAAGCGGGGTAAGCCCATCGGCTCAGAGCATCCGCTACCGTGTTGTTTTTTCCAGGCAAATACGACACATGGAGGTCAAACAGAGAGAGAAATTCGTGCCATCTGGCCCGTCGACCAGCTGGGCTCGCGACAGTATCAATGTGTTCAGTGGCCCAATACTCCAGAGATCGATGATCCGTCAGGACCTCGACTCGATTGGTGCCAACCCACGATTGGTACTTTTTTAATGCACAGATTATGGCGTAGGTTTCTTGCTCACGCGGCGACCATTGCATTTGGCGTGGGGCTACATTCTGAGACCAAAATGCAAGAGGGTAATGATCGCCGGTGGCTTCATCAACCTGTTCAAGAACAGCTCCGATCGCGTACCTAGAAGCGTCGGTTCTTATGTAGAAGGGTCGGTCAAATTGTGGCACATGCAACGTGGCGACTTCGCAGAGGGCCGCCCTCAAGTGATGGAAGGCCTCCTCGCACTCATCAGTCCACTTGACACGAACCTTTGAACCTGCCTTGCCTGCATCTCTCCCTACCTTCAATAATTCAGTGAGGGGGGCAGCAAATTTGGCATAATTCGGCACAAAAGTGTGGTAAAAATTGCAACAACCCAGGAATCCTCTCCACTCTGTGATCGTCTCAGGGCGCTTCCACTTCTGAATAGCGACGAGCTTCCCTGGACTGGGTCGTCGGGTGCCATTCTCTGAGAGAGAACCACAAAATTCGACTGATTTTTAAAATAATTTTCCCTTCTTTGGCCCACAAATCAGCTAATTGGCATCAAGAATGTCCAAAACCTGGTTCAGCTGCTTTTCATGTAGGGCCACCAGCTCGGCTTCGGTCAGTCCCTCCCCCTCCGTCGCGATGATTATGTCATCTATGTACACACTCACGAAGGCACGAAGCTCAGGATGGGCTGTAAAAAGCACATCCTCCATCATTCTTTGAAAAAACGAAGGGGCGTTCTTCAGGCCCATGGGCATGACCGTCCACTGGACTGGTCCACATGGCGTGCACATACAGGTGAGAGGTCGGCTGTCCTTCCTCAACGGCATTTGGTGAAAGCCGTGACGGAGATCCAGCACAGAAAACAAACGACCTCTTGCCCTCTTGGCGATTTCCTCCTCAATGAGGGGCAGGGGGTGTGAATCCGCCTTGGTTTCGGCGTTGAGATTGCGAAAATCAACAACCATTCGCCAACCATCAATAGAGTTCTGGTCTGCAGGCGGCGGCTTCGGGACTGTGAAGGGTGCACAGCACCATTCGCTGGTCATACAACCCTCAAGCCAACCAAATTCCCTGAGATTTCTCTCGATGACTTTTCTGAGGATCTCATGTTTATGTCCATGGTTCTCATAAGGACGTTGTTTCTTCGCCTTGTAACCTTCACGAAGCTCGATGAAGGCTTCACCGAACTGTCCACGGACAGGGGGGTCCTTGATCAACTTCCCTGAAAGGGTTGTGTCCTTCCGTTCCTCAAAAATCTTTTCTCTTGACTTGGAACACAACTCAGTGTCCACCTGATCGCCAGGAATTACTGTCGAAAAAACTTTGGCGACTTCTTCGGCCTTGGCAGGAAGAATCTTCTTACAGATGTCCCTAAACAGGTCCGTATCAACTGCCTCTTGAAGATAGGTGGGTCGAGTGTCGAGGATCCAGAGATTATCCTCGTGATCCAGCTCCTCGAAAGGATCTATGAAAGCTTCCACACGTGGCTTTTCATAAAAAACTCTGAATTTGCGGCGCGATTTGAAATTTTTCTTCGCCCGTGCACTGAAGATTCTTTTCGATGTCGATCGTATTGGGGAAGAGGGAGACGAGGCGGATCGATTTGACGTTGGATCACCTTGGGTATCTGACGGACAAAAATCAGAAAAAATAGATTCATCATCAGTACCACGCTCAACCTCAGATTCAGACCCAACACAGGAATCAGTACCAGAATCAGCAGAATTAGAGTCAGAAAGCTTTCCATCCACCAGGAATGCAAGCGAACTCCAGGACCGCTGTGGCAGGGGACCTGTGTCGTCCCTGGCATACAGCTTAATCTTCCTGGGAAGTTCGATGTAATCTACACAAATGTCTTGTACTTCCTGAAACCAAGGCTTGTCGTCCCACAAGGGCACAACTAAAATCGCCTGGGTTTTATCTTGCTTGATTTTGTGGATGACCTGCTGGATTAAGTGAAACGGAGGATTAATCCACAACTTCTTGTCCCATTTATGGGTCCAAGCCTCGCGAAAATGCTTGTCGAAGCGCTTGTTCTCGCGGTTAGCAAAGGCATCATACTGTGGCCAAAAGGAATGGTGTTCATGAAGTATATTCACAAATTGCATCGCACCATTTGTCGACAACTCTGTAGGATGAAGAGTGCCAGCGCGAAGGGCGTCGCGGCTGGGAGTCCCTACGAAGACATTCTAACTCTCGGGAGTAATCGGCACTCCCATTCACCTCTGCAATGGTGACATCTTCGCCAAATTTTGGTGTAACTTTTCGCTTCAAAAATTCTTCTGCACTTTTAAACCCTGCGTGCAAAAAACGAAATTCAGGACGCTCCAAGGGACCTGACTCCAGCAAAAAACAACGCCGATGACCTACGGGCTCCACCCTGTTCCTGCTAAGCCAAGGATGGCCCAAGTAAAGGTCATACTTTATGTCGGCACGATAGAACCAGTCGCCCTTAAGGACAACTTCCTCCACATTACCTTCTTCCCAAAGGTCTTGAGCGACCAAATGAGTTGATATATAACAACCGCGTTGCCCACCTGCGAGAGAATGTCCAGAAACTCCCTCGAGGGTAACAGGATAAAGCGAATCAATCACGCAGTCGTCGGGTAAGAAAGAATTGGATTGGAGATTTACCTCTGATCCATTGTCACACAAACAAGTGGCGAGGTGGAAATTGCCCTTGCAATCAGAGACCCACAGCTTTGTGACAAACTGACGGGCCCTGTGCTTGGACTGTACACCAACCTCGTCCACTACGACAGAAGGATCCGCTGCCGGATCCAGGGGAGAGGAGACAAGCGACCCTACATCAAGTAGTGGTCGAGATGGAATCTGGGGATCATGCCTGAAATCCCCTGGGGAGGGGCGATTTTCGTGGCTCCCCTAGGCGTTCTGACCTCCAGTGGATGCGTTAACATTGTGAACACACCCTGATTCGTCGACCCACTCATCTTGGAACGGATCATCTGCTGGATTCAAGGCATTTTCAACGTAATCTCGATCCGCATCGGACACCTGATCTGCACCTGAGACCTGATCCACACGATGGTTGCCCTTTCCACGTCCACGGCCACGGCCGCCGGATGATGGACCTCCACCGTCGCCACGCCCTCTGCCCTTACCAGAGAAAGGGGTTTCCGAAGGATTTCCCTTACCTTTACCCTGGAATCCTGGAGCATTTCCCTTGTTTGTACCGGATTGAGGGGTTTGGCCTGGATTTCGATTTCCACCTCCGGCGCTGCTATTGAGATTTGTCTGGCCGTTCGGCTGCCCACCGGAGCCGGATGGAGTCCGATTTCCTTTGCCTTGGGACCCGCCAGGGCCTCCAGTATTTTTGTTTCCACCGGAGGGGGTCGGATTCCCTTTTCCAGCCTTTGCACCATGCACCTGTCTGTCATTCCTGTCTGAATTCTGCGGATTACTGATATTTTCACCAATCACCTTGTGATCGTAAGGAGACCATCGGTGATTACCAGTAGAATGCGTCTTAGCTCGGTTCGTAGAACCTAGAAGAAGGCAGATGCTACAGTGATCCTGAACATTCCGGGTGTCATTCACCTTTTTGTTGCCCTTTTGGGCCCCATTTTGGGTTTTTTGCTGGGTATTCTTGTTTCCCCCAAGACCCTCATGGAAATTTTGATTGGCGGCGTCAGCGAGCCGCTCAACCTCTTCCCACAATTCCTTCGGGGTGAACGAAAACACCCAGTTCTTGGCCTTCAGGCGATGGCCATGGTAGCTTACTCCCCTGTTGAGGACTTGGACAAACAAGTCCCGATCCTCGTGTTCATTAAATTTGATTTTCCACGTGTTTTCAGTGAATTTCACCTTGGAAAACGACGTGGGGGAGCACTTTTGAAGTGCCTCCCTGACCGTAAACCTGTTGGCCGAGGCATCAAAGCCTTCGACCTCCGCCCACCAGGTCTTGACCTTTTCCTCGGACTGTTTGTTCCGAAGGGTGGCGGCAGTTTCGGAGGGGATCTTGTCAAAAATCAGATTTTTCAGCTCGGCACTAGAAGATTTTTCGCCTGAATGTTCAGATTCTTCCACTAAATTCCCGAAGCGCTGTCTCTTGTCTTGCACTTCGTGCAAGATTAATCGCGAGAATGAAGGAAAATTCTTCAACATTTGGTGGTAATGGTCCTCTGGCAGCCGGGATCCACGTACCTCCAACTGTTGCCACACCTCATCAAAGGTAAGGGGGGAACTTGAATCCTCACGATCACTCCAAGTCCTGAGCCAAGTGTTGGCCGGTGCTCCCTCAAGGCAGTCCAAGAGGGCCATCAGGAACTGATCATCTTGAAGTTTTTGAGTCTTAACCCACAGTTTAAATTCCCGTTGGAACTGAGGCCAACGTCTGGGGTTTCCATTATACTTCGGTTGCTTGGCAACCTGACGAAGTCGCAATGAAGTAGGATTAAGAAGTGAATCCAGCCCAACACCGGCCGTAATGGCAGACACCTTGGCGGCATCATTCGCCACACCAGCTCCGGCGAGGGTCTGGGCGAGCAACAGCTGGGCTAAGGCATTGGAATCAGCAGCAGGAGGGGCAGTACGGGAGGCAGTTCGCTTGGCATTCTGAGCCTCAGTCCTAGCCTTCGCCGTCCTACTCTGAGATCGAGAGATTGTAACCCTTTCCTTTAGCTTGGTCCTGCTGATCCTTGCATCGGTGGTCTTGGAGTCCACCGAAGGAGCAATTGAAAAAATTTCTGTCGACTCCTCCGACGGTTCTGTTGCTTGTTCCACCGATGATGCGCCCTCGGATCGCATGTGCGTCTTGAAAAGATCTTTTATTCCCAGCGTTTGAATGATGAGTTGCATTTGATCCTTGAGCAATTGGAGCTCAGTATCTCGCTGGGATCTGCAGGAGCAGTCGGCAGGACAGTACATATCGTGTCCTGAAGGGCCTGAGCAGGCTGTCGGACCGCTAATCTCAGTGGTCCGCAGCCAGGAGTCCACTTGGGGAGCTCCTTCAGCCCTGATTTCCAGGATTGCCTGCCTGGCTGCCTCTAAAATTCCTTCCTCAACCGCGGCGGCTAGATCGTCGCGGATGGAAACAGGGGGATGAGGGGCGGAGGGCCCGGCAACAGGTGCCTTGGTCTTCTCCTTCAGGAAGGGGCTTGCCTCCCAGATCTGCAAAAAAATGGCAAAAGAGTCATCTTCTTGAGAACGCCACCACATCCTGGTATTAATTTCTTCTTGAAGGAGGAAAAAATATTCCATTAAAAAATCAGAGGCGATTCTTTCTTGTCCGATCAGCTTAGACGTGGCTAATAGACAAAGGGCCTCAAGCGCCTCAAGGTTACGGGTCACTTCTGGAGACAAATGGCCGTCCCATTGTGCCCAAGAGGCGGGTCGATTATAGCTAGGTACCTCACCTGGACCACCCATCTCAATGTCGTCGATGTCGGCGTCCGTGGTCTCAAATGTGGGACATTGGTAAGGAATGTTGGTACCTGCCAGCTCCGTAAGGTCTACCGGAGCGTTGCCATCGTCGTAGGCCGGTTGATTCCAGCTGCTCGATGGCCAATTTCGACTGGGATTAGGATAATTTGGGTCCCCACAGCTGCTGATTTGTGCCCTTCTTGGGCAGCTTGGGCTTGCGCAAGGCATTCCTCTCAAGGCCTCGTTCGCACAGCACCACGGCAGCGTAATTGTTACGTCTCCAGGAGCGGCGGAGTCTACGGGGCCGTACTGGGGAGCTAACTGTGGTTGGGACACCAAAGGAACAACATTCAGGTAGCCTCTGCTACCATGAAAGTGCTGCCCTGGGTCGTTGATGGTGCCGGAGGGCTCGGGGCTGGCAAGACCAGTGGGGCAGGCACGCGAGGAGTCGACCTGAACGCTGCTATTGGGGGTCGAACCGGAGACTCGAACACCAACGGAGGCGAGAGCAGCAACAACGGAAGCAAGATCCATGTTGAGTGTTATCCGGCAGAAAATCCCAGTCTATGAAGAAAATTGATGCGGATTATTCTAAATACATCTGAGTGTCCAAAACTGTCTGAAAAGATTTAAATAAATCCGATTGTGAAAAATATTTGGCCGATCTGGCCCGTGAGCGCGCGTCAGCGGCAAATGGCGATTCCAGGCAAATGATCGGAACGCGGCGGATTTACGGAGAATGGACCGCGGAATCAGATCCGGCATATCAGAAATATATAGGTCTGATCCTGAGACTGAGCTGCGAGGCGGCGATTCCGCCGAAGCAAAGAAAATGACCAAAATCTAGCCAATCTGGGTTAGATCAGTGAAAATCTGAGCAGATGGGGGTTAGCCGCACTTACACTCCTGTTCACCGGTGTGCACGCTCTGTGTGTGGTGTTGCGTGTACGGTGTCCTGGGCCTCCTGGCTCCTGTTCACCAGTGTGCACGCTCTGTGTGTGGTGTTGCGTGTACGGTGTCCTGGGCCTCCTGGCTCCTGTTCACCGGTGTGCACGCTCTGTGTGTGGTGCTGCGTGTACGGCGTCCTGGGCCTCCTGGCTCCTGTTCACCGGCGTGCACGCTCTGCGTGTGGTGTTGTGTGTACGGTGTCCTGGGCCTCCTGGCTCCTGTTCACCGGTGTGGACGCTCTGTGCGTGGTGTTGCGTGTACGGTGTCCTGGGCCTCCTGGCTCCTGTTCACCGGTGTGCACGCTCTGTGCGTGGTGTTGCGTCTACGGCGTCCTGGGCCTCCTGGCTCCTGTTCACCGGTGTGCACGCTCTGTGTGTGGTGTTGCGTGTACGGCGTCCTGGGCCTCCTGGCTCCTGTTCACCGGTGTGCACGCTCTGTGCGTTGTGTTGCGTGTACGGTGTCTTGTGGCTCCTGGCTCCTGTTCACCGGTGTGCACCCTCTGCGTGCGATGTTGTTTGTACGGTGTCCTGGGCCTCCTGGCTCCTGTTCACCGGTGTGCACGCTCTGTGTGTGGTGTTGCGTGTACGGCGTCCTGGGCCTCCTGGCTCCTGTTCACCGGTGTGCACGCTCTGTGTGTGGTGTTGCGTGTACGGTGTCCTGGGCCTCCTGGCTCCTGTTCACCGGTGTGCACGCCCTGTGTGTGGTGTTGCGTGTACGGTGTCCTCGGCCTCCTGGCTCCTGTTCACCGGTGTGCACGCTCTGTGTGTGGTCTTGCGTCCACGGTGTCCTGGGCCTCCTGGCTCTTGTTCACCGGTGTGCACGCTCTGTGTGTGGTGGTGCGTGTACGGCGTCCTGGGCCTCCTGGCTCCTGTTCACCGGTGTGCACGCTCTGTGTGTGGTGGTGCGTGTACGGTGTCCTGGGCCTTTTTGCTCCTGTTTTTGGTGCATGGGGGTTGCCCCCCGGCGAGCATAACACAAAAGCGGCCTAACCACGGGCAAGTGAGCGTTCATGGCGAGCCGAAGTTCATCGAAGGACAGCAGCCATATGTACAGGAACTCAGGGGGTGTGACCCTGCTCCAAAATGCACCAAAGGCCTGGTTACTGTGGGCTGTGGCTTCACCATTAGCCCTGTGGTTGGTGTTATGACGCAAGACGAATCGAGAAAAAAAAGAAAAAAGGACTCTATATATATTTATATATATATATAGAAACAAACAAGTAACCCCGGCCATAGATCATCTGGGGTATCATGAAAGACCTCCAGTTAAGTGGAAACCACTGACTTCTCCAAACGTCAGGGGAAGGTTCGGAAAGCTCTGAGAACCGAGTGATGCCTGTGGTGGCCTTACCGTAGTAATTGAGCGGCTGCCGGTTTCAAATTGACTCACAGGCCAACTTCAGCGTTCAAGGGGACGGGAACGAGGATCTCAGGGAACTTTATCAATCTGTTGGCATGCAGCGTAAGGGCAAACGCCGTTTGTGAGCGGGCTCGGAGCACTGGAGTGCTGCGTTCTTTTAGTCCAGGTACCACAGGACTTCCGGGGACGGCTCGCGAGGTTCCGGTATCCAGAACCAGCAATGGTAGTATCCAAAACCTTCAGGTTCATACCACCAGTGAATGCAGAGGTACCACATGACAGCAATGGATGGGGAAAAAGGCTGTAAATTGGATGATTGACTGGAAGGTGTACGAAAAGGAGCTTGAAGAGAGCATCAAACAAACGTGGTCCCATCTCATCGATCTGTCAAATGGTGTCAAGAAGTTGGGGGGGGGGGTGCAGATCGCAGGTGGTGAAGATGAGGAGGGTGGGGAAGAATGACAAAAAGAAAAAAGAAAAGGAGGGAGGGAGAAACTCGTCACCCGGAGACCAAGGCGGGGCAGAAACCCCCCAGTCGCTTGCGGAGCTTAGTTTCTTTTCGCGATGGCTTTTTTAGGGTAACTTGTTTCTAAGTGGGTAGTTACGGTAAATTAAGTAGTTGGGATTTGGTTTTTTTGTTTTTGCTGTGAACGTGTCTGTGTTTGTGGGGGTGTTTATTGGCTACTGTTGTGTTTGTCCTTTTTGGGTAGGTCAACAAGGTGGGGTTGTGAGACGAAGTGCTGTAGATGGAGTATTGGTTGTTCCATGGGTTGTCTGCGGTTGGCTCCTGTTCACCGGTGTGTACGCTCTGTGTGTGGTGTTGTGTGTACAGTGTCCTGGGCTTCCTGGCTCCTGTTCACCGGTGTGCACGCTCTGTGCGTGGTGTTGCGTGTTCCTTTTGGCCCTTTTGTGCTGGTGTGCTCGTGCGGTGTGTGTTGTGTTGTGTGTGTGGTGTCCTGGGACACTTGGTTCGTGTTCTCCGGTGTCGCGGTGTGTTGCGGTATGTGTGGTGTCCGGTGTGTGGTGTTGCCTGTGCGGTGTCCTGGGCCTCCCGGTCCCTGTTCACCAGTGCGCACGCCCGGTGTGTGGTGTTGTGTGGGCGGTGTCCTGGGCCGCTTGGCTCCTGTTCACCGGTGTGCTTGTGCGGTGTGTTGTGTGGTGTGTGCGGTGTCCTGGGCCACTTGGCTCATGTTCACCGGTGTGCCCGCGTGGCGTGTGTTGTGTCGCGTGTTCGGTGTCCTGGGCCCCGTGGCTCCCGTTCACCGGCGTGCTGTGTGCTTGTTCGGTGTGTTGTGTGTTCTGTGCGGTGTCCTGGGCCACGTGGCTCCTGTCCACCGGTGTGCGTGCCCGGTGTGTTGCGTGGTGTGTGCGGTGTGGGTGTGGGTGCGTGCTCGCGTGCGCCATACCGTTGCAGCGGCGTTGCGGACTCTTTGTTTTTGTTTAAACATTTTTCTTTACACATTGCTTCCTTTGGTGTCTTACTTATTCTTCCCGTCCTGGACTCTTTGATTTTGGCGACGCCCAAGAGTAAGCGTGTCTTCATGCATGCATCGCGGTTTATGCTATTTACGCGTTGGTTTGTGCACTCTTTGCATTTTGCCACGCCCAAGAGTAGGCGTGTTTGCTTAATGCATTCATGACATGCTACTTATTCTTTATGTCATGGACTCTTTGTTTTTTGCGACCCCCAAGAGTAAGCGTGTCTTAATGCTTGCATGGCGGCATATGCTACTTATCCGTTGGTTTGCAGACTCTTTGTATTTTGCGACGCCCAAGAGTAGGCGTGTTTGTTTAATGCATTCATGACATGCTATTTATTCTTTATGTCTTGGACTCTTTGTTTTTTGCGACGCCCAAGAGTAAGCGTGTCTTAATGGGCACAAAGGTGGGTGGGGAGGTACATGGAGAAGGACAAAGGAAGAGAAAGAGTGCAAGACGGAGGGCGTGGCGTGTTAGTAATCTATTTTTTAGGTTTTTACGCGCCGCTCGCGAAGCGTTTTTCTTTATCTATACAGCGTGCTAGAGGGCGGGAGGCACAGTGTTATACTCCTAAGCTCGGTACGGTGCTTACAGCGTTACCTATTCACCTAATCAAGTCCGAAAAACTTTCGGTCGCGTTTTTACGGTGGCGTTGTTGTTGTTTGTGTGTGTTTTGTTTTGGGGCGCGCACAAGTCCCTAGCGCCTAGGGCACGCACTTTGCTAGGTGGCTTGGGGCAAGCAATGCTCAGCTTCTTCGCTGTCGCGACTCTATTGTTCTTCTGTTTTTGTGAGTGTCCTAAATTTTGCGACCTCGCCAAACAGCGGCGTAAAGCTTTTGGGGGGGTTTCTGAGGTCGGAAAAGACGATTTTTCGCTTTATTTTATCTGGCTGTGCGTCTTTTTCTTGGTTTTTCTTTCTTCTGCTGCGATCGCGCGACGCTGTGGTAATGACGAAATCCCTTTGGCTGGACAAACCTGCTGACTCTCCGACATGGTCCATATTCCCCCATCGTGTGTGGATCCGTTCTTGTTGACATCCTGCAACAACACACAGCGGTACATACTACCTCCAAAAAGCTGCGGTGCGTGTTGCAAGCCGAGAAGTGGGCAGGCCCGCCTTCAGTATTGTAGCAGGTCGTACGAATTACTTCCTCGGACATGCCTTTGAGTTACCTAACTCGGTTCCAATTTCAACAGATCAGACCTTGGTGTAAAGGAACGTCGGGGGTTCAAATCTCGGTGAACACAGTTGCCCACGTTGCCATTTCTTCTTCAATAGGTCAAGAAGTTGCTCTCGACCTTTACATCAGAAGGAGATGCAATGCTGCTTCTTGATGTCGAGTAGTGTCGTGGAGTTTGCAGACTCCAGCTCCTCGCAGAATTTTCTCACATCTGCACCCGGCTGTTCGGCTTGTTGTGAGTAGCAAATCAGCCATGACTCCGGCTGGCTGGATGGCCATGAAGGAATTCCGGGGGCACCTATAATGAGCCACCGACCGGTCACTGAAACTTCAGCATCCGTCAATCTACACACCGTCGCCCCGTCTCACAGACATGCCGAGCCGTGCGTGCATCCCCCTCCCCTGCGGCATAGTACAGACACCTATGATTTTGAATTGTTAAAGAAGGCGCGCGGCAAACAAAGCAACACAAGAGCTAATCAATGGACCATAGCTGCAGTACAACGTGCAAGCAAATGGGCGTCCAAACACCAACATATTGTGCATCTACCTATCGCTTTCGCTCAAGTTTACGCACCTTGCATGTAATCAAAACATTCTGCACTAACACTATGCACATGCACTACATGGCACCACACCAAACCTCACAAAAATCAAAACATAACGCACGGCACAGACCAGACGGCACAGACCACAGAAATATTTAACTTTTGCTTTGTCATTTTCCTTGTCTTTCTCGTTGTCCTTTTCCTCATCGGACCCAATGAGCGCATCATATCCCACAAGCACCACGCCGCCCCACGGGGCCGGCAATACCCACGTCTTTGGATACCAACCCTCATGTTCTTCATGGCGCAACCCAGCGGAAAATATGACTATCGCACCGTTGTGGTTGCAGCTCTTAAGTGTTGGGTAATATGCACATGGTACGAGCTGACCTTCTAGGTTAGTTTCCCCCCGCACAACGCCAACCCATTGTCTTCTTTTCCAGGGGGATGTGCATTTTGCTAGAGTTGCAGTGTCTGGTGGCGCATTTTTGACCACGTCACTGATGATTATTTGGGAGCTTTCAAGGTCTGTAATTGAAAATTGCCATGCACCCGACCAGCATTGTGTTGGTACATGGGGACAGAGGAGTGCAACATGCATCACACTATGCAATCATTATTTACCCATAACTACCGCTCTAGTAGGCGATTTGGGGCAGTTGGGGTGTGGGGTTGTAGGAGGACAGAGTGTCTACGCCTTCAACCATAACATGTTTATTCCTAGTTTTCGTTTACTCACTTTTCAACCCGAGAGGAAGTAGGGAGTGGCATGGGTCCTCACATACTCGAGGGCCAAACTATCGGGCAGTGGAGCGGCACGCAACAGCTGTGCCAATCCCTGGTTAGGGGCTGCTCCACATATGCAACACGGAAAGGCACCACGGCATGCATTCACACCATGGGTCATAGAGCCTAAATGATCCTACCCCTGACCTTGATTTTTGCTTCAATGCACGACACCAAGCCACATCTACGCAAGGAATCAAAGGTCATTTGCAATCATTATTTACCCATACCATTCTCAATGCGTTTTTAACCTTCTGGCGAGCACTCTAGTACCCGAACCTCTAGACTGAGGCTGATTTCACTTACAAAAACCAAAAACAACCAATTTTGTGCAAAACCCACGTAGTTTGGTTGAATGCACGACACCAAGGCACATCTAAGCAAGGAAACGAAGTTGGATTGCAAACAATATTTACCCATACCATTCTCAATGCGTTTTTCACTTTTGAGGAGCACTCTAGTACCCTAACCTCCAGACGGAAGCTGAGTTCACTTACAAAAACCAGACACAACCAATTTTGGGCAGAAATCACGTAGTTTGGTTGAATGCACGACACCAAGGCACATCTAGGCAAGGAAACGAAGTTTAATTGCAATCATTATTTACCCATACCATTCTCAATGCGTTTTGAACCTTCTGGCGAGCACTCTAGTACCCGAACCTCTAGACGGAGGCTGATTTCACTTACAAAAACCAAAAACAACCAATGTCTACGCCAAAATCACGTAGTTTGGTGGAATGCACCACACCAAGGCACACCTAAGCAAGGAAACGAAGTTTAATTGCAATCATTATTTACCCATACCATTCTCAATGCGTTTTCAACCTTTCAGGGAGCACTCTAGTACCCAAACCTCTACACGGAAGCTGAATTCACTTACGAAAACCAAACACAACCAATGTTTGCGCAAACATCACGTAGTTTGGTTGAACGCACGACACCAAGGCACATCTTAAATAGGTGAATAGTAGACGCTGTGAGCACCGTAACGCTCGCAGGAGCATAACGCCGTCCCCCTCGCCGTCTAACTAGCCGTAGGCGCAAAGAGAAACGCGTCGCGAGCAGCGCGTAAAACTCAAAATTTTTTCGTAACTCGCCACAGCCCCTCACGTCGCCCCTGCCGCCTTTTTCTTATTCCTCCCCATTTATCTCCCTCCCCACCCTCGTGCCCATCACTCCCCTTGCCCTGCAGCTCAGGCGGCGGCCCTGGGGGAACGCGGTTAACCTCTAGCAATGGACACCAACAACGTTCACAACGACAAGCGCAAACGCAAGCCCAAGTACATCCGCCAGCAGCAAAGGAAAACGGACAGCAGGGCGCGACAGCACGGCACCACACAGCAACACAGGACCACAGAACACAGGACACACCACAGGGGAGCGGGATCCCCACATACTCGAGGGCCAAAATATCGGGCAGTGGAGCGGCACGCAACAGCTGTGCCAAACCCTTGATAGGGGCTGCTCCACATATGCAACACGCAAGGGCACCACGGCATGCATTCACACCATGGGTCATAGAGCCCAAATGATCCTACCCCTGACCTTGATTTTTGCTTGAATGCACGACACCAAGCCACATCTATGCAAGGAATCAAAGGTCGTTTGCAATCATTATTTACCCCAACCATTCTCAATGCGTTTTTGACCTTTTGGGGAGCACTCTAGTACCAAAACCTCTAGACAGAAGCTGATTTCACTTACAAAAACCAGACACAACCAATGTTTGCGCAAAAATCACTTAGTTTGGTTGAATGCACAACACCAAGGCACATCTAAGCAAGGAAACAAAGTTCAATTGCAATCATTATTGACCAATGTCATTCTCAATGCGTTTTCAACCTTTCCGGGAGCACTCTAGTACCCAAACCTCTAGACCGAAACTGATTTCACCTACTAAAACCAAACACAACCAATGTTTGCGCAAACATCACGTAGTTTGGTTGAATGCACGACACCAAGGCACATCTTAAATAGGTGAATAGTAGACGCCGTGGGCACCGTAACGCTCGTAGGAGCATAATGCCGTCCCCCTCGGCATCTAACTAGCCGTAGGCGCAAAGAGAAACGCGTCGTGAGCAGCGCGTAAAACTCAAAGGTTTTTGGTAACTCGCCACGGCCCCTCACGTCGCCCCTGCCGCCTTTTTCATATTCCTCCCCATGTACCTCCCTCCGCACCCTCCTGCCCATCACTCCCCTTGCCCTGCAGCTCAGGCAGCGGCCCTGGGGGAACGCGGTTAACCTCTGGCAATGGACACCAACGACTTTCACAACAACAAGCGCAAACGGAAGCCCAAGTACATCCGAATGACCGTCAACGTCAAGGCCGCGGGGTTACATGTAAGACAGTGAGCCCAAAATGGTCTTGCTGCGTGCCTGCATGTGTGCGTGGGGTAGCGTATAATTTTATTTCATTTTTTTATTTTTTTTCAAAAACCGAAAAATGGTTTTTAACGAAAAAAGCAACACCCGCAGCAAAGGAAAACACACAGCACAGCACAGCACCACGGCACCACAAGGCGACGCGGCACCACAGCACACAGCATGGCACAGCAAGACACCACGACACACCAGAGCAGCACCACCACACCAGAGATATGGGGCCGCCAATTGACCACACGGGGGGCTGAAATTGGGGTCCCAAAAGGGGGTCATTTTGGCTGCTCAAAATGAGCCAAAACCCAAGGTACTCTCAATTGTATATCTCGGCGCCGGCTTGGGGATCGGATCCGCCATTCCATATGCCATTCACTGGGAGTCCAACCGAGACTTCCACGCACTTGGTTCTGGAAGATCTCCATGCCACTCGGCGTGGTGTCAATCCAAATTGGGTCCACAATTGCCAAAATGGCAAAATCGTTCACACTCACTTTGGGCTAGCACCTTGACGAAGGTTGCTCCGCTTCGCCGACGTGGTGTGCGAACCATGGTGCTCAATATCCATAACACCCATGTCATCTATGGTCCATTGGTCCATGCTTCCGGCGTGCACGAGGGGGCTGAACATGGTGCACGGCGGGCAGAAAATGTGGAAAATTACTCAAAATGGCCCAAAATGCGCACACTCATGGGTGGGGCTAATGAGGCACATGCCCAACTTGGACCGGAGTGTGCCATAGGATTGGTATCAAGTCATATGCGTCCAACATATCTTTTGGGCGTCGCCCAAACCCCTCCGGTTTTGGGAATGGCAGGGTCGCCAAGTGAGCCCATGATTTGGGATCGTCCCAAATCGCCAACATGGCGGCCACGGTATGCCAAGCCCAAGAGGAGTTATTCGCCTGTTTCAAGATATGTTGGGCACCGAAGTATGTACCCCCAAAACATACTTGGGTCATGCTGTCAATTGAGCGCAACCTTGAGATACACATTCGCCACTTGACATCATGACGGGCAAAAAACAGCAAAATTGGCGAAAAAACACGCAAAAGTGCCCTGACAAACTACACAAATATATTATAATATCTTCGGCTTGGATTGAGTAATCGACCAATCCTTCTAAACACAATGACTCAACACCAATGACCTTCGATTCCACATATGTGCTCCACTTGGGGCGCTTTGGAAGGCCGCGCGCGCTGCCTTCCAAGTGGGCACATGCATATATGGAATATTGCAAAAAACACACCTTGCTCGCAACGCATCGCTTCGGGAGCGCTCCACAAGTGTCCCTCCACGAAGGTTAGGCTTGCGAGTCTTGGTTCGGAGTAAGACGAAGGGCTTCGTCCGATATGGGGTCCATTGGCGGGTTAGTCTTGGAATGGTGCACCCGCCAAATGGGCACGTGATATGACACCAAATATGGCATACAACCCCACCCTCGCCTTCTACACCCAACCTAGTGGCCTAGAATCAAAGTGTGCCTATATTCTAGAGAAACGTTGGTCCCTTAACACGCATGCAAGTGCTTTGGTCGAAAATCGACCTCCTTTCGGAAAGCCGAATTTCAGCATGCACGCAAAATATATTGCTAATATATATATGGATATCATATATGTACTATCCGGGGAAGACAAGTGATATGCCCCGAATGTAGAGGCAAGCAAAGAGGGAGAAAACACCAACTCAACATACTTCTACACATACTTGGACGCCAAGTACGCGAGATTGCCCATTTCTTGGAGAACACTCAAAATAAATAACCCTTTGGGCTTATGGAGTGGGGATCCTTTGGCCTCATCCTATGACTATGGGGGGCAAAACCTCATACACAGTGCCTATGAGGCACGTTAATTCGTCCATGGGCGCTTGAACGCTCGTAACCCTTGTTATTTCACTTGGGGGTTCAAAGCGCCTTCGGGCGCCCAGATTTTCTGCGGAAAATCTGGGACGCGATGCGTTATATCAAGGAAAAAATTGCGGATCATTCGAAGAGTGCTTCAGTCTTGACTTCCAAAAAGATCGTTCTACAGAATCATCTAATGCAGTACACGGAACGGGCGACGTCAGGCGGCGATTTCGCGACAATTAGAAATCGCGGTAGAAATCGGGTATTTCACCGATTTCTAACCGCAAATCGACCAAGACAGTAAAATTATGGTAGTTCCACATCGATTTAATGGTTAGAAATTGGATTCCGGATTTCGCGGGTTAGGAAACAGGGATATCCCGCTGACAGCCGGTGTCAATGGCTTCCGCACGGGTGTGACGGCTCACAGGCCTCCAGGCCATGGGCCATAACGGGTGTGACGGCTCACAGGCCTCCGGGCCATGGGCCATAGGTTCTGGGTACCGCTTCACCCCCCTCCTTAGAGCAAACCCTGGGGGGGGCTCGATAACACCCAAGCATGGCAGCGGCTACGCAGGACCATCCTGAAGGGGGGGGGTGTCACATCCTCACTTCAGGCTGATTTGCGGGTTAGGCTGCCCAGTACAATTCCATAGTAAGACAGGTACGGTGCTGTAGCTGTTAGTAACTGCAAGTATAGTATCAAGTATCACGTCCTGGGTCCTGGCAGCGATGGTCAGCATCCAAAGGACCCGTTAACCCACACAGGCGCACCGGGTGCCGGCTGCGACGGTCACTACCACAGTGGCAGTGGCATACACGGCCAACATAGGCGTCACACGACGACCGAGGTGGTCCCACAGGTCGAAAGCGACCACAAGGATCCATCAGACTACCCCAGGCTTCCCAAGGCCAAGGTCTGGGGGAGAGTTCCCACGGGTCCTTCCTTGGGCGCACCATGTCCATATCCACAACGCGAGTCCAGAGTGGTAAAGGGCATCAAGGCCGTCTTTTCCCTCGCCCCATTACCACGAAGGCCATGCATGGGGGAGTCCCCATGCAGTCTGGGCGGAGTCGTCGACTCCTCAAACCACCAGTTTCCCAGGCAGACTGACCGAGGTCAGGACACCATAGGTCGCCACCCGACTGCAAGTGCGTCTGCGAGTTGGTAGTCTCACACTGGGACTGACAGTGGCGGACCGCTGGGAGTGTAGTCAGGCAACTGGGCTTCCCGCCTGGCGCCATCAGGATCTCAGCAGATCACAGCCACTAGGGCACACGGTATCACAGGCACTCAAACAGAAGAATCTGTACTTAGGTACTGGTCCAGGCTGGACCTTATGTAAGAGCATGTACACGACGACTCAGGGCGCCTTCTCATTCCGATTCGCATCCCCTCGGGGGCGAAAAACAGTCCATATTTCGGTGATGGGCTGATAATACGCAACATACAGATGCACATACCCTGGGGGGCAGAGAAGTAAGGAATAAACGGGGTAAATAGGCGTGTAAACACACTCTGGATAGAGCGGCAAACCACGCCCCAGTTAGGATAAGGGATATGCAGGAGGGTGGACAGGAAAACGCCTGAGTTCAGGCCATATATAGTCTGCAGACACACGTAGACTGGTCTGGATCCCGCAAGTGCCATGGGACCAGACCACACACTCAAAAATCGCAATGGCGATGACAGCGGCATCCGTTGCGCAACGTCGTATGGGCTTCAAGCCCCTATAAGCTCAGGAAATGTCAAGGTCAGTCGCTCTGCCTGGTTTCCCAAGGATTCAGCGGGCGGGGAGTGACAAATAGGAGTGGAAGAGAGGGGCCATCCTCCCCTGGATTCAGCAGGGGGGGGTATATGGCCACTCTGATGGCAGGTCACCGGAAGATGGAAGAGAGCAAGCAAGTGAGGGACGATCCGCCGACCTAACAAGCGCTCAAAATGCATCAGGGGAGAGCTCAGGGCGGTGATCAGGCGCCCCTGGCTGCAATCGCCCGGGTGAGTGCTGCCAAGTCCGAGACATGGATCTTGGTCTTGTGCTTGCGGATGTATTCCATGAATGGGGTGTTGATCCGCGGCACTAACGAGGAGACGGGTTTTCAGGTGTCGTGGGACGGCCCATATCCTCGCCAACGAACCTTGAACCCCAGGCCTCCGGGTGCCGAGGCGTTCGGACGCTGGGCCAGGATCTTCTCGACGGTATAGTCATCCTGCTCCGTGTAGTTGTCGTCCGACCTAGCCTCATGTGCGGCGTAGTCCAGGGACACGTGTTGGCCACGGAGGTCGGGTTCCCGCACACGGAGTTGACTCTCGTGGCGCTCCTGGAACTGTCCGTGACCCACCTTGATGCGGTAGGTGTCCTCACCAATCCTGCGGACAAACTTTACCGGGTGTGAACCAGGTTTTGGTGCGGTGGGTGCCCATAGGGCGGGGTCTGATCACCCCCACCGGGTCTTCCACCCTGAACGTTTGTGCTGTTGAGCTCGGGGCGGACTTTTTACACTCAGCATGCTCCTTCTCGAGCTGCTGGCGGATGTCCCGCGCCGTTGCCTCTTGCCGCGCAAAGAATTCCTTGGCGTCCATGGCCATACCATCAGCAGACAAGGGAAGTCCCCGACCAAGGGGGTCCCTGCCGAACAGAATCTGGTGGAGGGACAAACCACCCGGAGTGGGGGTGTCATGATGGGCCTTCAGAGCGGGCCACATCTCCTCAAACCAGTTCCGACGTGGATTGGTGATGTGAATCTTGCGCAGCTTCTCGAACAGCTGCCTTCCAGCCACTTCAGCCCGGCCATTGGACCGGCTGAGATAGGCGACGCTCTTGGCATCACGTATTCTGATGAGGGAACACATGGCCTTGAACCAGCCACCAGTAAACTGGGGCCCTCGGTCACTGCAAATGTTGCGGGGGATGTCAAGGACGGTCAGCCAATGACGGATCATCATGACTGCCACTTCCTTGGCAAGTAACCCCTTTTTGCGTGCCGGAACGGCTACTACGTAGCCGCTGTGGCGATCCACACAAAGGACCACACAGTCAAAGGTCTCCTTGCCAATGTGAAGACGTCCATGGCCACGCTCTCCATGGGGTGGTCAGGCACCGGAGTCCATTGGCCTTCCCCCTCGACGTTCCGGTTATCGAGATTGCAGGCCTGACAGACCGAGCAACCCTTCCCGACCTTCTTGATGGCGGTGTAGAGACCGATCTGGTCGATCTCAAACCGGCGCTGCATGTCCAGGGCTTGCTTCTTGACCCCTGGGTGCATCATGTGGTGGTGCCAAGCCTCACATAGCTCGAGCACTCGGGGCTCTGGGACCAGCAGCTTACCATTCCGGTAGAGCTTGCCATCTTCCTCAGTCAGCCCCTTTAACCACTTCTGCCCGTCATCAGGGTCCGTCACAGCCCTATATTCGGCCTCAAAGGCCTCGCACTTAGCGTAGTCGTGGGTCCAGTCGTCCTGTAGGCAAGATTCAGGGAAGAGGTGCTTGTCGGACTGAGCTGCATCAGGGGCGAGTACTCTGACCGCTCTGCCCATCCTCGTTCAGAGGGGGGGCCATCCGCAGCCATGACGACGAAGCATTTAACACCCTCCTCCTCCATCACGCGCTCCATTTCTATGATCCTCTTGGCCTCAGCGGTCTCAGCCTCATCGCCATGGGCAGAAACATCTGTCATGTCCTTGCTGGCGGGATAGGCCCACCTACTGAGACAGTCCGCCACGGTGTTGTCCTTACCAGGAACATACACAACCGTGAGGTCAAACTTGGCCAAGGTCTCATGCCATCTTGCCCGTCGGGAGGCGGGACCAGAGGGGGTGTCCACGTGCTCTTTGTGCCACGACTGCAGACTCTGATGGTCGGTGCAGACGGTGACGGGATGGAGGGCTATGTACGCAGCCCATTTCCTGAGAGCCATGACGATGGCATACGCCTCCTTTTCTCGCCGCGTCCACGTCCGTCTCTGGCCTTCCGCCAGGACTCGGCTCCAGAAGGCCACTGGCACGTGCCTCCCATCGTCAAGCACTTGGTCCAACACAGCGCCAACGGCGTAGTCGGAAGCGTCGGTGCGCAGGACGAACCCTCGGTCAGGATCCAAGAGGTGCAGACCCACTGCGGATAGCAGCGCCTGCTTCATCCCCTCAAAGGCACGGTCGGACTCAGCATTGCAGACCAGAGTTTTCTTGGACCCCTTCTTGGTCTCCTCTTGGTTGCCCTTGAGCATGGTCGTCATGGTGGCTGCATACTGGGCATACATCTTGATATACCCCGAGTAGTAATTGCAGAACCCCAAGTACGCCCGTAGCTCAGAGACCGCTTTGGGCTTTTCCCAGTGCTCAATCGCAGCCACCTTGCCAGGTATGGGCTTCCGCTGCCCGTTCACAACTACGTGGCCAGCGAAGACCACCTCGCTTACCGCAATGGTGGCCTTGTCACTCCTGCCCGTGAATTTGTTCCGAACCAGAAGGTCGAGCACTCGGGTGACGTCCCTCTCATGTGCCTCCAGGAGCTCCTCATAGCTCATACTGGGGTCCCCGGACGCGATGATCACGTCGTCCACAAAGGGGTCCGCACAGTCACGCACCGGCTCAAGCAGGTTCTCCAGCATCAGCTGAAAAGCCGCCCCGCCGTTGGTAACGCCCATGGGCATCACCTTCCACTGGAGGGGTCCAAGTGGGGTGCTCATGGCTGTGCAGGCACGGGACTCCTCGGCGAGAGGCATCTGATGATAACCATGTATCAGGTCAATCACCGTGAAGATCCTCCGCCGGTGTTGTTTTTGCAGCATGTCCTCAATGAGGGGCAGCGTATAGCTGTCATGCTGCGTTTGGGCGTTTAGGCCGCGGTAGTCGACCACGAGCCGCCACTCACCGGCCACCTTCTTGGGGACGACAAAGCACGGAGAGGCCCACTCGGAGTGGCACGGCTCAAGCCGGCCTCTCTCGATGAAATCCCGGAGGATCTTCTCCATGGCCTCCTTCCTCTCGCCCCTCAGGGCGAACTCCCGGTGTCGATACACACGGGGGTCCTGCTTCAGTCGTATCTTGGCCTCGCCATACGGTCCACGCACCGGTGGAGGAAACACAGGCTTACCGCTGAAGAAGGTGTCCCCATACTTCTGCTTCAGCCTGGCCCTCAATGCCTGGATCTTTGGGCAATCATCGGACTCCGCCTTTGCTTTTCCGGGCACCTGGACCACTGAGCTTACTTGAGGGGTAGCGACCCCACTCGGTTTCGGCTCAGGTGGTCTTCCCAGGTGGCCCAAAGGGCCATCTTTGGTCTTGCCTCGGAACAGGTCGCCGTAGGTCGGTGGGTTGCCTCCGATTGGCTCGTCCTGGCTGGACATGTGGTCCAGCACCCTCTCTACGAGGGTATTCCCATCATAGGAACCAGAGACGATCGAGTCCACTTCCAACCAGGCTTTGTCCTGGCCCTTGCCCTCACGCTGGCTTCCCCAGTCGTGGAAGGGCTGATCCATATACCCCTGAACCAGATCCAACTCCTCTTCAGTGAGGGGGTCCTCCGATTCTCCGATGTCAACAGGGGAAACCGCAAAGCATTGCCGCCGTGGCTCCGCTATGATGCGGTTGACACACAGGAAGTCCGTGGTGTCGGCCTGTTCAAGGCCCCCATCCACATAGTGGAATTCCGTTGGCCATCTCTGGGGTGGCATGGGCTGTCCCTTAGCGTCCTGATAGACACTCTCTCCAGCCAGTAGGACGACCTTGTTTAAGGTCATTTTGGTCAATGAGACGACCCAATCTCGGGTGTTTTCCTCCTCGGTGCATCCCATAGGAACAACCAGCACTGCCTTGGAGCGGTCCTTACGAATCTTCGCTACCGCCCTTGGAATGTCCCATCGGGGGCAATGGATCCACATCAAACCCTGATGCGGACCTCAGTGCTTCTTCAACGCAGAATCCTGGGCGCTCCAGTACTTCTCACAAACCCGAAGATGGGCGGAGGTTCCTGAAGAGAACGCATCCAGGGCCAGATCCGAAGCTCCCAGGTCCGCGACCACTCGGCTCGCCACCTCCAGCATTATGCCGTACTCCTGGTTTGCTGGCCCAGTTGGCTCAGTCCCCAGCGCGGCTACTTCGAGCCGATTGCGTTCCGGGTGGATCCATTGGCACTCCACATGGTGCTCAGGTGACGAAAGCCACGAGAGCTGGCCGTCCTGGTACAGGGTCATTGAGGCCTGAGCCGGGAGAACGCAGGAGTCTGTCTCCATCATGAAATCTACCCAACGATCATGTCCCAGTCCATCTCGTCCTCCTAGAAGTGACCTTGCAGGAGGATTTCCTTGCCCAGGTCCGGGCGGCTCAGCTCATGGTGGTTCACGAACTGCAGCCCAATGGCCGCTTCCTTCGTGCCTCCCAGCATGTACTGGCCGTTCGCCACCTTCAGCCTGACAGGTTTCCGACTGTCGGTCAAACACTCTGGCGGAAGTAAGCCAGCCTTGACCAAGTTGACCTGAGCTCCCGTGTCCACCAACACGTCGAAGACCTTCTCCACTTCCCCGCATAAGGCACGGACCTTAAGGTGCAACTGCCGCTCACGCCCCACACGGCGCACGGCGTGCAAGCTCAGGATCTCCGGCCGTTCCAGAAGC
The DNA here is from genome assembly GCA_964036045.1 of Eutreptiella sp. 'Long Island Sound 2002'. Taxonomy (NCBI): domain Eukaryota; phylum Euglenozoa; class Euglenophyceae; order Eutreptiales; family Eutreptiaceae; genus Eutreptiella; species Eutreptiella sp. 'Long Island Sound 2002'. Next base: position 83,314,929 of record OZ038378.1, read on the forward strand.
TCAACAAGCGACTGGTGCAGGTCGTCGACAATGGGCTCAGGCTGCCCATCTGCAGCATCCAGCTGCGGTCCGGGTGATCCTCCGATACTCTCGGATAGATCTTGAAGCACATCAAATAGATTCTTGGTCGCAAAGGATGGACAGATGCAAGGATTCGTGCCTTCACTTGCCCTCCCCCCGCCACCGCGACTGTCTTTCTCTTTGGGTGCGGGACCAGGCCTTCTGCCTGCGGCAGTCCCTTTGTGCTTATCGTCTCCCGACTGAGATGGTGTGGCGCTTCCCACAACACCATCCTGCGACCGCCCTAGCTGGGGCCCTTGGCTGCAGGGGCTCCGCGAAGGGGCGTTGGTTGACGTAGTAGGGGTACTCTCCTCCGCATCAACCTCGTTGACACCCTTCTTCTTTCTGCCTTTCTTACCCTTCTTGTCCTTGTCCTTGTTCTTGTCGTTCTCTTTGTTCTCCTTGTTCTTGTTGTCCGACCTGGGGACCCAGTTCCTCTTGATCTCCTGGATCTCCTTGGCCAACTCGGTCCCCACCGACATCAGCTTGGAGAGCTCGTCCTTGTCGACCTCCACTTTGGTCTCCCGGATACCCGCGGGTGCACGCTTCTTTGACCCGTGCACCTTCTTGTAGGCCTCCGTGTCGGCCTTGTGGATGGGGCATGTCCGGTGGTCATCGTTGAACCCTTTGTTCCTCCCATAACACACGAAACAGCCCTGCGGGTGAGCTCGTATGAACTCCCCAAAGGACAGCGAAGGTTCGCCAATGCGGCGAGGTTCCTTCTTCTCTTGCTTCTTCCAACCCTTCTGCAGGGGCTTCCAGCTTCCCCGGTTGCTCCCCGCGTTCAGGTTGCTGGCCACGAAGGCACAAACGGCCATCTCGGCGGGCTCATCGTCGTCGTCATCGTCGTCGAGAGCCTCATCCCCATCGGCTCCCGCTGGGTCCATGGCAGCTTCCCCGTCAGGCCCCTCGCCAACGTAGTTGACGTCACGGTCGCCGGGCCTCAACCCGCGGGTGTGGTGGAGGTTACGGTACTCCTTGAGTACCTCCTCTCCAACCCACTCCTGGATCTCGTCGCAACTCATCCGCGCCGGGATGGCCTGCAGACGGATAGTCTGGCCGCTCACGTCACACTCATCAAGGCGCCACATGGCGGTCTTCTCGCGATCGCCCGTGAAGGTGATGAGGAGGGCGTTCTGCAGGGAGTGCCATTTGACATCCCGGGCCACGTTCCTCCTTGTCCAAGCCACCACGTTCGTATGATACTCCTTGGGGAGCATCATCTTGACCGTGTGGTTGGATTTGGCCCTCTTGGCTTCCTCCTTGGTGACTCTCTTGATCCATGCTTCCGGCAGCATGGAGAGCAGGCGAGCCTGCTCGTCACCCTCATTCCAGGCCTCCACGTTGCGGCGGGAGAGGGTGTATTGCCCCCGGAAGTCTCGCCAATCGCAGAGGCGGATCTTCCGACCATCATGCTGAAGCTTGATGGCCTTCCACCGCTTGGCAGCCACCTGCGTAGCGTCCTCCCGATCCTGCTCGTTGAGCCACCTCTTGGCTTCCTTGAGGGTCTTGATTTTCCCCTCCTTGGTCGCCATGAAGTATAGGTCTTGGAGCACCTCCAGCAGGCGGTACCTGAACCGTTTGAAGACATATCTCTCCGCATCTGGGGGATCCATGTCTTCAGTGACGGTCACCCCCCAATCGTCCAGCTTCTCCAAGAAGCGGTCGAGGTTGACCGGGTTGCCATCGTACATGGGGGGCTTGATGTTCTTCAGGTCTTCCCACACGGCGGCGTCCGCGGCCTTAGAGACCATCAACGCCGGCCGCGAGGTCGACCGAGGTTCCCATCGGCGTCCCCCACGGAGTCCCACGGGGGCCACTTCCATCTCCTCCACGGTATCCGTGTGGCTACGCCGTGGTTCCTCCATGTACGCTGAACCTAGATGTTCACGCCGTATCCCTTCCATGTATGCCTCCTCATCACGGCGCCGGCGGCTGCGTTCAGCGGCCTCCCGTCGTACATCACGCGGCGGGGTAATGCCGAACTCCTCCAGGTCTTCCTCACCTCCGCCGACGTCCCACTCCACGTCCCCTCCAGGGACCTCATCTCTGAGTCCACCATAACGCCCGCCAACCATTGGGATTGGCTCCAAGGCTGGTGCGGGGCGTCTGGGGCGTACCGGTGTCCGCGGTGAAGCACGGCGGTTGTGGTACTCCGCCCTGAGCCACTCATCAGGCCACTCCTCACTGCCACTGCCGGGCGGCACGCGCTCGTTGCGGCGGCCCGCGCTGTGGTGAGAGGGGGCGCTGAGAGAGGGGGCACTTGCGCTGGGGCGACTCCTGGTTGCTCTGCCGGGGGCGTGGGCTCTGCCTGGACCTGGTCCAGGTCCCCAGCTGTCGTCCGACGAGCCAGACTCCAGGAGTGGGTGGTCGCTGTGAAAGTGCTGCCCTAGGTCGTGGATGGTGCCGGAGGGCTCAGGGCCGGCAAGACCAGGGGGGCAGGCACGCGGGGAGACGACCTGAACGCTGCTGTTGGGGGCAGAACCGGATACACGGACACCAACGGAGGCAAGAGCGGCGACAAGGGAGGCAAGATCCATGCTGATTGTTATCCGGCAAAAAATCCCAGTCTATGAAGAAAATTGATGCGGATATTCCTAAGTACATCTGAGTGTCCATATCTATCTCAAAAGATTTATAAAAATCCGATTGTGAAAAAATATTTGGCCGATCTGGCTCGCGCACGCGCGTCAGCGGCAAATGGCGATTCCGGGTAAATGATCGGAACGCGGCAGATTTACGATGAATGGACCGCGGAATCAGATCCGGCACATCAGAAATATATAGGTCTGATCCTGAGACTGAGCTGCGGGGCGGCGATTCCGCCGAAGCAGAGAAAATGACCAAAATGTAGCCAATCTGGGGCAGATCTGCGAAAATCTGAGCAGATGGGGGTTAGCCGCACTTACACTCCCCCTCCAAAAACACACTGGGGTGTGTCCCTACGTCAACGAAGAACGTAGTGCGGGTAAGTCCCAGAAAAAATTAGAAATGTAGCCTCGATGGGGCGAAATCTGCTTGATCTGACCTGATTTGAGCTGAATTGGCACTGAATCAGGATGGATGAACCTGAAATGAGACAGAATGAGGAGTGACGAACAGTCCTCCGGGCAGTAAAACATTAGGTTAAGGGCTAAAAAGCATGTAAACGTATCGAGAATCGATACCAAATCATGCCCTGGTTGAGAATGAGGTAGATTATTGGTGGATTGAGTGGGAGAATCAAGAAATGGAGTGACATCTCGGCGCTCTGGCACAGTTTAGCTGTCGCGGGCACGCTACGGTGTCCTCCACGTACTCTACATCGTGCTACTCCCGCTTTTCTCGTTCTGAAAAGTGCAGCATGTGCCTCAGATTTGGCGCATCTGGTGGATGATCACAAGATTCAGCAAGATTGAGAATCAGTTTGAGCAGAGATGAAGGAGATGAAACAATCACAGAGAGGGAAAACAAATACAAATGTAGTCTGCAGGCCCTAAGTGAACAGAAAAACATCAGCGTCAACGAAGTTAGGCAAAGCCGTAAACAGAACTTCGAGGAATGAGAGGAGATGATAAGGAAATCAACCTAAACTGTCCTAGAATGAGCAAATTCATGAGCAAATTCCCTAAGATGAAGGTGAAATGAAGCGGAATGTCTAGAACTGAAACTACTAACACCTTCGTTTAGACTAGAGTTAATATATATTGTCGTTTATTCAGCTGAATTGTGCTTTCCGACACGTTGGTTCGCGAGCATCCAACAGATTCCATGAAAATGTGGATCATGTGATGATGCATCATGATGGGACATGATAGCCCTGGATCCTTGGCATGTAACGCACCGAAGGTTCGCTGAAGGCGCTTTACTGACAGTATATAACTGAGAGACACCGAATAGTCCTTCATTTACAGTGGCGGCGGTGTCAATCGACTTGGACAAGGCCCATCTTTCGATTGAGTCCCACAAGACACTTGGACTCACCATTTTCGACAGTTTCAGGTCGGATTGAGCTCACATTGGCGTGTGCCAAAAATACAGCGAAGCTTACGGAAGCTCTGAGGTCCGAGAGGTTGCTGTTAGAAGTCCCTGGAGTTCATATAGGAGCTCTATATGAAGGTTGTCTGAACAATTGACGTCGGGTTTTTGTACAACAGTGGCAGAATGATGGACAAACCTGAGGAATTCAAGGTAAATTCAAGGAATCTGGATCTGAACCTGGACTTTGGCTTCAGCATCACGGCAAATGAAGGTAAGATCTGAGTTCCTGGCGTCGCATCTAGTGCCGCCAGTACTACAGGGGGTGCCTGTAGGGGTGAATGTCGCTGGCCAGCGTTTTTACTATGTACATTTGCTTCCATCTGCACGAGTAGCCAAATTCCAAAGATGCACAGACCAACAGAGACAAGATTACCCCGAATCTGCCTGAATTAAGCCTGAGTTTGGTTTTTTCTGGACACGGCAGCACACTCTGTGGCTTTCGGCAGCGTATCTACGCCTTGTCTGCCGAACGGAGACCAAAGAAAAGTTGATTGACGTCAAATTATCAAACATTCGCAGTTCTCCACATCATGTCGTAATCAGGAAGAATGAACAGTGGATTGGGCAGAATGTGGTTTTTTCAAGTCGTCAGAACACTCACATTGGAATAAGTGGTCGACGGGGCGAGGCGTCGGCGACTCAAGTCACGACGGATCTCCCTCAATTCGGCCAAGCACGAATACATGTGACCACCAACCTGTCTGGTGGGGCCCTCGTACGGCTTGGGCGCTGCAAATCAGCGGCCGAACTCGAAGCTTGGTCCTCATTTGGCTCCTGGGCTGGCCTGACCGCAGGAGGGGGGATCGACGGATCAGCCCTGGAAGGTTGCTGCTGAGGGCCGTAAAAGGCTGGATCTCGATTCACCACAGGTCTTTTTCCGTCGCTCTCCACCTGTCTGTCGGGTTTCGACAGACAGTCTGTCAGGAGTACGCCAATTTCGGGGTGCTTCTTGAGGAAGTCGATCAACCCCTTGGTGTACCCATGGACAAAAGAATGGGCTGGTTCCCAGTTGTTGTGACTGGAATCAAAGCCCCTCAACTCACATAGAAATTCCCATTCCCCCTTTTCGTCACGTCTTGCCTCTACAATCCTCTTGAGTTCGTACTTCCCCCCTTCGATGACCCGATCGGACAAAAATTTCGATGTCCAAAAAAGGGGTTTAACCCGATCCTTGGGGGAGGGGAACTCTCTCTTGAGGCGATCGCCCGAAACTTCAATTTTCCTGCTGACATCCACACGAATCCTCCACCTGTTTTCACCTAGACGCGCTGTAACAGCGAATGGCCCCTCCCACAAGGGAAGAAGCTTATCATCTCCGTCCAGGGTGGTTTCGGATTTTCGAAGCCAAACTCGATCATCGACTTCAAAATTGTGGGGGTTTTTTCGGCCTTGATTCTGGACCCAAAGCCAGTCAGCCTGATGCTTATCGATTAATTTCGAGACAGTTTTTTCTGCTCGTTGGACTTCGTCCAAAAACAACGAAGCATCCTTACAAGGGCGAGGATTATTCAACGGCATGTTCCACCAACACTTCTTTCGTCCAAAGACAATTTCATTTGGAGAAAGGCCATGGTACAATGGCGTGTTGTGGTAACGGCGAAGCAATGCGAAGAGAACTTCAAGCCAATGGAAGTCTTTCTCACTGGCGAGCTCCTTACGAAGCATATTTATAATAGAGCGGCCGGCTCTTTCGCCAGGCAGCGCCTGATGTGCGTGGATTTCGCATCTCAGGTGGTGGATTCCAAGGCGAGCACATAATTCCTTCCACCATTCGGAGGTGTACTCTTTGCCTGAGTCCGTAACCACCTCGGATGGGACGTCCCAACCTCCCATCCAGGTCTGCGCGCACCATTTGGCGGCAGCTTTGCCAGTCATTGACTCGACGTTGCAAGGCAACACCTGAATGTAGCCAGAATGACGGCATTGTATAAGGAGCACTCCATTGACCTTTTTGTTGGTCCAATGGCACTCTTCGTCGTCGAGTTCACCAAGATGGAAAAAATCACTGGTGACTCTGTTAAAGAGGCGCTCCGGAATAGGATGTGGCCTCAGATGGCCGTGCTTCCTCGCGCTGGGGGGCGTCGAGACAGCACATTGGGCACATCCGGCGGCTACTTTCATGCAATGAGTATATAGCCTTGAGCCGAACAACCTATGTTTAATCATCGACCATAATCTACGGCCATGTGCGTGGGGGGACTCCCATTTGTGCCACCAGTTTAACACTCGGGGGGCCAGGGCGTCTGGTACGCACAATTTACCCTCCATCCACAGCTTCCCCCCATCCAAGGAATATTCAGAATAAATTCCATCCTTGTGAGCATCTTTGGATTTGAGATTCTCAAAGACCTCTTTAAACATGGAATCATGCAGATAATCGTTCGTCCAGTCACGGATGATAAGGGAATCTTTCGGCAGGGAAGGAGTTTCGGCCGGATCTCGACGCTTAATGCCCTGAATCAACCGAAATCCACTTACAGGTCGGGTATACTCGAACCGTTTCACACTCCCTGAGGAGGGATCGGTGACTTTCTCCACGACTTTCAGTGATTTCGTGATAATCTCATGGGCATGCGCCGGATCTGAGAAGGCCGTGATATCATTACACGGTAATGCATGCTGTTTAACAGAGCATTGCATGCATTCACGTCGAATGAGCTTTTTTTCTTCTTGATCCCACTCGATTACGACGTGGCGGTCCTGCTCCGTACCATGGATGTTGGTACTTTGGGGCCCCTCTGAAGCGGGGTAAGCCCATCGGCTCAGAGCATCCGCTACCGTGTTGTGTTTTCCAGGCAAATACGACACATGGAGGTCAAACAGACTGAGAAATTCATGCCATCTGGCCCGTCCACCAGCTGGGCTCGCGATAGTATCAATGTGTTCGGTGGCCCAATACTCCAGAGATCGATGATCCGTCAGGACCTCGACTCGATTGGTGCCAACCCACGATTGGTACTTCTTCAGAGCGCAGATTATGGCATAGGTCTCTTGCTCACGCGGTGACCATTGCATCTGGCGTGGAGCTAGCTTCCGAGACCAAAATGCAAGAGGGTAATGATCACCTGTGGCTTCATCAACCTGTTCAAGGACAGCTCCGATCGCGTACCTAGAAGCGTCGGTTCTTATGTAGAAGGGTCGGTCGAATTTCGGCACATGCAACGTGGCGACTTCGCAGAGGGCCGCCTTCAAGTGATGGAAGGCCTCCTCGCACTCGTCAGTCCACTTGACACGAACCTTTGAACCTGCCTTGCCCGCATCTCTCCCTACCTTCAATAGTTCAGTGAGGGGGGCAGCAAATTTGGCATAATTCGGCACAAAAGTGTGGTAAAAATTGCAACAACCCAGGAATCCTCTCAATTCCGTGATCGTCTCAGGGCGCTTCCACTTCTGAATAGCGATGAGCTTCCCTGGACTGGGTCGTCGGGTGCCATTCTCAAGGAGAGAACCACAAAATTCGACTGATTTTAAAAACGTTTTCCCTTCTTTGGCCCACAAATCAGCTGATTGGCATCAAGAATGTCCAAAACCTGGTTCAGCTGCTTTTCATGTAGGGCCACCAGCTCGGCTTCGGTCAGTCCCTCCCCCTCTGTCGCGATGATTATGTCATCTATGTACACACTCACGAAGGCACGAAGCTCAGGATGAGCTGTAAAAAGCACATCCTCCATCATTCTTTGAAAAAACGAAGGGGCGTTCCTCAGGCCCATGGGCATGACCGTCCACTGGACTGGGCCACATGGCGTGCACATACAGGTGAGAGGTCGGCTGTCCTTCCTCAACGGCATTTGGTGAAAGCCGTGACGGAGATCCAGCACAGAAAACAAACGACCTCTTGCCCTCTTGGCGATTTCCTCCTCAATGAGGGGCAGGGGGTGTGAATCCGCCTTGGTTTCGGCGTTGAGGTTGCGGAAATCAACAACCATTCGCCAACCATCAATAGTGTTCTGGTCTGCAGGCGGCGGCTTCGGGACTGTGAAGGCTGCACAGCACCACTGGCTGGTCATACAACCCTCAAGCCAACCAAATTCCCTGAGATTTCTCTCGATTATTTTTCTGAGTATCTCATGTTTCTGTCCATGGTTCTCATAAGGACGCTGTTTCTTCGCCTTGTACCCTTCACGAAGCTCGATGAAGGCTTCACCGAACTGCCCACGGACAGGGGGGTCTTTGATCAACTTCCCCGAAAGGGTTGTGTCCTTCCGTTCCTCAAAAATCTTGTCTCTTTTCTTGGAACACAACTCAGTGTCCACCTGATCGCCAGGAATTACTGTCGAAAAAACTTTGGAGATTTCTTCGGCCTTGGCAGGAAGAATCTTCTTACGGATGTCCCTAAAAAGGTCCGTATCAACTGCCTCTTGAAGATGGGTGGGTCGAGTGTCGACATTCCAGAGATTCTCTTCGTGATCCAGCTCCTCGAAAGGATCTATGAAAGCTTCCACACGGGGTTTTTCATAAAAAAACTCTGAATTTGCGGCGCGAAGAAAGTTTTTTTGTCGTCCGTGCGCCGTAGATTCTTCTGGATGTAGATCGTATTGGGGAAGAGGGAGACAAGGCGGATCCATTTGACGTTGGATCACCTTCGGCATCTGACGGACAAAAATCAGAAAAAATAGATTCATCATCAGTACCACGCTCAACCTCAGATTCAGACCCAACACAGGAATCAGTACTAGAATCAGCAGAATCAGAGTCAGAAAGCTTTCCATCCACCAGGAATGCAAGCGAACTCCAGGGCCGCTGTGGCAGGGGACCTGTGTCGTCCCTGGCATACAGCTTAATCTTCCTGGGAAGTTCGATGTAATCTACACAAATGTCTTGTAATTCCTGAAACCAAGGCTTGTCGTCCCACAAGGGCACAACTAAAATCGCCTGGGTTTTATCTTGCTTGATTTTGTGGATGACCTGGTGGATTAAGTGAAACGGAGGATTAATCCATAACTTCTTGTCCCATTTATGGGTCCAAGCGTCGCGAAAATGCTTGTCAGAGCGCTTGTTCTCGCGGTTAGCAAAGGCATCACACTGTGGCCAAAAGGAATGGTGTTCATAAAAATATTCACAAATTGTATCGCGCCATTTGTCGACAACTCTGTAGGATGAACAGTGCCAGCGCGAAGGGCGTCGTGGCTGGGAGTCCCTACGAAGACACTCTAACTCTCGGGAGTAATCGGCACTCCCATTCACCTCTGCAATGGTGACATCTTCGCCAAACTTTGGTGTAACCTTTTGCTTCAAAAATTCTTCTGCACTTTTAAACCCTGCGTGTAAAAAACGAAATTCAGGACGCTCCAAGGGACCTGACTCCAGCAAAAAACAACGCCGATGACCTACGGGCGCCACCCTGTTCTTCCGAAGCCAAAGATGGCCCAAGTAAAGGTCATACTTTATGTCGGCACGATAGAAGTAGTCATCCTTAAGGATAACTTCCTCCACATTGCCATCTTCCAAAAGGTCTTGAGCGACCAAATGAGTTGATATATAACAACCGCTTTGCCCACCTGCGAGAGAATGTCCAGAAACTCCCTCGAGGGTAACAGGATGAGGCGAATCAAACACGCAGTCGTCAGGCAAAAAAGAATTGGATTGGAGATTTACCTCCGATCCATTGTCACACAAACAAGTGGCGAGGTGGAAATTGCCCTTGCAATCAGAGACCCACAGCTTTGTGACAAACTGACGGGCCCTGTGCTTGGACTGTACACCAACCTCGTCCACTACAACAGAAGGATCCGCTGCCGGATCCAGGGGAGAGGAGACAAGCGACCCTACATCAAGTAGTGGTCGAGAAGGAATCTGGGGATCATGCCTGAAATCGCCTGGGGAGGGGCGATTTTCGTGGCTCCCCTAGGCGTTCTGACCTCCAGTGGCTGCGTCAACATTATGGACACACCCTGATTCGTCGACCCACTCCTCTTGGAGCGGATCATCTGCTGGATTCAAGGCATTTAATTCATAGTCTCGGTCCGCATCGGACACCTGATCTGCACCTGAGACCTGATCCACACGATGGTTGCCCTTTCCACGTCCACGGCCACGGCTGCCGGATGATGGACCTCCACCTTCGCCACGGTTCCCGAAGGATTTCCCTTACCTTTACCCTGGAATCCTGGAGCATTTCCCTTGTTTGCACCGGATTGAGGGGTTTGGCCTGGATTTCGATTTCCGCCTCCGGCGTTGCTATTGGGATTTTTCTGGCCGTTCGGCTGCCCATCGGAGCCGGATGGAGTCTGATTTCCTGTGCCTTGGGACCCGCCAGGGCCTCCAGGATTTTTGTTTCCACCGGAGGGGGTCGGATTCCCTTTTCCAGCCCTCCCACCGTGCACCTGTCTGTCATTCCTGTCTGAATTCTGCGAACTACTGATATTTTCACCAATCACCTTGTGATCGTAAGGAGACCATCGGTGATTATCAGTAGAATGCGTCTTAGCTCGGTTCGTAGAACCTAAAAGAAGGCAGATGCAACAGTGCTGCTGAACATTCCGGGTGTCATTCACCTTTTTGTTGCCCTTTTGGGCCCCATTTTGGGTGTTTTGCTGGGTATTCTTGTTTCCCCCAAGACCCTCATGGAAATTCTGGTTGGCGGCGTCGGCGAGCCGCTCAACCTCCTCCCAGAGTTCCTTCGGGGTGTACGAAAACACCCAGTTTTTGGCCCTCAGGCGATGGCCATGGAAGCTGACTCCCCTGTTGAGGACTTGGACAAACAAGTCCCGATCCTCGTGCTCATGAAACTTTATTTTCCACATCTCTTCGGTGATTTTCACCTTAGAAAAGGACGTGGGGGAGCACTTTTGAAGTGCCTCCCTGACGGAAAACGTGTCCGCAGAGGCATCGAAGCCTTCCACCTCCGCCCACCAGGTCTTGACCTTTTCTTCGGACTGTTTGTTCCGAAGGGTGGCGGCAGTTTCTGAGGGGATCTTGTGAAAAATCAGACTTTTCAGCTCGGCACTAGAAAATTTTTCGCCTGAATGTTCAGCTTCTTCCACTAAATTCCAGAAGCGCTGTTTTTTGTCTTGCACTTCGTGCAAAATTAATCGCGAGAATGAAGGAAAATTCTTCAACATTTGGTGGTAGTGGTCCTCTGGCAGCCGGGATCCACGTACCTCCAACTGTTCCCACACCTCATCAAAGGTAAGGGGGGAACTTGTATCCTCGCGATCACTCCAAGTCCTGAGCCAAGTGTTGGCCGGCGCTCCCTCAAGGCAATCCAAGAGGGCCATCAGGAACTGATCATCTTGGAGTTTTTGAGTCTTAACCCACAGTTTAAATTCCCGTTGAAACTGAGGCCAACGTCGGGGGTTCCCATTATACCCCGGTTGCTTGGCAACCTGACGAGGTCGCAAGGAAGTAGGGTTAAGAAGCGAATCCAGCCCAACACCGGCCGTAATGGCAGACACGTTGGCGGCATCATTCGCCACACCAGCTCCGGCGAGGGTCTGGGCGAGCAACAGCTGCGGTAAGGTATTGGAATCAGCAGCAGGAGGGGCAGTACGGGAGGCAGTTCGCTTGGCATTCTGAGCCTCAGTCCTAGCCTTCGCCGTCCTACTCTCAGAACGAGAGATTTTAACCCTTTCCTTTAGCTTGGTCCTGCTGATCCTTGCATCGGTTGTCCTGGAGTCCACCGAAGGAGCAATTGAAAAAATTTCTGTCGCCTCCTCCGATGGCTCTGTTGCTTGTTCCACCGATGAGGCGCCCTCAGACCGCATGTGCGTCTTGAAAAGATTTTTTATTCCCAGCGTTTGAATGATGAGGTGCATTTGATCTTTGAGCTGTTGGAGCTCAGCATCTCGCTGGAATCTGCAGGAGCAGCCGGCAGGACAGTACATGCCGTGTCCTGAAGGGCCTGAGCAGGCTGTCGGACCGCTGATCTCGGTGGTCCGCAGCCAGGAGTCCACTTGGGGAGCTCCTTCAGCCCTGATTTCCAGGCTTGCCTGCCTGGCCGCCTCTAAAATTCCCTCCTCAACCGCGGCGGCTAGATTGTCGCGGATGGAAACAGGGGGATGAGGGGCGGAGGGCCCGGGAACAGGTGCCCGGACCTTCTCCTTCGGGAAGGGGCTTGCCTCCCAGATCTCCAAAAAAATGGCAAAAGAGTCATCTTCTTGAGAACGCCACCACATCCTGGTATTAATTTCGTTCTGAAGGAGGAAAAAATATTCCGTTAAAAAATCAGAGGCGATTCTTTCTTGTTCGATCAGCTTAGACGAGGCTAAGTAACAAAGGGCCTCAAGGGCCTCAAGGTTACGGGTCACTTCTGGGGATAAATGGTCGTCCCAGTGTGCCCAAGAGGCTGGTCGATTATAGCTAGGTACCTCACCTGGACCGCCCATCTCAATGACGTTCAGATCGGCGTCCAGGGTCTCAAATGTTGGACATCCCTAAGGAATGTTGGTACCTGCCAGCTCCGTAAGGTCCACCGGAGCATTGCCATCGTCGTAGGCCGGCGGATTCCAGCTGCTCGAGGGCCAGTTTCGACTAGGATGATGGTAATCTGGGTCCCCACAGCTGCTGATGTGCGCCCTTCTTGGGCAGCTTGGACTTGCGCAAGGCATTTCTCTCAAGGCCTCCTTCGCACAGCACCAAGGCAGTGTAATCGTTACTTCTCCAGAAGCGGCGGGGTCTACGGGGCCGTACTGGGGAGCGGGCTGTGGATGGGATGCCACTGAAGCAACATTCAGGTAGCCTCTGCTACCATGAAAGTGCTGCCCTAGGTCGTGGATGGTGCCGGAGGGCTCAGGGCTGGCAAGACCAGGGGGGCAGGCACGCGAGGAGTCGACCTGAACGCTGCTGTTGGGGGCAGAACCGGATACACGGACACCAACGGAGGCAAGAGCGGCGACAACGGAGGCAAGATCCATGCTGATTGTTATCCGGCAAAAAATCCCAGTCTATGAAGAAAATTGATGCGGATATTCCTAAGTACATCTGAGTGTCCATATCTATCTGAAAAGATTTATAAAAATCCGATTGTGAAAAAATATTTGGCCGATCTGGCTCGCGCACGCGCGTCAGCGGCAAATGGCGATTCCGGGTAAATGATCGGAACGCGGCGGATTTACGATGAATGGACCGCGGAATCAGATCCGGCACATCAGAAATATATAGGTCTGATCCTGAGACTGAGCTGCGGGGCGGCGATTCCGCCGAAGCAGAGAAAATGACCAAAATGTAGTTAATCTGGGGCAGATCTGCGAAAATCTGAGCAGATGGGGGTTAGCCGCACTTACACGCTGCTGACGCCCCCACGGCCTTCCAGCTCGTCCAACCTCTGCTGCAGGCCGTTGATGACCTTGTTCAGCAGCCTGGTCTCGCCCCTGGCGATGTCCAGCTCCCTCTGGGCGGCGGTGGCGACCTTGGCGATCTTGACCATCTCCGTCTTGGCGATGTCCAGCTCCTTCTGTGCGCGAGCGGCGACCCTGGCGATGCGGATCATCTCGCCCTTGCCCGTGTCTACCTCGCGCTCGAGGGACTGGACCCTCCTGCGGAGGTGGACAATCCACCGCCAGGTGGCATCCGGGTCACCGTTCCCTGGTGGGTCGTCGGGGTCCCCAGGGGGTCATCCAGGAGGGCCTCCGCCTGGTCTGCCCGGTCCAGGGGGTCCTCCCCCGCCCGGAGGTCCGCCTCCAGCGGGTCCACTTGGTGGGCGTCCTCCAGGGGGTCCTGATGGTCCTCTGCCAGGGGGTCCTGATGGTCCTCCGCCAGGGGGTCCCGGTGGGTCTCCGCCAGGTCGCCTCGGTGGGTCCGAGGATGGGGGCTTCTTCGTGGAGTCGAAGTCCATGTCGTCATCCTCGTCCATGTCGCCCCACCGAGGCGTCTCTGTCTCGGACTCGGTGGATCCCGAGCTCCGGTAGGGAGGAGGGAGATCCTCACTCTCACCCTCCGGCTCCATGGGGACGTCTCCACCTCCTCCGCCAGCCAGTCCTCGGCGGGGTCGGCGGCCTCGTCCATCCCCGTCGCTGGCGGTGAAGAAGGGGTCGGAGTCGTGGGGGTGTCCGCCTGCTGGCCTCTGTGACCTCTCGGGGGTCTTCCCCTTACCCTTCCTCCGTCGGTAGGCAGTGGGGCCACTGCTCCCACTGCTGCCCGTGTCGACCTCCTCCAGATCCAGCATCATCTTGGAGGAGGCGTCCCCTTCGAAGAGCTTTCGAAGGGTCTCCACTCGGGATCCTCCCGGGGGAGTCTCGCGGCGGAGCTTCGCCTCCGCCTCCTCCATTGCGGCGGCCGTGGCTGCGGCAGCTCGCCTTTCGGCCTCCTCCAGGGCACGGGCAGCCTCGGCTTCCCGTGCCCGCTGCAGCCGAGCTTTCTCAGCTTCCAATGCCGGCAGCTCCGCCTCCGTCCTGGCCATCTCCTCAGCGACCTTCCGTCGCGCGGCCTCGATGGCGTCCTTCCTGGCGGCGTCCGCCTGGGCCTTGGCCGTTGCTTCGGCGTGGGCCCTTTCCTCCGCCTCCTTCTTTGCCCTCTCTTGGGCAGGCGCCTCTTCCAGCGCCTTCACCTCGGCCTCCTTGCAGGCAATGGCCTCCTGGGTCAGGCGGGCTTCCTCGGCGGCTGCCGCCACCTCACCCCTGACCCAGGCAGTCGCTGCCTCCTGGGCGGCTGCAGACGTGCGTCCAGCCGCAATGGCCGCCACGGTCGAAGCGTGGAAGGCCATGCCTCTGCCCCAATCTGTGGTCTCCTCCTGGGCGATGCCGACGGTGCCCTCCTTGGCAGCGTTCTGCTGCGTGGCCCGTTGCCGGGCAACCCGAAGGTTGCAGGGCACCCCACAGGCAAGCTCGCAGGCGTGCGCCACGTCCCTTTGGTCGGGAGCGACGCTGCTGCTGGAACTGGCCTGGTCGGCCGGCATCCTCCCGCGGTGGGCCGACTCCACGTCGCTGCTGGGGCCTGACTTCCTCAATTGCAGCTGACAGGGCTTGGCCTTGGCCTGCTTGGCGACTTCGAGGAAGTCGCCAAGGGTGATGTGGCCGGGGTGGTGACCGCCACTAGCCCGTTGGGGGCTGGGGGCTGGGGTTCCGCCCTTGGCGGCTTGGGCGGCTTCGGCGGCCAGGGACTCCTGGTACTTTCGCCACTTCTTGTCCCGCTTCCTGTCCCCGGCGGAACGCTTCTCCTTCCCAGGAGACGCGCTGCTGCTGCTGCCCTGCAGCGTGCGCTTGTTCCCCGGCTCCGGGAACTTCTTCTCGATCATGTCCCACATGGGGACGTTGATCGTGGCGCCCGACAGGTACTCGTTGGGGTTCTCATCCTCCCCAATCCCGTCGGGGCGCAGCCCTTCACCGGGCCTGTCTGGGCGAATCCAGACCCTCCAGCGCTTCTGGCGGAAGCGGTACGCATACCCTTCCACCCGCAGCCAATCCTCCACTGCCTGCAGGCGGTCCTCGCCCATGTCCTCGCGGAGCTCGAAGGTCCCAGGCATGCCGCCTTCACACTGGGGATAGCTGTGGCGGTAGTGCTGCCCCCACAGCAACCCACGCAGTAGGCGCACCGCATGGGGGTGGGGCTGCGGCCACGTCTTGCCCGCCTCCTGCCAATTCACCATCGTTCCCCTCAATGGACTGGTCCTGGGGGTGGCTTTTGAGGCAGTTGCTGTAGCTGGGAGTGCGGCCTTGCTGGTCGGCCGAAGGAACTCGTTGATGTCGGAGTTCCGGTCCCTACACCTCCTTCACGGACTCGGCGCTGTTGCCGGGCGGCGCTGCGAAGCCCGTAGTACTCAGGGTTCAGGTGGCCCCGAGTGGCACGCGAGGGATGGGTAACCCCGCGGCGGTGAAACGCTTTTGAGACGTTCCCGTGGGGGGCCTGGCCACGGGTCGCTGCGGTGGACACGCACAAGCAAGCAGGGAGGCAAAGCACTGCGCTCACAGGGGCATCATCACGCTCGTGTCATGTGACAAAGCGTTTCAGGATCCTTGCCACTCTGAAACAAGGGAACAAAAGTATGTACAGCAACACATCGGGATATGTACACATGGGGTCGAGACTGGACTGTGAAAAGAGTATCACATGACAATAGACACTCAGTCCCAACTCATATCCAAATCCCAGATCCGATCCTCCCAGTGGCTGGCAGGGGGGGGGGCTCAAACACAACCCATGCCCTACTCAGTCCGAACCCTGAAACCCTGCCGATGAAGGAGGTTGTCCCGCCGAGCCACAGGAGAGTTCTCGGGAACCAAGACGCTCCAAGGCCAACCGACAATGGCTCCCCATGCTCTTCTAACGGCAGGTCCCAACTCCACTCTGAGGGAGATGAAAGGCCCCGCCATTATCCCCTAGCAGTTGGTAGCTGAAAATGGGCTGTTTCAGCCCAAACTGATATTAGCTCGAAAAACTCCAAAATTGACCCCTCGTCCGGACCCGCCAGAGGAAGGGACGAGGCAACTGACCCTATGCCCTTCAAGTACAACTTCCTTGGTGCCCTCACCCAACCTGGTTCCCTCTGGGGTCCTGGCATCAGGGCACCAGGGGTTCATCAAGTAGGGTCATGATGCCAAAATCACCAAAATTGGCGTCAATCCCACGGGTGGCTCGGTCAGCCAGGGCAAGGCCAATGGCTCACAGGATAGGAGGCAGGACCTTTGACCTGTATCTGAGTGCACAACTTGAAAATGGGTCCGGGATGTTTGTGGGCAGAGAGATATGGGGCCGTCAATTGACCACACGGGGGGCTGAAATTGGGGTCCCAAAAGGGGGTCATTTTGGCTACTCAAAATGAGCCAAAATCCAAGGTACTTTCAATGGTATATCTATGAGCCGGCTTGGAGATTAGATCCACCATTCCATATGCGATCCACCGGGAGTCCAACCGAGACTTCCATGCCCTTGGCTCTCAGAAAATCCCCATGCCACCTGGCGTGGTGACAATCCAAATTGGGTCCACAATTGCCAAAATGGCAAAATCGTCCACACTCACTTTGGGCTAGCACCTTGACGAAGGTTGCTCCGCTTCGCCCACGTGGTGTGCGAACCATGGTGATCAATATCAATAACACCCATGTCATATATGGTCCATTGGTCCATGCGTCCGGCGTGCACGAGGGGGCTGAACATGGTGAACGGCGGGCAGAAAATGTGGAAAATTGCTCAAAATGGCCGAAAATGTGCACACTCATGGGTGGGGCAAATGAGGCACATGCCCGACTTGGACCGGAGTGTGCCATAGGATTCGTATCAAGTCATATGCGTCCAACATATCTTTTGGGCGTCGCCCAAACCCCTCCGGTTTTGGGAATGGCAGGGTAGCCAAGTGAGCCCATGATTTGGGATCGTCCCAAATCGCCAACATGGCGGCCAGGGTATGCCAAGCCCAAGAGGAGTTATTCGCCGGGTTCAAGATATGTTGGGCACCGAAGTATGTACCCCGAAGACATACTTGAATCATGATGTCAATTGAGCGCAACATTGAGATACACGGTCGTCACTTGACATCATGACGGGCAAAAAACAGCAAAATTGGCAAGAAAACACGCAAAAGTGCCCTGAAAACTACACAAATATATTATAATATCTTCGGCTTGAATTGAGTAATCGACCAATCCTTCTAAACACAATGACTCAACACCAATGACCTTCGATTCCACATATGTGCTCCACTTGGGGCGCTCTGAAAGGGCGCGCGCGCTGCCTCCCAGGTGGGCACATGCAAATATGGAATATTGCAAAAAACACCCCTTGCGCGCAAATCATCGCTTCGGGAGCGCTCCACAAGCGTCCGTTCACGAATGTGAGGCTTGCGAGTGTTGGTTGGGAGTACAACGAAGGGCTTCATGTGATATGGGGTCCATTGGCGGGTTAGTCTACGAATGGTGCACCCGCCAAATGGGCACGTGATATGACACCAAATATGGCATACAACCCTACCCTCGCCTTCTACACCCAACCTAGTGGCCTAGAATCAAAGTATGCCTATATTCTAGAGAAACGTTGGTCCCTTAACACGCATGCAAGTGCTTTGGTCGAAAATCGACCTCCTTTCGGAAAGCCGAATTTTAGCATGCACGCAAAATATACTGCCAATATATATATGGAGATCATATATGTACTATCCGGGGAAGACAAGTGATATGCCCCGGATGTAGAGGCAAGCAAAGAGGGAGAAAACGCCAACTCAACATACTTCTACACGTACTTGGACGCCAAGTACGCGAGATTGCCCATTTCTTGGAAAACACTCAAAATAAATAACCCTTTGGGCTTATGGAGTTGGGATCCTTTGGCCTCATCCTATGACTATGGGGGGCAAAACCTCATACACAGTGCCTATGAGGCACGTTAATTCGTCCTTGGGCGCTTGAACGCTCTTAACCCTTGTTATTTCACTTGGGGGTTCAAAGCGCCTTCGGCCGCCCAGATTTTCTGGGAAAAATCTGGGACGCGATGCGTTATATCAAGGAAAAAATTGCGGATCACTCGAAGAGTGATTCAGTCTTGACTTCCAAAAAGATCGTTCTACAGAATCATCTAATGCAGTGCACGGAACGGGCCACGTCAGGCGGCGATTTCACGACAATTAAAAATCACGGTAGAAATCGGGTATTTCACCGATTTCTAACCGCAAATCGACCAAGACAGTAAAATTATGGTAATTACACATCGATTTAATGGTTGAAAATTGGATTCCAGATTTCGCGGGTTAGAGAACAGGGATATCCCGCTGACAGCCGGTGTCAACGGCTTCCGCACGGGTGTGACGGCTCACAGGCCTCCGGGCCATGGGCCATAACGGGTGTGACGGCTCACAGGCCTCCGGGCCATGGGCCATAGGTTCTGGGTACCGCTTCAGGAGCACACTACCACGGTCCGTTCCTGGAAGGGGCACAAGAAATTTCTCAGAAATTGTCACGGAGTCGGCCGAAAGCTACCGTGTCGGATGTTCATGGGTGCATCCGCCTCCCTCTTTTGAAGGTGCAGGACCGGTATTTTTCAGTTGTCATGTGCATTTTGCACTGTTTAATTTCTGCTGGCAAGCAAACCAAGATTTACGTGCGCCGCTGCGCCAAGAACGTGGCACCGGCCGTGCGTGCTGAGGTCCAAAGAATTTTGACTGAGGCAAATAGGAAATTCTCGCTCGAGGGAAAGGCCAGCCCAAAGAGTGAGGAAACATGGCGTCTGCTGATTGTGTGGCCGGCGATTGCTCATTTGTTGAATGTGCCCCGCCGTGCACAAAAGGCCGTGATTGCGATGGGCAAGCTGTGCGCAGCTCTGTACTCTACATATCATAAGCTCTCCACACTTAAGTGTGCCAAAGTAGCGCGTAGGTTTCAGGAGGAAATTCGCCCGCGTCTTCGCTCGCCTTATCTGTTATGGCTTCACCGTGATGCACGCAGGGTACTGGATGCCATTGGCCCTTGGGGATGTGTGATGTTTTCGGGGGATGTTGTGGAGCCTCTGAATTTTTTTTTGAAGGACATTTTTTTGACTGCCACATCTCGGGGAGGGGGGAAGGGCACACCGGAGGAGCAACTCATTGAGTTGCTCTTCCAAGCAATGAGCCGTGGTTTGTTGTACAAGGAAATGCCACGTTGGAGGGAGGTGGAGGACTTGGGTGCTCTGCAAATCCAGCATTGTGCGGACGTTGCTAGGGAGTACTTGGGGGAAACGTTGGAGAGTCGGTGTTGTATTCCGATGGGACCACGGGGGGGGGAATACTTTGTCACTGCGCACATTATTTTGGTCCGTTTGAATCCGTTTGAATCAATTCAAGTGCTTCAAGTAGGACATTTGATTCACGTAGGGCTGTTCAAGTGTCATTCAAACGTCGTGTATTTTACGTGTTTTGACCCGTCCGCTGCGTCGTGGTGTTCTCGTTGGGCTTCCGGCGTCAATATTCCGGTGTACATTAAAGCGCCTGTTGTCATGGCGGGCCTGGACCAAGCGCTGTCAGGCTTGGCCTCGGGTCAGCTGCAGGCGATCATGGTGGCAGCGCAGTCCAAACTGCAAGCAGTTCCGACAACTGGCTCAACGTCCGCTTCTGCAGCCGTTGATGCTGCCGTTCACGACACCAAGATTCTCTCCCCACCCGTCTTTCCCATGTTGCCGGATATGTCGAACGGGCGCTGTCTGGACCAAGGACAACAATGCCGCAGCCACTGCTGTCCTCGTCTGGAACGTCAGCAACGTCTGCCGTCCCAGCTGGGTCTGATAAGACAGCTGCGCCCAAGGATATCACGGCAAATCCTGCGCTGGCCAAATCTTCGCGACCGTTGCAACCTCAGCAACGAAGGCCCTCGCCAGACTCGAGCGCGGAGGATTCCTTGATCCGCCAAACAGACGAGAGGCTGTCGCAGAAAGAAGCGGCAAAATCTGGGGCAACAGGCAGCCTGAAGCGAGCCACGGTGGCGGCTGCCTTGGCGAACGTCAGGTTGCGCGAACGAGTGCGAGAGGCAGCGGCGGAGGCCCGCGCGGCCCACGACTCCTTGTCCACACCTTCGAGTAGTGACTTCCAACAATCGCTGGCTCACAGATCCCGCGTGCGGGTCAAGCCAAGTGGCCGCCCCGTGACTGGGAAGCAGGAACTCAGCGAGGCTGTGAAGGCGCATGCTGAAGCCAAGGGGTCAAGGGGTCATGGAAGTCAAGGAACTGGCGCCCGCACCGGAGGCGCAGTGTGCATCGGCACAAGACACAACAACTGGCGAACCAGGGGCGCGGGCTCCAGCTCCGGACACATCAGCTGTGGCACTGGAGGCTGTGAGACACGACGATGGTGATGAGATTGTGCAGGTGGGCGGTGGTGCTGGCGTGCAGGGTGTGGAGGGTGTGGAGAGTGCGGAAGGTGTGGCGAGAGTGCACGATGTAGTCGTGAAACTGGAGCCAGAGGACAAGGTTGGGGACATCAAGATCAGGGTGGTGCCGGAGGACAACCCTGTGGCAGAGGACAGTGCGGCGGCACAGGGCAGTGCGGTGCCCGTGGACAGTGCGGAGACGCAGGACACGCAGGAACTGTGGCAGGGTGTGGCGGAAAAGGATGCGGCTGAGGTCCGCCGATGACTGGCAATAACAAAAGGTGTGCCCCTTCTTGCGAGAGCTGCAGACTGCGTTTGGTTGGCAACTCGAGGTGAAGCACAATGCCAAACTGCGGTCACTGTACCTGGGTGCCATGCGTAGGTGCTCCTTGGTTATGGCGAGTGCGGCGATGCAAGCAAACCACAGCCTGACCACCCGCCTGAACCGGTTTGGACGCGTTCTGTTTCCCACGTTCTCCTGGACGGCGATAGGAGTATTCTGTTTCCTCAAAGAAGGCCAACCCATGCTGCTGCACGAGCACCCACGTGACGATGTGCCTCTCTCGTGCGAGGTTTCGTTTGGCGCACACGTCGGTGGCGAACTCTGAACGAGCGGTCGTTTGCGGCCGTCATGGGTGCAGTGGGACGGGCACCGGCTATATGTAGGCACCGTTTCGCTGCGCGAAGGGGTCGCCTCCAATGCATACAGGCCGCACTGCCCACTGCGCTGGACGGGCGAGCGCTGCGTGGTGGTCTTTTCTTCGATGGTGGGGTGGACGAACACCACCCGAGAGGTTGCCCGCCAGCTGGAGGCAACCGCATTCCCACGCTAACCAATTTCAGATGACCGCAGATGACCCACATGAGTGAGTTTGAGTGCGTCAATGAGAGTAAGGGGGTGGGATTCAGGCAATTTTTCTGTTGAACCTGATCCACACCAGTCATTCCATGAGCGTTGGGTCGTGCACGCGTTCTTAGCAGACCCCCAGCCCGAAAAAAAAGGCCAGCGACGGCAAAATACTCTGTGATTTCCGTGTTTTCCATCTCTTTTCGTGAAAAAACGGGTGTGGGTACCTTTCAGTGCTTGAATTGATTCAAACGGGGCGTGGGCAATTCAAACGAGGCATTTGAATCACCCGGCGGGCGTTTGAATCGTGTATGAAGCGTGTCGGGTGTTTGTGAGATTTAGGGCGTTCCGGCTGTTTACACGCTCTCTGACCGCATCCGAGATGCTGCAACCTAATCAGCAAGCCACCCAGCGGTCATGTTGTATGATCTGCGAATGTTCCGGGATGCGGGTGAGTAGGATGTGTGGTGTGCGTGGTGTTGGCAGAGGGTAAGGTGTTGGGCTGGGCCTGAGGCACCACATGCACGGGAGTGAACGCACAATGCACCTGGGCACGACATCGCACCCTTTTTGCGCTTTTGCCAATGCTTCCCTGTTGCGGGGAGGAAGCGTGGAGAGGGCCAAATCAAGTAGAAAACAGCACTGTAGTAGTAACACGGGGACCACGTCCATTCAAGTGATTCAAATACCACACTTGAATTGAGGTTTGAATCACGGAGATCCCACCGGCTATACCAAAAGGCACAATGGGGGGGGTTTCCTGGGTGCTACACCACAGCAAGGGTGAATAGTATCCAGTAACCAGGTTGCACAATGGCTAGGCAGTTTTCTCAGACGCTTACGGGCTACAGAATGTTACGAAAGGACACTTTGCCACACAGCGGTGTTTGAATCACAACTTGAATCAGCGCCGGCGGCGACAGCACACCGAAACTGTTACTTTTTTGTTGGAAGCCGTGCAGGTTGGTTTTGAAAGGCATTGTTTTCGATGAAACAAACAAACGGAGAGTCCAATAAGCCACAAAGGAAGCAGACCGACCCACAAGAACTCTAAAAATCATTCCTTTGTGCATACCACCGGGCTCCTGATTCAAACATGATTCAAACGTGGTTCACGTCAATTCAAACAACGCCCCTGAATCACATTTGAATCAGTTTGAATCAGGGGGCTATGTCAGATGCGGTCACTTCTATCACCATGGGCAAACCAACACACCAGAAACCCCAGCCAGGAGTCGCGGGGTGCAGGCGGAGCGCACACACAGGCACACGAACACCCTGACACCCCAGCCAGGAGTGGCGGGGCGCAGCCGAAACCCGAGCCTAAGCACACATACCCACACCGCACACCCCAGCCAGGAGTGGCAGGGTACAAGAGGAGCGCACACGTAAACGCACACATACCCCAGCACCCCAGCCAGGAGCGGCGGGGCACAGCCGAGACCGGAGCCCAAGCACACACGCCCACACAGCGGACCCCAGCCAGGAGTGGCGGGGTACAAGCAGAGCGCGTACACAAGCACACAAACAGCCTGACACCCCAGCCAGGTGGGGCGGGGCGCAGCCGAAACCCGAGCCCAAGCACACACACCCACACCGCACACCCCAGCCAGGAGCGGCGGGGTACAGGAGAAGCGCGCACGCAAACGCACACACACCCCAGAACCCCAGCCAGGAGTGGCGGGGCAGAGCCGAAATCCGAGCGCACGCACATACACCCGCACGGTACACCCGCGCCAGGAGTGGCGGGTTACAAGCGGAGCGCGCACACGAGCGCACACACACCCCAACACCCCAGCCCGAAGTGGCTGGGCGCAGCCGAAACCCGAGCCGAAGCACACACACCCACACAGCACACCGCAGCCAGAAGTGGCGGGGTACAAGCGGAGCGCGCCCACGCACACCCCAACACCCCAGCCAGGAGTGGAGGTGCGCAGCCGAAGCCGCAGCCCAAGCACACCCTCCCACACCACGCACCCCAGCCAGGAGTGGCGGGGCACCAGCGGAGCGCCCACACGAAAACACACACACCCCAACACCCAAGCCAGGAGTGGCGGGGCGCAGCCGAAACCCGAGGTCAAGCACACACACCCACGCCGCATACCCAAGCCCACCGTCATCCTTAAGCTGACCCTTTGTCACAAAACGGATTTTACTGATCGCGCTGCCGCTTCCGCAGCTTCTGCCGCTTCTGCCTGCCGCTTCTGCAGCTTCCGCAGATTTTACGTCAGCTTTTTAATAAGATTAATAAGTTACTTAGTTTAATAGCTAATACTGTTAGATCACTAATTACTAAAGCCTTCCAAATGGAAAATAATAAGGTGCCGCAGCTGCCGTCTAGAGGTTTGTGTACTAGTGCAGCCCGAATGGTTAAAACCGCATTGAGAATGGTATGGGTAAACAATTGAACTTTGTTTCCTTGCTTACATGTGCCTTGGTGTTGTGCATTCAACCAAACTATGTGATTTTTGCACAAAAATCACTTATGCTTGGTTTTGGTAAGTGAAATCAGCTTCCGTCCAGAGGGTTGGGTACTAGAGTGCTCCCTGAAAGGTCAAAAACGCATTGAGAATAGTATGGGTAAATAATGATTGCAATTCAACTTCGTTTCCTTGCTTAGATGTGCCTTGGTGTCGTGCATTCAACCAAACTACGTGTATTTGTGCGCAAAAATCACTTATGCTTGGTTTTTGTAAGTGAAATCAGCTTCCGTCTAGAGGTTTGCGTACTAGGGTGCTTCCCTGAAAGGTCAAAAGCGCATTGAGAATGGTATGGGTAAATAATGATTGCAATTCAACTTCGTTTCCTTGCTTAGATGTGCCTTGGTGTTGTGCATTCAACGGTTCTACGTGGATTTTTGCGCAAAAATCACTTGTGTTTGGTTTTTGTAAGTGAAATCAGCTTCCGTCTAGAGGTTTGGGTACTAGAGTGCTCCCCGAAAAGTTGAAATCGCATTGAGAATGGTATGGGTAAATAATGATGGCAATTCAACTTTGTTTCCTTGGTAAGACGTGCCTTGGCGTCGTCCATTCAACCAAACTACGTGGATTTTTGCGCAAAAATCACTTATGCTTGGTTTTTGTAAGTGAAAACAGCTTGCGTCTAGAGGTTTGCGTACTAGGGTGCTTCCCGAAAGGTCAAAAACGCATTGAGAATGGTATGGGTAAATAATGATTGCAATTCAACTTCGTTTCCTTGCTTAGATGTGCCTTGGTGTCGTGCATTCGACCAAACTACGCGGACTTTTGCGCAAGAATCACCTACGCTTGGTTTTTGTAAGTGCAATCAGCTTCCGTCTAGAGGTTTGGGTACTAGGATGCTCCTTGAAAGGTCAGAAACGCATTGGGAATGGTATGGGTAAATAATGATTGCAATTCAACTTCGTTTCCTTGCTTAGATGTCCCTTGGTGTTGTGCATTCCACCAAACTACGTGATTTCTGCGCCAAAAATCACTTGTGTTTGGTTTTTGTAAGTGAAAACAGCTTCCGTCTAGAGGTTTGGGTACTAGAGTGCTCCCCGAAAGGTCAAAAACGTATTGAGAATTATATGGGTAAATAATGATTGCAATTCAACTTCGTTTCCTTGCTTAGATGTGCCTTGGTGTCGTGCATTCAACCAAACTACGTGATTTTTGCGCAACATTCACTTATGCTAGGTTTTTGTAAGTGAAATCAGCTTCCGTCTAGAGGTTTGGGTACTAGAGTGCTCCCCAAAAGGTCAAAAACGCATTGAGAATGGTATGGGTAGATAATGATTGCAATTCAACTTTGTTTCCTTGCTTAGATGTGCCTTGGTGTCGTTCATTCAGCCAACCTACGTGGATTGTTGCGCAAAAATCACTTATGCTTGGTTTTTGTAAGTGAAATCAGCTTCCGTCTAGAGGTTTGGGTACTAGAGTGCTCCCCAAAAGGTCAAAAACGCATTGAGAATGGTATGGGTAAATAATGATTGCAATTCAACTTCGTTTCCTTGCTTAGATGTGCCTTGGTGTTGTGAATTCAACCAAACTACGTCGATTTTTGCGCAAAAATCACTTATGCTTGGTTTTTGTAAGTGAAATCAGCTTCCGTCTAGAGGTTTACGTACTAGGGTGCTCCCCGAAAGGTCAAAACGCATTGAGAATGGTGTGGGCAAATAATGATTGCAATTCAACTTCGTTTCCTTGCTTAGATGTGCCTTGGTGTTGTGCATTCAACCAAACTACGTGATTTTTGCGCAAAAATCACTTTTCTTTGGTTTTTGGAAGTGAAATCAGCTTCCGTCTAGAGGTTTGGGTACTAGAGTGCTCCCCAAAAGGTCAAAAACGCATTGAGAATGGTATGGGTAAATAATGATTGCAATTCAACTTAGTTTCCTTGCTTAGATGTGCCTTGGTGTTGTGCATTCAACCAAACTACGTGATTCTTGCGGAAAAATCACTTGTGTTTGGTTTTTGTAAGTGAAATCAGCTTCTGTCTAGAGGTTTGGGTACTAGAGTGCTCCCCAAAAGGTCAAAAACGCATTGAGAATCGTATGGGTAAATAATGATTGCAATTCAACGTCGTTGCCTTGCTTTGATGTGCCTTAATGTCGTGCATTCAACCAAACTAACTGGATTCTTGCGCAAAAATCACTTATGCTTGGTTTTTGTAAGTGAAATCAGCTTCCGTCTAGAGGTTTCGGTACTAGAGTGCTCCCCGAAACGTCAAAGACGCATTGAGAATGGTATGGGTAAATAATGATTGCAATTCAACTTCGTTTCCTTGCTTAGATATGCCTTGGTGTCGTGCATTCAACCAAACTACGTGGATTTTTGCGCAAAAATCACTTATGCTTTGTTTTTGTAAGTGAAGGCAGCTTCCGTCTAGAGGTTCGGGTACTAGAGTGCTCCCCAAAAGGTCAAAAACGCAGTGAGAATGGTATGGGTAAATAATGATTGCAATTCAACTTCGTTTCCCTGCTTAGATGTGCCTTGGTGTTGTGCATTCAACCAAACTACGTGATTTTCGCGCAAAAATCACTTATGCTTGGTTTTTGTAAGTGAAATCGGCTTCCGTCTAGAGGTTTGGGTACTAGAGTGCTCCCTGAAAGGTCGAAAACGCATTGAGAATGGTATGGGTAAATAATGATTGCAATTCAACTTCGTTTCCTTGCTTAGATGTGCCTTGGTGTCGTGCAATCAACCAAACTACGTGATTTTTGCACAAAAATCAGTTATGCTTGGTTTTTGTAAGTGAAATCAACTTCCGTCTGGAGGTTTGGGTACTAGAGTGCTCCCCGAAAGATCAAAAACGCATTGAGAATGGTATGGGTAAATAATGATTGCAATTCAACTTCGTTTCCTTGCTTAGATGTGCCTTGGTGTCGTGCATTCAACCAAACTACGTGGAGTTTTGCGCAAAAATCACTTATGCTTGGTTTTTGTAAGTGAAGGCAGCTTCCGTCTAGAGGTTTGGGTACTAGAGTGCTCCCCAAAAGGTCAAAAAGGCATTGAGAATGGTATGGGTAAATAATGATTGCAATTCAACTTCGTTTCCCTGCTTAGATGTGCCTTGGTGTTGTGCATTAAACCAAACTACGTGATGTTTGCGCAAAAATCACTTGTGTTTGGTTTTTGTAAGTGAATTCAGCTTCCGTCTAGAGGTTCGGGTACTAGAGTGCTCCTCCAAAGGTCAAAAAGGCATTGAGAATGGTATGGGTAAATAATGATTGCAATTCAACTTCGTCTCCTTGCTTAGATGTGCCTTGGTGTCGTGCATTCAACCAAACTAACTGGATTCTTGCGCACAAATCACTTATGCTTGGTTTTTGTAAGTGAAATCAGCTTCTGTCTAGAGGTTTGGGTACTAGAGTGCTCCCCGAAAGGTTAGAAACGCATTAAGAATGGTATGGCCAAATAATGATTGCAATTCAACTTCGTTTCCTTGCTTGGATGTGCCTTGGTGTCGTGTATTCAACCAAACTACGTAATCTTTGCGCAAAAATCACTTATGCTTGGTTTTTGTAAGTGAAATCAGCTTCCGTCTAGAGGTTTACGTACTAGAGTGCTCCCCGAAAAGTCAAAACGCATTGCGAATGGTGTGGGCAAATAATGATTGCAATTCAACTTCGTTTCCTTGCTTAGATGTGCCTTGGTGTTGTGCATTCAACCAAACTACGTGATTTTCGCGCAAAAATCACTTTTCTTTGGTTTTTGGAAGTGAAATCAGCTTCCGTCTAGAGGTTTGGGTACTAGAGTGCTCCTCGAAAGGTCAAAAACGCATTGAGAATTATATGGGTAAATAATAATTGCAATTCAACTTCGTTTACCTGCTTAGATGTGCCTTGGTGTTGTGCATTCAACCAAACTACGTGATTCTTGCGGAAAAATCACTTGTGTTTGGTTTTTGTAAGTGAAATCAGCTTCCGTCTAGAGGTTTGAGTACTAGAGTGCTCCCCAAAAGGTCAAAAACGCATTGAGAATCGTATGGGTAAATAATGATTGCAATTCAACTTCGTTTGCTTGCTTAGATGTGCCTTGGTGTCGTGCATTCAACCAAACTACGTGATTCTTGCGCAAAAATCCCTTATGCTTGGTTTTTGTAAGTGAAATCAGCTTCCGTCTAGAGGTTTGAGTACTAGAGTGCTCCCCGAAAGGTCAAAACCGCATTGAGAATGGTTTCGGTAAATACTGATTGCAATTCAACGTCGTTGCCTTGCTTAGATGTGGCCTTGGTGTCATGCATTCAACCAAACTACGTGATTTTTGCGCCAAAATCACTTATGCTTGGTTTTGTAAGTGAAATCAGCTTCCGTCTAGAGGTTTGGGTACTAGAGTGCTCCCCGAAAGGTTAGAAACGCATTAAGAATGGTATGGCCAAATAATGATTGCAATTCAACTTCGTTTCCTTGCTTGGATGTGCCTTGGTGTTGTGCATTCAACCAAACTACGTGTATTTGTGCGCAAAAATCACTTATGCTTGGTTTTTGTAAGTGAAATCAGCTTCCGTCTAGAGGTTTACGTACTAGAGTGCTCCCCGAAAGGTCAAAACGCATTGAGAATGGTGTGGGCAAGTAATGATTGCAATTCAACTTCGTTTCCTTGCTTAGATGTGCCTTGGTGTTGTGCATTCAACCAAACTACGTGATTTTTGCGCAAAAATCACTTTTCTTTGGTTTTTGGAAGTGAAATCAGCTTCCGTCTAGAGGTTTGGGTACTAGAGTGCTCCCCAAAAGGTCAAAAACGCATTGAGAATGGTATGGGTAAATAATGATTGCAATTCAACTTCGTTTACCTGCTTAGATGTGCCTTGGTGTCGTGCATTCAACCAAACTACGTGATTCTTGCGGAAGAATCACTTGTGTTTTGTTTTTGTAAGTGAAATCAGCTTCCGTCTAGAGGTTTGGGTACTAGAGTGCTCCCCAAAAGGTCAAAAACGCATTGAGAATCGTATGGGTAAATAATGATTGCAATTCAACTTCGTTTGCTTGCTTAGATGTGCCTTGGTGTCGTGCATTCAACCAAACTACGTGATTTCTGCGCAAAAATCCCTTATGCTTGGTTTTTGTAAGTGAAATCAGCTTCCGTCTAGAGGTTTGAGTACTAGAGTGCTCCCCGAAAGGTCCAAACCGCATTGAGAATGGTTTCGGTAAATACTGATTGCAATTCAACGTCGTTGCCTTGCTTAGATGTGCCTTGGTGTCATGCATTCAACCAAACTACGTGATTTTTGCGCCAAAATCACTTATGCTTGGTTTTGTAAGTGAAATCAGCTTCCGTCTAGAGGTTTGGGTACTAGAGTGCTCCCCGAAAGGTCAAAAACGCATTCAGAATGGTATGGGTAAATAATGATTGCAATCCAACTTCGTTTCCTTGCTTAGATGTGCCTTAATGTCGTGCATTCAACCAAACTAACTGGATTCTTGCGCAAAAATCACTTATGCTTGGTTTTTGTAAGTGAAATCAGCTTCCGTCTAGAGGTTTCGGTACTAGAGTGCTCCCCGAAACGTCAAAGACGCATTGAGAATGGTATGGGTAAATAATGATTGCAATTCAACTTCGTTTCCTTGCTTAGATATGCCTTGGTGTCGTGCATTCAACCAAACTACGTGGATTTTTGCGCAAAAATCACTTATGCTTTGTTTTTGTAAGTGAAGGCAGCTTCCGTCTAGAGGTTCGGGTACTAGAGTGCTCCCCAAAAGGTCAAAAACGCAGTGAGAATGGTATGGGTAAATAATGATTGCAATTCAACTTCGTTTCCCTGCTTAGATGTGCCTTGGTGTTGTGCATTCAACCAAACTACGTGATTTTTGCGCAAAAATCACTTATGCTTGGTTTTTGTAAGTGAAATCGGCTTCCGTCTAGAGGTTTGGGTACTAGAGTGCTCCCCGAAAGGTCGAAAACGCATTGAGAATGGTATGGGTAAATAATGATTGCAATTTAACTTCGTTTCCTTGCTTAGATGTGCCTTGGTGTCGTGCAATCAACCAAACTACGTGATTTTTGCACAAAAATCACTTATGCTCGGTTTTTGTAAGTGAAATCAACTTCCGTCTGGAGGTTTTGGGTACTAGAGTGCTTCCCGAAAGATCAAAAACGCATTGAGAATGGTATGGGTAAATAATGATTGCAATCCAACTTTGTTTCCTTGCTTAGATGTGCCTTGGTGTCGTGCATTCAACCAAACTACGTGGATTTTTGCGCAAAAATCACTTATGCTTGGTTTTTGTAAGTGAAGGCAGCTTCCGTCTAGAGGTTTGGGTACTAGAGTGCTCCCCAAAAGGTCAAAAAGGCATTGAGAATGGTATGGGTAAATAATGATTGCAATTCAACTTCGTTTCCCTGCTTAGATGTGCCTTGGTGTTGTGCATTAAACCAAACTACGTGATGTTTGCGCAAAAATCACTTGTGTTTGGTTTTTGTAAGTGAATTCAGCTTCCGTCTAGAGGCTTGGGTACTAGAGTGCTCCTCGAAAGGTCAAAAAGGCATTGAGAATGGTATGGGTAAATAATGATTGCAATTCAACTTCGTCTCCTTGCTTAGATGTGCCTTGGTGTCGTGGATTCAACCAAACTAACTGGATTCTTGCGCACAAATCACTTATGCTTGGTTTTTGTAAGTGAAATCAGCTTCTGTCTAGAGGTTTGGGTACTAGAGTGCTCCCCGAAAGGTTAGAAACGCATTAAGAATGGTATGGCCAAATAATGATTGCAATTCAACTTCGTTTCCTTGCTTGGATGTGCCTTGGTGTCGTGTATTCACCCAAACTACGTAATCTTTGCGCAAAAATCACTTATGCTTGGTTTTTGTAAGTAAAATCAGCTTCCGTCTGGAGGTTTGGGTACTAGAGTGCTCCTCGAAAGGTCAAATACACATTGGAAATGGTATGGTGAATAATAATTGCAATTCAACTTCGTTTCCTTGCTTAGATGTGCCTTGATGTTGTGCATTCAACCAAACTACGTGATTTTTGCACAAAAATCACTTATGCATGGTTTTTGTAAGTGAAATCAGCTTCTGTCTAGAGGTTTGGGTACTAGAGTGCTCCCCGAAAGGTCAAAAACGCATTGAGAGTGGTATGGGTAAATAATGATTGCAATTCAACCTCGTTTCTTTGCTTAGATGTGCCTTGGTGTCGTGCATTCAACCAAACTACGTGGATTTTTGCACAAAAATCACTTATGCATGGTTTTTGTAAGTGAAATCAGCTTTCGTCTAGAGGTTTCGGTACTAGGGTGCTCTCCGAAAGGTCAAAAACGCATTGAGAATGGTATGGGTAAATAATGATTGCAATTCAATTTCGTTTGCTTGCTTAGATGTGCCTTGGTGTCGTGCATTCAACCAAACTACGTGGATTTTTGCGCAAAAATCACTTATGCTTGGTTTTTGTAAGTGAAATCAGCTTCCGTCTAGAGACAGCGGAGCAGCTCACATACCGCACCCACAAATACCTGCAGCATGCAGCAACCCTGCCCCAAACAGACCAAGCCCACCTCCTCAAACTCCTGTTCTACCAACCATGAGAACCTACCCCTTGACATACCAACACGGCACCCCCACCACGCCTACACACCATCAACCGAGCACAACACTGGCACGGCACACACGGGCACCGCAGGCACCGCACACACGCCCACCAGCATGCGCGCGCCACCAGCCCCCGTCCCCCCACGCCACCGTCCGTCCACAGGTACCACCAACCGCCAGCCACCGCATGTCCCCTCTGCGTACGCCAGGGGCTACCAGAGACAGCCCTGCCCTGCAACCCAGACCACTGGGTCTGCCTGGGAGCCGCGCACCGCCTCACCCACTGCCCCCACTGCGGGGACCTCAACCCCCACCGCCGCGAGCAGCCTGCGGCCCCAGCCGCACCCCCCCCCCGCCAGCCACCACGGCATTTCGGGCCACTCACCGACACCCTCCTGGACCACCTGGGAGGGTACTACGTGGCGGACGCGGCGGACCACGCATGGACCATAGCCGTGGCCACGGGCAGCACACCCCTGCCCCCCCGACAGCCCACCCTTACCGCACAGCGGGGGCGGCTTGAACGTGGCGGCCCGCCACATCCTCCTCGCCCTATACCTCCACCACCGTGACCTACACCTCCCAGACCCACAACCTCCGGCCCCCCAAGCAGCAGCCCTGACGCCGGAAGCGTGGGCGGACATGGCACCAGAGGAGATAGCAGCCTACCGCCGAATCACTTGCCGCCAGTTCAACACCGCCCTCGGCCGACGGAAAGGAACACCTTACCCACTCAGCGCACTCCTCTACCCGGCACACCACCCCCACCCCACACAACTGAAGCCCCCGGAAGGCTGGGCGTCCTTTCAGGACGCCCACCTGGCCGCCCCCGACGGGGCCACTGCCACACGGATGGGCCTCACGGACCAGCTCACCTACGTCAGAGGCCCCGAGACGAGCCTCCGAGAGGCACACCGCTGGCACGCCCGCTCCCCGTCGCCCCCACGGGGACAGGGGGGTTCACCCGCCCCCGACACCCACCAGGCCAAGAAGACCAAGACAGGTCAGGGGGCCCGCCAGCGCGCGCGCCAGCAGGGCGCGACGCCCCGACCAGGGCCCGGGTCCAGCCACACCGCACGGCCCCACGCCCAGACCCCCGGGGCACACCAACAGCACCGCCCCCGCCAGCGCCCACCACCACCACCGTACCGCAGCACCCAAACCCTGCAGCCCAGTCAGCCACCACCGCCCGCACACGTCCACGGCATGCCAGGACCGCCATACGCGCAGAGCCAGGGGACATGGCACCACCAACACCACCACCACGCCCCCGTCCCTCCCCACCCCTACCTCCTGATGCCCCCATGCTACAGCGACCCCCACCAGCTACATCCTCACCACGCCTCAGCACAACCAGGCCCGACGAACCACCCACGCCACATAGCACGCATCACCGCACGACACCATCACGTATTCCACCACCACCAACCCCAACCACCACGCCCACCAACGCCGGGGTACCACACACAACAAGCACACCCTCAACACCACCACCACGCGGTCCAGCACCACCCGCCGCGCCCACTACACGGACCCACGACACACGAGCCACGGTACACCCCCATGGACCCGCGGGGAGCCGCGCACGCACACCAGCAACACCAGGCCTAGTAGGAGCGCCCCACCACCAGCAGCAGCCCCCCCACCCACACCCCATAGCAGCGAGCACCATCCACCAGCAGCCACCTATTACATACGGACCACAGCCCCACCCAGACGTTCATGCGGCCGCCTCCCAACCACACCTCAACACCACAACCAGTCAAGAACCGCAAGGACCGCACGGCGCACACAGGCAACACCCACACGACCCACAGGGACACCCAGACCCCCAGCCAGCACAACACCCAGCCGAGCCCCCCCCACCACCAACAGTACCAACCCCACAACACCCCCCCCACGCCCCCCCCCCGAGACCAGGCCACGAACGCAACACGCGGCAGCCAGCACCAGCCAATTGACGTCGATGCCCCTGCCGACACACGCCACCGCGAATCCCCCCTCCCGCGACGGCCACAAGAAACCCCATCACCGGACCCCACACGCGACAAAGACGACCACCCCCCCCAACCCACACCACCCCCCCCAGCACACCCCGCACCACCAGCCGCCACACCAGCCGAACCCTACGCCCTACACAACCCCGCAGCGGTAGGGCAGCACCTCCGGGGACTCGGGGACCAGGGCGTGCTGTGCCTCCGCACCTCCGGCACCACCCAGCGCATCCGGGCGACCACCCTGGTCCAGGCGGCCACCCTGGGGGAAGGCGTCCGAGACCTCCTCTTCGACGCCTTCCTCCATGTCGCCCGACACGACCGCCTCCCACGCGCCACCCCAGACGGCGAGAGCCCGCCCCCCGCGGGGAGCCGGATCTGGGTGCCCCCCATTGACTGGGGGCCACACCTAGTCGGACAGCCCGTGCCGGAGCGGGACAGCACCCAGGGCCGCATCCGCTACCGCGAGCCCAACATGGCCGACCCCCCACCCAGCGCCACCCCCGACAACACCAAAGAGTGGGAGCGGGAAACATGGGTGGCCCGGATGGCCTCCCTGAGCAACTTCCGGCACCACGTCCTGGGGGACATCCCCACCCCCGACGACCGGCAGCCAGCCCCCTCCAAGTACATGACTCTCATGTACAATCTGCACTACACCCTCTCCACCACCCACTACCACGCACCAACTGACGACTGGGTGGTGCACGGCACCGACTCCCTCCTCCCCGCCGACTACGCCCCCCCCCAACACAACCCAGGCCTCGACACGTACGCCAGGGGGGACGAGCCGGACGACCCCCACATCTGGGCCACGTGGGAACGCAAATCCTTGGACACGCTGCTCTCCATCTGTAGCGGCAGCCAGGGCCTTGGTAGGGCGATGTATTGCCTCGCCAAGTGGACCCAACGGACCTGGGGGATCCCCACGGACCGGTGGCTGTGGAGGGTCACGCTGCGCCCCCAGCAGAGGGAAGCCCCCCCAAACAGCAGGGGACCCACCCCCCCACGCCCCACCACCCTACAGCTCTGCCCATACATGGTGGCAGCCCGCCTCATGGCGCTGCTGTGGCCGGGCCCAGATACCCCCACCCAAAACTACCCCCACCTCACAGAGGAGGACATGCCCGGCATCCAGCGGTGCTTCTTCCGCACCCTCGACTACCTCCAGCAAAAACACCCGCACGTCCTGGAGCAGATATGGCCACCCCCCGGGTAACCCACGTGCCCGCAAAGCCGAGACAACGCCGCCATACCAGCACCAGCACGCACGGGTCACCGGGGAAAACGCGCGCACCCTCGTTCTCGCTACTTACAGGACCCAGCATCATACGCCCGCCCCCGAAGCCCAGGGCACTCCGCCGTCTCCCACAGCCCTCTCCTCCGCCTCCGACTCCATAACCTCCACCACCATGACCACCTCATCCACCACCACCACAACGTCCTCATCCAGCACTCCACCCCCCAGGCCGCGGAAGACACCTCCCAAACGGGCCCCGAAACCCGTCCCCACCACGAGCAACCCCGCCGCCGCCAAGGCCCACGCCCCGACGAGGCCCGCACCCGCGGCCCAGCCGAAACCCAAGACCGCCGCCAAACAGCCACCCAAACCCATCAGCGCGCCACGACCGCAACCCGCAGCCAAGCCCAAACCCAAGCCGAAACCCGGCGCCACGACGGCTGCGCAAGCCCAACCCCCCGAGTACGTCCTCTATGACATTCGGCCCCAGCCGTCCCAGGCCCGGAGGCAGCAGCACCCAGCAAGGCGCCCCTTCACCGTCACCGACGCCGCCGCCACCACCTTCATAGCGGAGCGTGCCGCGTCCGAAGCACGACGCACCTCGTCCCGCCACCTCTCAAAGCCCGCACCCCAGGCCCACGGACCGCCCCCGAACAGGCCAGAACGACGCCAGGGTCAACCAGCAGCGTCCCCGCCCCCCTACCAACCCTCGATGACAGCCCACATACAGCGCATACCCCGCTACCGCCGCCGCCGCGAGTCCCCGCCCAACCCCGAGACGGAGACCGTGCGCGCATACCCGCGGGTCCACATCCGCGCGCGCCCCCACTCCCCGCGCACCCCCACGGTACAGGACTGCGAGGAATCCCCCACGCCCGCCACCGCCACCGGTCCCCATGACCCCGTCACACCCACCTACGCCCACTCCTCCGCCCAAGACCGCGACCCCGCCCAGGGACAGTGGTGGCAGCGCTGGACCCACACGCAGCTCTGGGAGCTGCGAAAGTGGGCCCGGGGAGAGCCCTCCCTCGAGGGCCTGGTCCACCGGGGCCGGTGGAGAACTGCCGCCTCCGGCCGGCGGGGGGGTGGATGCCGCAGGCCGTATGGGAAGCCATGCTGGCCGATGCGCTCCACCCCCTGGGAGTCCACCCCCGCAACCTCCCTGCGCCCCAGGACCACCTGTATGTCCTCAGGCGCCTGCGGGAGACCCTCCAAAAGACACAGCGAGACGGCATCCGCCTGTGGGACATCACCCAAAGCCCAGCCCCGCACACACACACCCCCTCACCACCCCACAAGCGTCGGCGCACCGACACCGGCGGCACCCACAACACCCCAGAAGCCCTGCGCACCACACAACACGACGCGCCTGACCCTGTTACCCAGCAAACCACCACCACGGGGTGCCACGCCAGGCCCCGCCCAGAAGTCACCAAACGAACCGGACGCCGAAGGACGCCAACGCACACGACAACGGGCACCACTGCGCCCAAAGGCACCAAACCCAGGCCTGCTACCCTCGCAACCGCCTAACCGAGCCAAAACCCAAACACAAATGAAACCCGAGCCACACCCCGAAACCGCTAACCCTTGACTCCTAACCAGGCCTGCCGAGGGAACAACGTAACCACAGCCCACACCCACAGCCCACACAGCCGCCTAACCAGCCAGCTCCAGAAGCAAAGAGACACCTAACCAAACCCACCCTGGCCCATACCCGTGTACATCAGGACGCGCGAGCCGCACCCCTGGGGCGCGACCGCCACCACAGCACCGACGACACACACCAGAGGACACAACACCATTGCTCCGCCGCACCAGCTGCCCACGCCTGTGCCTGCAGTGTACGCGCCCCCCTGTTTTTCTTTTTTTTCCATCAAAAAAAGAAAAGAAAAAAACGAAAGTTAGGGGGGGAGGAAGAAGGACACAACCACCAATGGCACACGCGCACCGCACACAGCGCGCACAGCGGTGAACGGGCGCCACGAGGGCCAGGACACCGCACACGCGCGTGCACCGAGGGCAACAAAGGGACGAGACACCACGGCCTGGCACACCGGTGGACAAGAGCCAAGAGGCCCGGGACACCGCGCACGCAAAGCAACACACCTAGCGAGCGCACCGGTGAACAGGGGCCAAGTGGCCCAGGACACCGCACACACAACACAACACACCGAGCGGGCACACCAGTGAGCGGGGGCCAAGGGGCCCAGGACGCCACACACGCAACACAACACACCGAGCGGACACACCGGTCAACAGGAGCCAAGTCGCCCAGGACACCGCAGACACAACACAACAAACCACGCGGGCACACCGGTGAACAGGAGCCAAGTGGCCCAGGACACCGCACAAACAAAACAAAAGACCGAGCAAGCACACCGGTGAACGGGAGCCAAGTGACCCAGGACACCGCGCACGCAAAGCAACACACGGAGCAGGCACACCGGCGAACAGGAGCCAAGTGGCCCAGGACACCACACACACAACACAACACACTCAGCCGGAACACCGATGAACGGGAGCCAAGGGACCCGGGACACCGCATGCGCAACGCACCACACCGAGCAGGCAGACCGGTGAACAGGAGCCAAGTGGCCCAGGACACCGCAGACGCAACACAACAAACCGCGCGAGCGCACCGGTGAACAGGAGCCAAGAGGCCCGGGACACCGCGCACACATGGGGCGGACGAGAGGCAGGAAAGAACCAACACCCCATGGGTTGGACACACCGGGGCGACCCGGCCGACCCACCGGGCCAGGGGCAGGAGCGGTACTCCAAGGCCACTGGTCTGAGCCCGGCCAGGCTGCATCGGGGACCATGGCAAACGTCACCCGGAGCCATGGAAGCAACAAGTGACAGGCGAGCCGGTACACAGTCCAGGAGGGGGTCGCCTGCCAGGCAGAGTGGCCCCGCAACTCAAACCACAAGGGTGAGGCGGTCGTAGCGTAGACAAGCGGGAGCAATACCCCTTGTGGTGAGAGATACTCCACACGGCTGGGCAGCCCCCAGAGCTGCCGCCCAAAGGAGGGGGCATGTCGCCCTACCCATGGACACTTGTGGGGACACCCTCCCACCTGGGACACATTAACCGGGTGGCCGCAACAATGCCTTCCCAAGCACAT
The DNA here is from genome assembly GCA_964036045.1 of Eutreptiella sp. 'Long Island Sound 2002'. NCBI lineage: Eukaryota > Euglenozoa > Euglenophyceae > Eutreptiales > Eutreptiaceae > Eutreptiella > Eutreptiella sp. 'Long Island Sound 2002'. The sequence continues at coordinate 83,352,904 of OZ038378.1, forward strand.
GCGGGAGCGGCTCAAGAGGCACCTGACATAGGGCAGTGGGAGGGACAGGACGTCCCCTTGGTAAGACCTTCTTCCTGCCTTGTCAAAGGAGGCATCCCGAGCTCCCGAAGATACCTACCTACCTACCTTGGTTTTTGTAATTGAAATCAGCTTCCGTCTAGAGGTTTGGGTACTAGAGAGCTCCCCGAAAGGTCAAAAACGCATTCAGAACGGTATGGGTAAATAATGATTGCAATTCAACTTCGTTTCCTTCCTTAGATGTGCCTTGGTGTCGTGCATTCAACCAAACTGCGTGATGTTTGCACAAAAATCACTTATGCTTCGTTTTTGTAAGTGAAATCAACTTCCGTCTAGAGGTTTGGGTACTAGAGTGCTCCCCGAAGGGTCAAATACGCATTGAGAATGGTATGGGTAAATATACATTGCAATTCAACTTCGTTTCCTTGCTTAGATGTGCCCTCGGGTCGTGCATTCAACCAAACTACGAGATTTTTGCACAAAAATCACTTATGCATGGTTTTTGTAAGTGAAATCAGCTTCCGTCTAGAGGTTTGGGTACTAGAGTGCTCCCCAAAAGGTCAAAAACGCATTGAGAATGGTATGGGTAAATAAGGATTGCAATTCAACTTCGTTTCCTTGCTTAGATGTGCCTTGGTGTCGTGCATTCAACCAAACTACGTGGATTTTTGCACAAAAATCACTTATGCATGGTTTTTGTAACAGAGATCTGCTTTCGTCTAGAGGTTTCGGTACTAGGGTGCTCCCTGAAAGGTCAAAAACGCATTGAGAATGGTATGGGTAAATAATGATTGCAATTCAACTTCGTTTGCTTGCTTAGATGTGCCTTGGTGTCGTGCATTCAACCAAACTACGTGGACGTTTGAACAAAATCACTTATATTTGGTTTTTGTAAGTGAAATCAGCTTCCCCCTAGAGGTTTGGGTACTAGAGTGCTCCCTGAAAGGTCAAAAACGCATTGAGAATGGTATGGGTAAATAATGATTGCAATTCAACTTCCTTTCCTTGCTTAGATGTGCCTTGGTGTCGTGCATTCAACCAAACTACGTGGACTTTTGAACAAAATCACTTATATTTGGTTTTTGTAAGTGAAATCAGCTTCCGTCTAGAGGTTTGGGTGCTGGAGTGCTCCCCCAAAGGTCAAAAACGCATTGAAAATGGTATGGGTAAATAATGATTGCAATTCAACTTCGTTTCCTTGCTTAGATGTGCCTTGGTGTCGTGCATTCAACCAAACTAACTGGATTCTTGCGCAAAAATCACTTATGCATGGTTTTTGTAAGTGAAATCAGCTTTCGTCTAGAGGTTTCGGTACTAGGGCGCTCCCCGAAAGGTCAAAAACGCATTGAGAATGGTATGGGTAAATAATGATTGCAATTCAACTTCGTTTCCTTGCTTAGATGTGCCTTGGTGTCGTGCATTGAACCAAACTACGTGATTTTTGCACAAAAATCACTTATGCTTGGTTTTTGTAAGTGAAGTCAGCTTTCGTCTGGAGGTTTGGGTACTAGAGTGCTCGCCGAAAGGTCACAAACGCATTGGGAATGGTATGGGTAAATACTGATTGCAATTCAACTTCGTTTCCTTGCTTAGATGTGCCTTTGTGTCGCGCATTCAACCAAACTACATGGATTTTTGCGCAAAAATCACTTATGCTTCGTTTTTGTAAGTGAAGGCAGCTTCCGTCTAGAGGTTTGGGTACTAGAGTGCTCCCCAAAAGGTCAAAAACGCATTGAGAATGGTATGGGTAAATAATAATTGCAATTCAACTTCGTTTACCTGCTTAGATGTGCCTTGGTGTTGTGCATTCAACCAAACTACGTGATGTTTGCGCAAAAATCACTTGTGTTTGGTTTTTGTAAGTGAAATCAGCTTCCGTCTAGAGGTTTGGGTACTAGAGTGCTCGCCGAAAGGTCAAAAACGCATTGAGAATGGTATGGGTAAATAATGATTGCAAATCAACTGCGTTTCCTTGCTTAGATGTGCCTTGGTGTCGTGCATTCAACCAAACTACGTGATTTTCGCGCAAAAATCACTTGTGTTGGGTTTTTGTAAGTGAAATCAGCTTCCGTCTAGAGGTTTGGGTACTAGAGTGCTCCCCGAAAGGTCAAAAACGCATTGAGAATGGTATGGGTAAATAATGATTGCAATTCAACCTCGTTTCCTTGCTTAGATGTGCCTTGGTGTCGTGCATTCAACCAAACTAACTGGATTCTTGCGCAAAAATCACTTATGCTTGGTTTTTGTAAGTGAAATCAGCTTCCGTCTAGAGGTTTGGGTACTAGAGTGGTCCTCTAAAGGTCAAAAACGCATTCAGAATGGTATGGGTAAATAATGATTGCAATTCAACTTCATTTCCTTGCTTAGATGTGGCTTGGTGTCGTGCATTCAACCAAACTACGTGATTTTTGCACAAAAATCACTTATGCTTGGTTTTTGTAAGTTAAATCAGCTTCTGTCTAGAGGTTTGGGTACTAGAGTGCTCGCCGAAAGGTCAGAAACGCATTGAAAATGCTATGGGTAAATACTGATTCCAATCCAACTTCGTTTCCTTGCTTGGATGTGCCTTGGTGTCGTGCATTCAACCAAACTAACTGGATTCTTGCGCAAAAATCACTTATGCTTGGTTTTTGTAAGTGAAATCAGCTTCCGTCTAGAGGTTTGGGTACTAGAGTGCTCCCCGAAAGGTCAAAAACGCATTGAGAATGGTATGGGTAAATAATGATTGCAATTCAACTTCGTTTCCTTGCTTAGATGTGCCTTGGTATCGTGCATTCAACCAAACTACGTGATTTTTGCACAAAAATCACTTATGCTTGGTTTTTGTAAGTGAAATCAGCATCCGTCTAGAGGTTTTGGGTACTAGAGTGCTCCCCGAAACGTCAAAAACGCATTGAGAATGGTATGGGTAAATAATTATTGCGATTCAACTTCGTTTCCTTGCTTAGATGTGCCTTGGTGTTGTGCATTCAACCAAACTACGTGATTTTTGCGCAAAAATCACTTATGCTTGGTTTTTGTAAGTGAAACCAGCTTCCGTCTAGAGGTGTGGGTACTAGAGTGCTCCCCGAAAGGTCGAAAACGCATTGAGAATGGTTTCGGTAAATAATGATTGCAATTCAACTTCGTTTCCTTGCTTAGATGTGCCTTGGTATCGTGCATTCAACCAAACTACGTGGATTTTTGCGCAAAAATCTCTTATGCTTGGTTTTTGTAAGTTAAATCAGCTTCCGTCTAGAGGTTTGGGTACTAGAGTGCTCCCCAAAAGGCCAAAATTGCATTGAGAATGGTATGGGTAAATAATGATTGCAATTCAACCTCGTTTCCTTGCTTAGATGTGCCTTGGTGTCGTGCATTCAACCAAACTACGTGATTTTCGCGCAAAAATCACTTATGCTTGGTTTTTGTAAGTGAAATCAGCTTCCGTCTAGAGGTTTGGGTACTAGAGTGCTCCCTGAAAGGTCAAAAACGCATTGAGAATGGTATGGGTAAATAATGATTGCAATCCAACTTCGTTTCCTTGCTTAGATGTGCCTTGGTGTCGTGCATTCAACCAAACTACGTGGCTTTTTCCGCAAAAATCACTTATGCTTGGTTTTTGTAAGTGAAGGCAGCTTCCGTCTAGAGGTCTGGGTACTAGAGAGCTCCCCAAAAGGTCAAAAACGCATTGAGAATGGTATGGGTAAATAATGATTGCAATTCAACTTCGTTTCCCTGCTTAGATGTGCCCTGGTGTTGTGCATTCAACCAAACTACGTGATTTTTGCGCAAAAATCACTTGTGTTTGGTTTTTGTAAGTGAAATCAGCTTCCGTCTAGAGGTCTGGGTACTAGAGTGCTCCCCAAAAGGTCAAAAACGCATTGAGAATGGTATGGGTAAATGATGATTGCAATTCAACTTCGTTTCCTTGCTTAGATGTGCCTTGGTGTCGTGCATTCAACCAAACTAACTGGATTCTTGCGCAAAAATCACATATGCTTGGTTTTTGTAAGTGAAATCAGCTTCCGTCTAGAGGTTTGGGTACTAGGGTGCTCCTCCAAGAGTTAAAAACGCATTGAGAATGGTATGGGTAAAAAATGTTTGCAATTCAACTTCGTTTCCTTGCTTAGATGTGCCTTGGTGTCGTGCATTCAACCAAACTACGTGATTTTTGCGCAAAAATCACTTATGCTTGGTTTTTGTAAGTGAAATCAGCTTCCGTCTAGAGGTTTGGGTACTAGAGTGCTCCCCGAAAGGTTAAAAACGCATTAAGAATGGTATGGGTAAATAATGATTGCAATTCAACTTCGTTTCCTTGCTCAGATGTGCCTTGGTGTCGTGCATTGAACCAAACTAACTGGATTCTTTCGCAAAAATCACTTATGCTTGGTTTTTGTAAGTGAAATCAGCTTCCGTCTAGAGGTTTGGCTACTAGAGTGCGCCCCCAAAGGTTAAAAACACATTGAGAATGGTATGGGTAAATAATGATTGCAGTTCAACTTCGTTTTCTTGCTTAGATGTGCCTTGGTGTCGTGCATTCAACCAAACTACGTGATTTTTGCGCAAAAATCACTTATGCTTGGTTTTTGTAAGTGAAATCAGCTTCCGTCCAGAGGTTTGGGTACTAGAGTGCCCCCCAAAAGGTTAAAAACGCATTAAGAATGGTATGGGTAAATAATGATTGCAATTCAACTTCGTTTCCTTGCTCAGATGTGCCTTGGTGTCGTGCATTCAACCAAACTAACTGGATTCTTGCGCAAAAATCACTTATGCTTGGTTTTTGTAAGTGAAATCAGCTTCCGTCTAGAGGTTTGGGTACTAGAGTGCGCCCCCAAAGGTTAAAAACACATTGAGAATGGTATGGGTAAATAATGATTGCAGTTCAACTTTGTTTCCTTGCTTAGATGTGCCTTGGTGTCGTGCATTCAACCAAACTAACTGGATTCTTGCACAAAAATCACTTATGCTTGGTTTTTGTAAGTGAAATCAGCTTCCGTCTAGAGGTTTGGGTACTACAGTGTTCCCCGAAAGGTTAAAAACGCATTAAGAATGGTATGGGCAAATAATGATTGCAATTCAACTTCGTTTTCTTCCTTAGATGTGGCTTCGTGTCGTGCATTCAACCAAACTACGTCATTCTTTGGCGAAAATCACTTATGCTTGGTTTTTGTAAGTGAAATCAGCTTCCGTCTAGAGGTTTGGTACTAGAGTGCTCCCCGAAAGGTCAAATACGCATTGAGAATGGTATGGGTAAATAATGATTGCAATTCAACTTCGTTTGCTTGCTTAGATATGCCTTGGTGTCGTGCATTCAACCAATCTACGTCGATTTTTGCGCGAAAAACCCACTTATGCTTGGTTTTTGTAAGTGAAATCAGCTTCCGTCTAGAGGTTTGGGTACTAGAGTGCTCCCCAAAAGGTCAAAAACGCATTGAGAATGGTGTGGGCAAATAATGATTGCAATTCAACTTCGTTTCCTTGCTTATATGTGCCTTGGTGTTGTGCATTCAACCAAACTACGTGATTTTTGCGCAAAAAACACTTGTGTTTGGTTTTTGTAAGTGAAATCAGCTTCCGTCTAGAGGTCTGGGTACTAGAGTGCTCCCCAAAAGGTCAAAAACGCATTGAGAATGGTATGGGTAAATGATGATTGCAATTCAACTTCGTTTCCTTGCTTAGATGTGCCTTGGTGTCGTGCATTCAACCAAACTAACTGGATTCTTGCGCAAAAATCACATATGCTTGGTTTTTGTAAGTGAAATCAGCTTCCGTCTAGAGGTTTGGGTACTAGGGTGCTCCTCCAAAAGTTAAAAACGCATTGAGAATGGTATGGGTAAAAAATGTTTGCAATTCAACTTCGTTTCCTTGCTTAGATGTGCCTTGGTGTCGTGCATTCAACCAAACTACGTGATTTTTGCGCAAAAATCACTTATGCTTGGTTTTTGTAAGTGAAATCAGCTTCCGTCTAGAGGTTTGGGTACTAGAGTGCTCCCCGACAGGTTAAAAACGCATTAAGAATGGTATGGGTAAATAATGATTGCAATTCAACTTCGTTTCCTTGCTTAGATGTGCCTTGGTATCGTGCATTCAACCAAACTACGTGGATTTTTGCGCAAAAATCACTTATGCTTGGTTTTTGTAAGTTAAATCAGCTTCCGTCTAGAGGTTTGGGTACTAGAGTGCTCCCCAAAAGGCCAAAATTGCATTGAGAATGGTATGGGTAAATAATGATTGCAATTCAACCTCGTTTCCTTGCTTAGATGTGCCTTGGTGTCGTGCATTCAACCAAACTACGTGATTTTCGCGCAAAAATCACTTATGCTTGGTTTTTGTAAGTGAAATCAGCTTCCGTCTAGAGGTTTGGGTACTAGAGTGCTCCCTGAAAGGTCAAAAACGCATTGAGAATGGTATGGGTAAATAATGATTGCAATCCAACTTCGTTTCCTTGCTTAGATGTGCCTTGGTGTCGTGCATTCAACAAAACTACGTGGCTTTTTCCGCAAAAATCACTTATGCTTGGTTTTTGTAAGTGAAGGCAGCTTCCGTCTAGAGGTCTGGGTACTAGAGTGCTCCCCAAAAGGTCAAAAACGCATTGAGAATGGTATGGGTAAATAATGATTGCAATTCAACTTCGTTTCCCTGCTTAGATGTGCCCTGGTGTTGTGCATTCAACCAAACTACGTGATTTTTGCGCAAAAATCACTTGTGTTTGGTTTTTGTAAGTGAAATCAGCTTCCGTCTAGAGGTCTGGGTACTAGAGTGCTCCCCAAAAGGTCAAAAACGCATTGAGAATGGTATGGGTAAATGATGATTGCAATTCAACTTCGTTTCCTTGCTTAGATGTGCCTTGGTGTCGTGCATTCAACCAAACTAACTGGATTCTTGCGCAAAAATCACATATGCTTGGTTTTTGTAAGTGAAATCAGCTTCCGTCTAGAGGTTTGGGTACTAGGGTGCTCCTCCAAGAGTTAAAAACGCATTGAGAATGGTATGGGTAAAAAATGTTTGCAATTCAACTTCGTTTCCTTGCTTAGATGTGCCTTGGTGTCGTGCATTCAACCAAACTACGTGATTTTTGCGCAAAAATCACTTATGCTTGGTTTTTGTAAGTGAAATCAGCTTCCGTCTAGAGGTTTGGGTACTACAGTGTTCCCCGAAAGGTTAAAAACGCATTAAGAATGGTATGGGTAAATAATGATTGCAATTCAACTTCGTTTCCTTGCTCAGATGTGCCTTGGTGTCGTGCATTGAACCAAACTAACTGGATTCTTTCGCAAAAATCACTTATGCTTGGTTTTTGTAAGTGAAATCAGCTTCCGTCTAGAGGTTTGGGTACTAGAGTGCGCCCCCAAAGGTTAAAAACACATTGAGAATGGTATGGGTAAATAATGATTGCAGTTCAACTTCGTTTCCTTGCTTAGATGTGCCTTGGTGTCGTGCATTCAACCAAACTACGTGATTTTTGCGCAAAAATCACTTATGCTTGGTTTTTGTAAGTGAAATCAGCTTCCGTCCAGAGGTTTGGGTACTAGAGTGCCCCCCAAAAGGATAAAAACGCATTAAGAATGGTATGGGTAAATAATGATTGCAATTCAACTTCGTTTCCTTGCTCAGATGTGCCTTGGTGTCGTGCATTCAACCAAACTAACTGGATTCTTGCGCAAAAATCACTTATGCTTGGTTTTTGTAAGTGAAATCAGCTTCCGTCTAGAGGTTTGGGTACTAGAGTGCGCCCCCAAAGGTTAAAAACGCATTGAGAATGGTATGGGTAAATAATGATTGCAGTTCAACTTCGTTTCCTTGCTTAGATGTGCCTTGGTGTCGTGCATTCAACCAAACTAACTGGATTCTTGCACAAAAATCACTTATGCTTGGTTTTTGTAAGTGAAATCAGCTTCCGTCTAGAGGTTTGGGTACTACAGTGTTCCCCGAAAGGTTAAAAACGCATTAAGAATGGTATGGGCAAATAATGATTGCAATTCAACTTCGTTTTCTTGCTTAGATGTGCCTTGGTGTCGTGCATTCAACCAAACTACGTCATTCTTTGGCGAAAATCACTTATGCTTGGTTTTTGTAAGTGAAATCAGCTTCCGTCTAGAGGTTTGGGTACTAGAGTGCTCCCCGAAAGGTCAAATACGCATTGAGAATGGTATGGGTAAATAATGATTGCAATTCAACTTCGTTTGCTTGCTTAGATATGCCTTGGTGTCGTGCATTCAACCAATCTACGTCGATTTTTGCGCGAAAAACCCACTTATGCTTGGTTTTTGTAAGTGAAATCAGCTTCCGTCTAGAGGTTTGGGTACTAGAGTGCTCCCCAAAAGGTCAAAAACGCATTGAGAATGGTGTGGGCAAATAATGATTGCAATTCAACTTCATTTCCTTGCTTATATGTGCCTTGGTGTTGTGCATTCAACCAAACTACGTGATTTTTGCGCAAAAAACACTTGTGTTTGGTTTTTGTAAGTGAAATCAGCTTCCGTCTAGAGGTCTGGGTACTAGAGTGCTCCCCAAAAGGTCAAAAACGCATTGAGAATGGTATGGGTAAATGATGATTGCAATTCAACTTCGTTTCCTTGCTTAGATGTGCCTTGGTGTCGTGCATTCAACCAAACTAACTGGATTCTTGCGCAAAAATCACATATGCTTGGTTTTTGTAAGTGAAATCAGCTTCCGTCTAGAGGTTTGGGTACTAGGGTGCTCCTCCAAAAGTTAAAAACGCATTGAGAATGGTATGGGTAAAAAATGTTTGCAATTCAACTTCGTTTCCTTGCTTAGATGTGCCTTGGTGTCGTGCATTCAACCAAACTACGTGATTTTTGCGCAAAAATCACTTATGCTTGGTTTTTGTAAGTGAAATCAGCTTCCGTCTAGAGGTTTGGGTACTAGAGTGCTCCCCGAAAGGTTAAAAACGCATTAAGAATGGTATGGGTAAATAATGATTGCAATTCAACTTCGTTTCCTTGCTCAGATGTGCCTTGGTGTCGTGCATTGAACCAAACTAACTGGATTCTTTCGCAAAAATCACTTATGCTTGGTTTTTGTAAGTGAAATCAGCTTCCGTCTAGAGGTTTGGGTACTAGAGTGCGCCCCCAAAGGTTAAAAACACATTGAGAATGGTATGGGTAAATAATGATTGCAGTTCAACTTCATTTCCTTGCTTAGATGTGCCTTGGTGTCGTGCATTCAACCAAACTACGTGATTTTTGCGCAAAAATCACTTATGCTTGGTTTTTGTAAGTGAAATCAGCTTCCGTCCAGAGGTTTGGGTACTAGAGTGCCCCCCAAAAGGTTAAAAACGCATTAAGAATGGTATGGGTAAATAATGATTGCAATTCAACTTCGTTTCTTTGCTCAGATGTGCCTTGATGTCGTGCATTCAACCAAACTAACTGGATTCTTGCGCAAAAATCACTTATGCTTGGTTTTTGTAAGTGAAATCAGCTTCCGTCTAGAGGTTTGGGTACTAGAGTGCGCCCCCAAAGGTTAAAAACACATTGAGAATGGTATGGGTAAATAATGATTGCAGTTCAACTTCGTTTCCTTGCTTAGATGTGCCTTGGTGTCGTGCATTCAACCAAACTAACTGGATTCTTGCACAAAAATCACTTATGCTTGGTTTTTGTATGTGAAATCAGCTTCCGTCTAGAGGTTTGGGTACTACAGTGTTCCCCGAAAGGTTAGAAACGCATTGATAATGGTATGGGCAAATAATGATTGCAATTCAACTTCGTTTTCTTGCTTAGATGTGCCTTGGTGTCGTGCATTCAACCAAACTACGTCATTCTTTGGCGAAAATCACTTATGCTTGGTTTTTGTAAGTGAAATCAGCTTCTGTCTAGAGGTTTGGGTACTAGAGTGCTCCCCGAAAGGTCAAATACGCATTGAGAATGGTATGGGTAAATAATGATTGCAATTCAACTTCGTTTGCTTGCTTAGATATGCCTTGGTGTCGTGCATTCAACCAATCTACGTCGATTTTTGCGCGAAAAACCCACTTATGCTTGGTTTTTGTAAGTGAAATCAGCTTCCGTCTAGAGGTTTGGGTACTAGAGTGCTCCCCAAAAGGTCAAAAACGCATTGAGAATGGTGTGGGCAAATAATGATTGCAATTCAACTTCGTTTCCTTGCTTATATGTGCCTTGGTGTTGTGCATTCAACCAAACTACGTGGTTTTTGCACAAAAATCACTTATGCTTCGTTTTTGTAAGTGAAATCAGCTTCCGTCTAGAGGTTTGGGTACTAGAGTGCTCCCCGAAAGGTCAAATTCGCATTGAGAATGGTATGGGTAAATAATGATTGCAATTCAACTTCGTTTCCTTGCTTAGATGTGCCTTGGTGTTGTGCATTCAACCAAACTACGTGATTTGTGCACAAAAATCACTTATGAAGCGTTTTTGTAAGTGAAATCAGCTTCCGTCTAGAGGTTTGGGTACTAGAGTGCTCCCCGAACCCCACACTGGAAGGCGGCCTGCAGCCACCGGCAGACCAGCCTGGCATCGGCCCAGACCTCACAGCGATCGCCCACGCCGTCGCCGCCATGGCCCAGCAAGTTGGGGCGCCACCCCAATGGGGGCCGTCCATCATCAAAGAAACGGCGGCATGCCACAACCCAGCTTTCGCACACTTCCGGGGACGCCCCATTCATCCCACCCTACCGGACCTCGACCTCCCTGCCCACGATGCGTGGGCCGTCCACATCCTCGTGCCCCACGACACCGCGCCCAAAACGGGGGACGCGACGGCACGCATCACCAAACAAGTCCCCAATACCGCACTCCTCTACGACATACCAACGCCGAACGTCATCGTCACCCACAACACGGGTCGCGACCACTACTACCTCCAGGCCACGCATGAGCGCTCCCCCGTCACCATATACACCTTCACCATCTACCCTGGCCTCCAGCCACCGCAACACCACCCGCACCCGGCATGGAAGCATCCACTACACGTCGTGCCGACCCCGCGCAACAAGCCCACCCACCACGCGCCCCCACCTGCCGACAGCACCGCCCTCCACACAGCCTGCAGACGGGCCGCGGGACACCACCAAAACCACCTGCTCCCACGCATTAACGCTGGACCCGGCACCGTCACCGAGGCCACCCACAAAAGCACCTTGAACCTACTGGCCCACAAGCTACGCCCCAAAATGGCACTGGAGGACACACTCTGGATATACTATGGCGAAAGCCGCACGGCACGGGTGGCGGACCTCCGCACCATCATCCCCCGCCACATCCAGCGCGCCGTAGGGCCCTTCACCGTGTACGCGGTACCGCACCCCATAACAGCCCAATGCACCCACTGCAACCCCCGGTGCGCGCAACTATGCGCAGGCGCTCTGCAGCAACCCCGGCCCACCCCTACCTACAGGGGGGGCATATACCTCGGCACTATACCCGGGGACCCACACCCCTACCTCCTGCCCGCAGCGGACCGCCACCACGCCATACCGCTACACCTTGTCGAGCACCTGGCGGTGGGACCCTCCCCCTTCCAGAAGCGCCCCCCCCACACCCCATCCGACGGGCGCCCGCCAGATGAGCCGAAGCACGCCACACCTGCACCCAAACGCGTCATCGCACTCCTCACCCTAAAGGCGGAAGCCACCATCCCCCGGAACCTGGAGGGGGAAACCCACCTCATGGTGGAAAGGCTGACGGAACATGTCCTGATCGCAGCCATGTACGCCACGGCGTCCGCCTCCCACCTCTGGGAGGACCGCCCCTCCGCACCTCCAGCCCAGGCAGCGCAGGATGCCCCCGACACGGGCCCTACCGCCGAGGACATCCACCAAATCCTCAACATGCGAGCACCCCTGAAGACCAACCCCCAAGTCCGCCCCATCCAGCTCGTCAGCTGGGACGCCAGGGACGCCCCCCCGACCACCACGGAGGTCCACATCCTCAAACACCGGGACACCTGGTGGACGGTGGAATGGGACGACCACAGCAAGGTCAGACGGGAAATGGCAAACGCCCCCGACGACGAAGTCCCACCCCCACCACGCGGAGGGGACCGCTTGCGACTCGCCGCACGCATCCCCCACGCCCCAGAGGCAGCCTGGGAAGCGCTGCACTACGCCCTCTACTGGGCGCAGGGGGCGCCAGAAGGCCCCCTCCCCCCGGAACGCACCCCAGCGTGGACACGCCACGCCACCCGCTACACGGCCCACATGCGCCGCCACGGGGCAGACACCGGGCACCGGCTCCTCACCTGGCCCACGAACCCGCCCGACGCCCTGCAGGAGGCCGAGGAAGTGCTTGGCCTCATGACCAAGCAAGTGTTCCATCTGAAGGACCCCGTCCCCACGTCCAAGCCCGACGTCCCAGCCGCACGCGAACACCCCGTGTTTGCACCGGGCCACGCACCCGTACAGCAGCCCCAGGGCGCACCTCCCCAACGGGGACAACCCGCTCTCCGGCGCCGCTAAGGTGCGCAGAAGCGCAAGGCCCCCGCACAGGCCAAACCCGCGCCCAAGCCAAGAGCCAAGTCGAAGAGCTGGACCAAAGAGGAAGCTGCTGCCCTGTATCCCGAATACGCCATCGGTACTCGGGTGCAGCTGCCCTTCGAGTACGCCACAGCCGCGGGCCCCTCCAAGTGGATATGGGCCGCAGGGGAGGTCAAGCACCGGTACCTTGTCACCGGAGACCACCAGGGGTTCAAGATCCACGTCAAGTGGGACCCGGCCACCCCCAACGACAAGAAGGTGGGGCGCACCATCGAACTCTCGCGAGACCGAACCGGTCGTGAGATGGTCCCCATGCAGCTATGCACCCCTGACACGGAGCACCTCACCGGCACCGAGTACACGGGCGAAGTCCACAATGCATGGCCCCTACCTCAGCCCCCGAAGCGGAACCGCAAGGCACCCGCAGCTCAGGGCGTCATCGACCTCCTCGACGCCTGATGGGGCCAGGGCCGGACACGGCCCGCCCCCCCAAACTACCGGTCCCCAGAAACCGGCACGTGCGGAAGCGCACACCCGCATCAACGTCCTCAACGAGCCTGCGGTCACCTACGACCCCACCAAGGCCGCCACACTGCAAGCCATGCCCGGGCCACACCCCCAAGGCGCAGACCTCTTGGGGTTCCTGGAGCAAGCCCTCCGCAGAGCGGACCAACCAGAACCAGCACCAATCCTGGACCCGGAGGGGAACAAATATCACGCCCACTGGCAAGGGGGGGTGCCCCCCTACCACAAGACGTCGGTCACGGTGCATGCCCACCCCGACCTCGGAGTGGATGGTCGCCTCGGAGCGTACGAGTGCGTGGGGCCCGGATGGCAGCTAAACGTGCTACTCACGCACGTCCCATTCGGGGAGGAGACCAAGGACTTCCTGGACACCCTAAGCCTGGCGTACCGCTGACTCTCCCTCCTGGCACCAACCATCATCAAAGGCGACCTAAACGCCGCCCCCACCGACGACGACCGCACCGGCCCACCCACAGCCACCGACATAGCTGTTAGAGACGCCATGCACCAACTGGGCCTCACCGACCTCACGGCAGGACTCACCGGCACACCCTCCAATTACCCCCACCAAGCCGGCACCCACCCATCCCGCATCGACACGTGCTACGGGGACCCAACCACGGTGCGCGTCCAGGAAGCAGCCTACGGGGACCTCCCACCCACAGGCACGGGCCACCGACCCCTCTACATCGACCTCATCATCCCCAACCTACCCCCACCCGCGGCCACCCTGCCAGACGACACCATCCCACCCACACTGCAGTTCCCGGCCGAGGACGACCACGGCGCCTGACACAGGTATAACAGGGCCCTACACGCCATCCTGCGCCGCCCAGATGCACCAACACTCACCACCGTCATGCGCCGGGCGGCACAAGCATGCGGCATGGAGCGTGACACCAGCCACGCGGGAGCACCACCAGACCTCACCCTCCAGCAACTCGTCCATGACATCTGGACCACGAAAGAGGAACTCGCCACCCTGCTAGGCCCCAGCACACCGGAGGCACGAGACCGGGACGCCCACCTCCGTGCGCTCCTCACCACCCGCCGCCACCAACTCCAGGAATGGCACGACCACCGCATAGTGGCCGCAGCCCAGGAACGCGAAAGATATGGCAGAAACGACACGCTGTACAAGTCCCTGCGGTACGTCAGCCGCATCCTCGAGGACACGGGGCGCCGTACCATCAACGCGGTGCGCACCCCCGAGGGAGGCCTCAGCAATGACCCCGACGCCGTCATCGAGGCAGTCCTGGACAGCTTCCAGGCACAACACGGGGACGCCCTCCCCGAGCTCGACCCCCACACCAGAAACACCATCCGCGAGCATGTGTCCAGGGTCTTCAACCGGGAAAAGCGGTGCGCCATCGAACACGACCCCTTCAGCATCTCAGAACTGCAACCCGCCCTAGACCGCCTGAAGAAGGGGGTCGTGCCCGGCGTCGACGGTTTGCCGGCCGGAGCGTACCAACGCCTCACCCTGCCCGTCAAACGCCGCCTGGCAGCCCGCCTGTGGGACATCGTCACGGGCGCCACGCCCATCACCCCTGAATGGGCCAACCTGGTCCACCCCCTCTACAAAAAGGGGGACTGGGCGCAGCCAGGGAACTGGCGGCCCATAGTCTGGGCCACCACCGAGGTCAAGCTGGTGTGGACGCTCATCCTAGGCCGGATTGCGCCGGCGGTCTTCGCCCACGTGCCCGCCAGCATATTGGGAGCCATGGCCGGCAGGTCCCCCCACGAGGCCATCTTCCTCCAGGACACCGCACTGGACATGAACCCCTACGAGATGATTATCGCCTCCCTCGATGTCCAATGCGCGTTCCCCCACGCCCCACACCGGCTCCTCACGGAGGTATGGGATGCCATGGGCTCCCCATTCCTATCCTTCATGACCGGGTACATCCAGACACGACTCTACGCCGTCATCACAGCCGCAGGCCTCACCCCCTGGACCGGCACAGACAGCGGGGTCGCCCAGGGAGGCGCCGAAGGCCCCTTCCTCTACCTCCTCGTCACTCTACCACTGGCATTCGAGCTAGCACGGGTATACCCGGGGTACGCCCGGTACCCGCTACGGTCCCCCCTCATCCATTTCGCGGACGACAACCTCCTAACTACGGCCACCCGCCACCGCGACCCTGTGAACGCAGGGCTACCAACGACCACCGAGCAAGCGTCCACCATTCTCCAACTCACCACAACCTACCTGGACGCCCACCAGCTCCTAGTGCACCCCCGCAAATCGGTCGGGCTGGCCGACGCCAGGACCCCCACCCCCCCCTTCCGGAAAGGCGAACCCCTACACCTCGAAGACACCACAGTCCACCTGGGGGTCACACAGGCCACGCGGCACCACCACATCACACTCCCAAGCAAGCTGGAAGAGCGCCTCGCCCGGCTACCCCAAATTGCCAGGGGGGACCTCCTGTCTACGCAGGGCCTGGCGTACTTCATGGAAGCAGTGCTCAACGCAGCAATCGGGTACCAAGCCCTGCGCCTCCCGCGCCCCCAAGACGCCCTACGCCACGCTCGACAGGAAGTGACGAAGGCATGGGCGCAACACGGAGGCTGGCCCACGTCTTTCCCCAAGGAGGCCATGATGGCCCACTGGCGCTACTACGGAATCAATACAGGCGCCCTGGTCGACATGGCCTATGCCAAACACACAGCGCACCTCCTGCACAGGGTGACACACAACCAGCAACCTGAAGTTCGCGAGGCGGCAGCCATACGCATAAAAGAAGCGCAAATGGCCCACAACACCTGCCCCCGGTGGATACTGGCGCAACACGGCGTCTCCACCTCCGTGGGCACTGGCATCTGGGCCCAGCTACAACTCCTCCTACCGCACCACACGCACGCCATCCTTACAAACCACTACTGCGATCAACAGGGGCCACTCGTGGCCATGCACACCGACATCCACCGACACCCGGCAGGCGAGGTGGACACCCTGCGCCTCGTGGGGGCCACCGTCACAATAGTGTATATCACCCCAACACAGATGAGGATCATGGCCCAGTGCGACGCCCACCACGCCCCGTTCCTTTCCGACCCACAATGGCCAGCACGCCACGTCTTCCAAGCTCACCTCCGCGCATGTGCTACAAAGGCAGGGCGTGACATGCCGGGGCCCAAGGACATCGACACGGCGTACAAAGCCTTCCAGCGCCAGCATCCCCGGCTTCGCCCGAGCGAGCACGAGACCCCCAACCACGGCGGCACGACGCAGGGGGAGCCCACCCCGTCAGCCAAAGGCTGGACACCACCCACCATCCTGCTACTAGCACCCAACGGCAACAAACATGCTACCCGCACTGTCCGGCGACACCATGCCCCCTGGTCCATCCCCAAACACAATGCACCGGAGACCGATGTACCACCAGTCAGACACAGTGACCAGGGCATACCACGCACGGGCTGGCACTGCGGCCCGGCAGCCCTCGACACTCCGTGGCCCCTGCTACAGCTCATCTCCACCCACTACCACACCCCCACCGCCGCCGCCACCGCCGACCAGCAGGCATGGCTCTCCCCCCTGGTTGCACACGGTACCCCCAGACCACCCGGCGCACGTAGCCTGGACCCGAACACCCACGGCGACATGGACGTTCACCAACGAGCGGGCAGACCCGGACAGCGTGGCCATAGAGTACGACCGCTGCGACCCACACCGCGCAGGACCTCAAGAGGCACCCATGCGCCCCCTACAGCACAAATACCCCACCCTCCGCGGCGACAAAGACGACAGGGAGCGGCGACAGACCATCACGTGCGGCAAGTTCCACCCCAATACAGGATACCTCTTCCACCTGATGTACCCGTATATCACCCAGGGGCGCCCAGACAGGGGCCTCCTCCGCCTCACCCCACGAGCCCAGGCCATCATCAGCCAGGGGATAGGCGTGTATGCAGCGCCGCTACTACTACTGACGCAAATCACCGCCAGAACCGCCCAGGGGATCCCCATCTACATCTATCAGCCCACAGCAATTGCCCGCCTACCCATACCCAGCGACACCGACATCGTCTACTTCACTGACGCATCCGGCACTCAGCAACGCCCCCCCACGGTCGGTTGCGCCTCCGTGCGCATCACCCGGCACGCGGACGGCCTCCAAGTGGAACACCACACCGGGGCCACCATCTTTGGGGCGTTCCTCCCGAGGCGAACTGCGCACCATGGCAGACGCCGTCACCGCCACACCGCCACCCACAACGATCCGGCCCCGCAACATCTGGGTAGTCGTGGACGCCACGGTCGACATCCACCTCACCAGGCGCCTTGCGGACCTGCCCCTCCACAAGGCACTCGAAGCCGGCCTCACCACCCAAGCGTTGGGACTATGGATGGCCTTCAGGGGCATGCACCCCCAGGACGCCCTACACATCGTCAAACAGGAGTCACAGCGCTACGCATACGGCAATGGATGCGCAGACACGCAGGCCAAACACCAGAACACCAGCAACACCCCAGGGCTTGAACACGTGCGACTGGACACCCCACACCACAGCCACCTGCAGCACGTGCCCCCGATACCCCCGGCCACACAGCCCCCCCAATGGATGCCCGAGGACACGCCGTACACAGATCGAGACAAGCAGTACCACTACCCCACACCCATCCAGCAACTGGCCACCACACTGGGCCACCCAGCGAACACCGAACTCCTCCGACGCCTCGAAGACTCCGTCCACAGCCCCCTCTACTACTCCGCCCTGCGCCCGGATAGCCTCCCAGCACACCTACAAAAACCCCGACTGCAACTCGCCCTCGAACAGCTTCCCCTCCTCACCCGATACCACCGATGGTATGCGCGCTGCTCGATCCACGTCCCCGCAGGATACACCAAATGCATCTGTGGCCACGCGGAAGAAGAAACCTGGGACCACTTCAAAGTGTGCCTCCTGTAGAGAGGACTGGACACCCTCACAGACTGGAACCCGATCCACACCATCGCACAGCACGCCAGATGGCTGACGCAGTCCCCGGCGACCCAACAACTCACCACCGTCCTCAAGCAGACAGAGGTACTCGAGGCGGTCAGCAGGGGACTCGTCCCCACTGCCGTCTACACCTTGCTACGCACCCACGCGAAGGACCCCCAGGCCACGGCGGCGCACATGCAGCGGACGGCCGTTGCCAAGACAGCGGAGCAGCTCACATACCGCACCCACAAATACCTGCAGCATGCAGCAACGCTGCCCCAAACAGACCAAGGCCACCTCCTCAAACTCCTGTTCTACCAACCATGAGACCCTACCCCGTGACATACCAACACGGAACCCCCACCACGCCTACACACCATCCACCGAGCACAACACTGGCACGGCACACACGGGCACCAGAGGCAGCGCACACACGCCCACCAGCATGCGCGCGCCACCAGCCCCGATCCCCCCACGCCACCGTCCGTCGACAGGTACCACCAACCGCCAGCCACCGCATGACCCCTCTGCGTACGCCAGCGGCTACCACAGACGGCCCTGCCCTGCAACCCAGACCACTGGGTCTGTCTGGGAGCCGCGCACCGCCTCACCCACTGCCCCCACTGCGGGGACCTCAACCTTCACCACCGCGAGCGGCCCGCGGCCCCAGCCGCACCCCCCCCCGCCAGCCACCACGGCATTTCAGGCCACTCACCGACACCCTCCGGGACCACCTGGGAGGGTACTACGTGGGGGACGCGGCGGACCACGCATGGACCATAGCCGTGGCCAAGGGCAGCACACCCCTGCCCCCCCACAGCCCACCCTTACGCCACAGCGGAGGCGGCTTGAACGTGGCGGCCCGCCACATCCTCCTCGCCCTATACCTCCACCACCGTGACCTACACCTCCCAGACCCACAACTCCCGGCCCCCCAAGCAGCAGTCCTGACGCCAGAAGCGTGGGCGGACACGGCACCAGAGGAGATAGCAGCCTACCTCCGAATCACTTGCCGCCGGTTCAACACCGCCCTCGGCCGACGGAAAGGAACGCCTTACCCACTCAGCGCACTCCTCTACCCGGCACACCACCCCCACCCCACACAACTGAAGCCCCCGGAGGGCTGGGCGTCCTTTTGGGACGCCCACCTGGCCGCCCCCGACGAGGCCACCGCCACACGGATGGGCCTCACGGACCAGCGCACCTACGTCAGAGGCCTCGAGACGAGCCTCCGAGAGGCACACCGCTGGCACGCCCGCTCCCCGTCGCCCCCACGGGGACAGGCGGGTTCACCCGCCCCCGACACCCACCAGGCCAAGAAGACCAAGACAGGTCAGGGGGCCCGCCAGCGCGCCCGCCAGCAGGGCGCGACGCCCCGACCAGAGCCTGGGTCCAGCCACACCGCACCACCCCACGCCCAGACCCCTGGGGCACACCAACAGCACCGCCCCCGCCAGCGCCCACCACCACCACCGTACCGCAGCACCCAAACCCTGCAGCCCAGTCAGCCACCACCGCCTGCATACGTCCACACCATGCGAGTACCACCATGGGCGCAGAGCCAGGGGACATGGCACCACCAACACCACCCCCACACCCCCGTCCCTCCCAACCCTTACCCCCTAATGCCCCCATGCTACAGCGACGCCCACCAGCTACATCCTGACCACGCCCCAGCACAACCAGGCTCCACGAACCACCCACCCCACATGGCACACATCACCGCACCACACCATCACGTATTCCACCACCACCAGCCCCTACGACCACACCCACCAACGCCGGGGTACAACACACAACCAGCACACCCTCAACACCACCACCAGGCGGTCCAGCACCACCCGCCGCCCCCACTACACGGGCCCAGGACACACGAGCGACAGTAAACCTCCATGGACCCGCGGGGAGCCGCGCACGCACACCAGCAACACCCGGGCGTAGTAGGAGCGCCCCACCACCACCAGCAGCCCCCCCACCCACACCCCATACCAGCGAGCACCATCCACCAGCAGACGACCATTACATACGGACCACAGCCCCACCCGGACGCCCATGCGGCCGCCTCCCACC
Organism: Eutreptiella sp. 'Long Island Sound 2002'; assembly: GCA_964036045.1. Taxonomy (NCBI): domain Eukaryota; phylum Euglenozoa; class Euglenophyceae; order Eutreptiales; family Eutreptiaceae; genus Eutreptiella; species Eutreptiella sp. 'Long Island Sound 2002'. Next base: position 83,372,888 of record OZ038378.1, read on the forward strand.
CACACCCCAGCACCACAACCAGTCAAGAACCGCAAGGACCGCACGGCGCACACACGCAACACCCACACGACCCACAGGGACGCCCAGACCCCCAGCCAGCACAACACCCACCCCCGCCCCCCCCCCCCCCACCAACAGTGCCACCCCCACACCACCACCCCCGCCCCCCCCCCGAGACCAGGCCACGGACGCAACACGCGGCAGCCAGCACCAGCCAATTGACGTCGATGCCCCCACCAACACACGCCACCGCGAATCCCCCCTCCCGCGACCGCCACAAGAGACCCCATCACCGGACCCCACACGCGACAAAGACGACCACCCCCCCCAACCCACACCACCCCCCCCATCACACCCCGCACAACCAGCCGCCACACCGGCCGAACCCTACGCCGTACACAACCCCGCAGCGGTACGGCAGCACCCCCGGGGACTCGACCAGGACGTGCTGTGCCTCCGCACCTCTGGCGCCACCCAGCGCATCCGGGCGGCCACCCTGGTCCAGGCGGCCACCCTCGGGGAAGGCGTCCGAGACTTCCTCTTCGACGCCTTCCTCCACGTCGCCTGACACGACCGCCCCCCACGCGCCACCCCAGACGGCGAGAGCCCGCCCCCCAGGGGGAGCCGGATCTGGGTGCCCCCGATCGACTGGGGGCGACACCTAGTTGGACACCCCGTGCCGGAGCGGGACAGCACCCAGGGCCGCACCCGCTACCGCGAGCCCAACATGGCCCACTCCCCACCCAGCGCCACCCCCGACAACACCAAAGAGTGGGAGCGGGAAACATGGGTAGCCCGGATGGCCTCCCTGAGCAACTTCCGGCGCCACGTCCCGGGGGACATCCCCAGGCCCGACGACCGGCAGCCAACCCCCTCCACGTACATGACTCTCATGTACAATCTGCACTACACCCTCTCCACCACCCAGTACCACGCACCAACTGACCACTTGGTGGTGCACGGCACCGACTCCCTCCTCCCCGCCGACTACGCCCCCCCCCCAGACAACCCAGGCCTCGACAAGTACGCCAGGGGGGACGACCCGGATGACTCCCACATCTGGGGCACGTGGGAACGCAAATCCTTGGACACGCTGCTCTCTATCCGCAGCGGCAGCCAGGGCCTTGGTAGGGCGATGTATTGCCTTGCCAAGTGGACCCAACGGACCTGGGGGATCCCCACGGACCGGTGGGTGTGGGTGGTCACGCTGCGCACCCAGCAGGGGGAAGCCCCCCCAAAACCGCAGGGGGCCCACCCCCCCGCGCCCCACCACCCTACAGCTCTGCCCATACATGGTGGCAGCCCGCCTCATGGCGCTGCTGTGGCCGGGCCCAGACACCCCCACCCAAAACTACCCCCACCTCACAGAGGAGGACATGCCCAGCATCCAGCGATGCTTCTTCCGCACTCTCGACTACCTCCAGCAACCACACCCGCACATCCTGGAGCAGATATGGCCACCCCCCGGGTAACCCATGTGCCCGCGCAGCCGAGACAACGCCGCCACACCAGCACCAGCACGCACGGGTCACCAGGGAAAACGCGCGAACACGCCCGGTGCCGGAACCCGCACCCTCGTTCTCGCTACTTGCAGGACCCAGCATCCCACGCCCGCCCCCGAAGCCCAGGGCCCTCCGCCGTCTCCCACAGCCCTCTCCTCCGCCTCCGACTCCACAACCTCCACCACCACGACCACCTCATCCACCACCACCACCACATCCTCATCCAGCACTCCAACCCCCCAGGCCGCGGGGGACACCTCCCAAACGGGCCCCCAAACCCGCCCCCACCGCGAGCAACCCCGCCGCCAAACAGCCACCCAAACCCGTCAGCGCGCGGCGACCGCAACCCGCAGCCAAGCCCAAACCCAAGTCCAAACCCGGCGCCACGACAGCAGCGCGAGCCCGACCCCCCGAGGACTTCCTCTATGACATTCGACCCGGACCGTCCCAGGCCGGGAGGCAGCAGCGCCCAGCACGGCGCCCTCCCACCGTCAACGACGCCGCCGCCACCACCTTCATAGCGGAGCGCGCCGCGGCCGAAGCACGACGCACCTTGTCCCGCCCACTCTCAAAGCCCGCACCCCAGGCCCACGGACCGCCCCCGACCAGGCCAGAAGGTTGCCAGGGTCCGCCGGCAGCGTCCCCGCCCCCCTACCAACCCTCGATGACAGCCCACATACAGCGCATGCCCCGCTACCGCCGCCGCCGCGAGTCCCCGCCCAACCCCGAGGCGGAGACCGTGCGCGCACAATCTGCGGGTCCGCATCCGCTCGGGCCCCCACTCCCCGCGCACCCCCACGGTACAGGACTGCGAGGAATCCCCCAGGCCCGCCACCGCCACCGGTCCCCACGAACCGGTCACACCCACCCACGCCCACTCCTCCGCCCAAGACTGCGGCCCCGCCAGGGGACAGTGGTGGCAGCGCTGGACCCACACGCAGCTCTTGGAGCCGCAAAAGTAGGCCTCGGGAGAGCCCTCCCTCAAGGGCCTGGTCCACCGGCCCCGCAAGGCATCGGTGGAGAACTGCCGCCTCCGGCCGGCGGGGGGGTGGATGCCGCAGGCCGCATGGGAAGCCATGCTGGCCGATGCGCTCCACCCCCTGGGAGTCCACCCGCGCAACCCCCCCGCGCCCCAGGACCACCCGTATGTCCTCAGGCGCCCGCGGGAGACCCTCCAGGAGACACAGCAAGACAGCTTCCGCCTGTGGGACATCACTCAAAGCCGGGCCCCGCACACACACATCCCCTCACAACCCCACAAGCGTCGGCGCACCGACACCGGCGGCACCCACAGCACCCCAGGAGCCCTGCGCACCACACAACACGACGCGCCTGACCCCCCAGCCAGCGGCGCCGCCACCTAACCCCGTTACCCAGCAAACCAAAACCACGGGGCGCCACGCCAGGCCCCGCCCAGAAGTCACCAAACGAACCGGACGCTGAAGGACGCCAACGGTATCTTCGGGAGCTCGGGATGCCTCCATTGACATTGCAGGAAGAAGGTCTTACCAAGGGGACGTCCTGTCCCCCCCACTGCCCTATGTCAGGTGCCTCTTGAGCCGCTCCCGCATGTGCTTGGGAAGGCATTGTCGCGGCAACCCCGTCCATGTGTCCCAGGTGGGAGGGTGTCCCCACATGTGTCCATGGGTAGGGCCACATGCCCCCTCCTTTGGGCGGCAGCTCTGGGGGCTGCCCAGCCGTGTGGAGTATCTCTCACCACAAGGGGTATTGCTCCTGCTAGTCTACGGTACGACCGCCTCACCCTTGTGGCTTGAGTTGCGGGGCCACTCTGCTTGGCAGGTGACCCCCTCCTGGACTGTGTACCGGCTCGCCTGTCACCGGTTGCTTCCATGGCTCCGGGTGACGTTTGCCATGGTCCCCGATGCGGCCTGGCCGGGCTCGGACCAGTGGCCTTGGAGTACCGCTCCTGCCGGTGGCCCGGTGGGTCGGCTGGGTCGCCTCAGTGCGTCCAACCCATGGGGTATTGGTTCTTTCCTGTCCCTCGGCCGCCCTACGTGTGTGCAGTGTCCTGGGCCGCTTGGCTCCTGTACACCGGTGTGCCCGCGCGGTTTGCTGTGTTGCGTCTGCGGTGTCCTGGGCCACTTGGCTCCTGTTCACCGGTGTGCTCGCTCCGTGTGTTGTGTTGCGTGTGCGGTGTCCTTGGCCACTTGGCTCCCGTTCACCGGTGTGCGCACTGTGTGCGGTGCGCGTGTGCCATGGGTGGTTGTGTCCCTCTTCCTCCCCCCCTAATTTTCTTTTTTTTTTTTTTGATCGAAAAAAAAAAGAAAACCAGGGGCGCGCGTACACTGCAGGCACAGGCACGGGCAGCTGGTGCGGCGGTGCAATACTGTTGTGTCATCTGGCGTATGTCGTCGGTGCTGTGGCGGCGGTCGCGCCCCAGGGGTGCGGCTCGCGCGTCCTGATGTACACGGGCTTGGGTCAGGGTGGGTTTGGTGAGGTGTCTCTTTGCTTCTGGAGCTGGCTGGTTAGGCGGCTGTGTGGGCTGTGGGTGTGGGCTGTGGTTACGTTGTTCCCTCGGCGGGCCTGTTTAGGAGTCAAGGGTTAGCGGTTTCGGGGTGTGGCTCGGGTTGGAGTTGTGTTTGGGTTTTGGCTCGGTTAGGCGGTTTCGACGGTAGCGGGCCTGGGTTCGGTGCCTTTGGGCGTAGTGGTGTCCGTTGTCGTGTGCGTTGGCCTCCTTTGGCGTGCGGGTCGTTTGGTGACTTCTGAGCGGGGCCTGGCGTGGCGCCCCGTGGTGGTGGTTTGCTGGGTAACGGGGTTAGGTGGCGGCGCCGCTGGCCGGGGGGTCAGGCGCGTCGTGTTGTGTGGTGCGCAGGGCTCCTGGGGTGCTGTGGGTGCCGCCGGTGTCGGTGCGCTGACGCTTGTGGTGTGGTGAGGGGGTGTGTTTGTGCGGGGCTGGGCTTTGGGTGATGTCCGGCAGGCGGATGCCGTCTCGCTGTGTCTCCTGGATTGTCTCCCGCAGGCGCCTCAGGACATACGGGTGGTCCTGGGGCGCGGGGAGGTTGCGGGGGTGGACTCCCAGGGGGTGGAGCGCATCGGCCAGCATGGCGTCTCATGCGGCCTGCGGCATCCACCCCCCCGCCGGCCGGAGGCGGCAGTTCTCCACCGACCCCTTGCGGGGCCGATGGACAAGGCCCTCGAGGGAGGGCTCTCCCCGGGCCCACTTTCGCAGCTCCCAGAGCTGCATGTGGGTCCAGCGCTGCCACCACTCTCCCTGGGCGGGCCTGCGGTCTTGGGCGGAGGAGTGGGCGTGGGTGGGTGTGATGGGGTCATGGGGACCGGTGGCGGTGGCCGGCCTGGGGGATTCCTCGTAGTCCTGTTCCGTGGGGGTGCGCGGGGAGTGGGGGCGCGCGCGGATGTGGACCCGCGGGTGTGCGCGCACGGTCTCCGCCTCGGGGTTGGGCGGGGACTCGCGGCGGCGGCGGTAGTGGGGCATGCGCTGTATGTGGGCTGTCATCGAGGGTTGGTAGGGGGGCGGGGACGCTGCTGGCGGACCCTGGCGTCGTTCTGGCTTGGTCGGGGGCGGTCCGTGGGCCTGGGGTGCGGGTTTTGAGAGGTGGCGGGACGAGGTGCGTCGTGCTTCGGCCGTTGCGCGCTCCGCTATGAAGGTGGTGGCGGCGGCGTCGGTGACGGTGGGGGGGCGCCGTGCTGGGCGCTGCTGCCTCCGGGCCTGGGATGGCTGGGGCCGAATGTCATAGAGGACGTCCTCGGGGGGCCGGGCTCGCGCTGCTGTCGTGGCGCCGGGTTTGGACTTGGGTTTGAGCTTGGCTGCGGGTTGCGGTCGTGGCGCGCTGACGGGTATGGGTGGCTGTTTGGCGGCGGTCTTGGGTTTCGGCTGGGTCGCGGGTGTGGGCCTTGTCGGGGCGTGGGCCTTGGCGGCGGCGGGGTTGCTCGCGGTGGGGGCGGGTTTGGGGGCCCGTTTGGGAGGTGTCCCCCGCGGCCTGGGGGGTGGAGTGCTGGATGAGGACGTGGTGGTGGTGGTGGATGAGGTGGTCGTGGTGATGGAGGTTGTGGAGTCGGAGGCGGAGGAGAGGGCTGTGGGAGACGGCGGAGGGTCCTGGGCTTCGGGGGCAGGCGTATGATGCTGGGTCCTGTAAGTAGCGAGAACGAGGGTGCGGGTTCGGGCACCGGGCGTGTGCGCGCGTTTTCCCTGGTGATCCGTGCGTGCCGGTGCTGGTCTGGCGGCATTGTCTCAGCTGCGCGGGGACGTGGGTTACCCGGGGGGTGGCCATATCTGCTCCAGGACGTGCGGGTGCGTTTGCTGGAGGTAGTCAAGAGTGCGGAAGAAGCATCGCTGGATGCCCGGCATGTCCCTTTCTGTGAGGTGGGGGTACTTTCTGGTGGGGGTGTCTGGGCCCGGCCACAGCAGGATAATGAGGCGGGCTGCCACCATGTATGGGCAGAGCTGTAGGGTGCTGGGGCGTGGGGGGTGGGTCCCCTGCGGTTTCGGGGGGCTTCCCTCTGCTGGGGGCGCAGCCTGACAACCCACACCCACCGGTCCGTGGGGATCCCCCAGGTCCGTTGGGTCCACTTGGCGAGGCAATTTCCTTGCTTAGATGTGCCTTGGTGTCGTGCATTCAACCAAACTAACTGGATTCTTGCAGAAAAATCACTTATGCTTGGTTTTTGTAAGTGAAATCAGCTTCCGTCTAGAGGTTTGGGTACTAGAGTGCTCCCCAAAAGGTTAAAAACCCATTAAGAATGGTATGGGTAAATATTGTTTGCAATCCAACTTCGTTTCCTTGCTTAGATGTGCCTTGGTGTCGTGCATTCAACCAAACTACGTGATTTTTGCGCAAAAATCACTTATGCTTGGTTTTTGTAAGTGAAATCAGCTTCCGTCTAGAGGTTTGGGTACTAGAGTGCTCCCTGAGAGGTCAAATACGCATTGAGAGTGCTATGGGTAAATGATGATTGCAATTCAACTTCGTTTCCTTGCTTAGATGTGCCTTGGTGTCGTGCATTCAACCAAACTACGTGGATTTTCACACAAAGATCACTTATGCATGGTTTTTGTAAGTGAAATCAGCTTTCGTCTAGAGGTTTCGGTACTAGGGTGCTCCCCGAAAGATCAAAAACGCATTGAGAATGGTATGGGTAGATAATGATTGCAATTCAACTTCGTTTGCTTGCTTAGATGTGCCTTGGTGTCGTGCATTCAACCAAACTACGGCGACTTTTGCGCAAAAATCACTTTTGCTTGGTTTTTGTAAGTGAAATCAGCTTCCGTCTAGAGGTTTGGGTACTAGAGTGCTCCCCAAAAGGTCAAAAACGCATTGAGAATGGTATGGGTAAATAACGATTGCAATTCAACTTCGTTTCCTTGCTTAGATGTGCATTGGTGTCGTGCATTCAACCAAACTACGTGATTTGTGCACAAAAATCACTTATGCTTCGTTTTCATAAGTGAAATCAGCTTCCGTCTAGAGGTTTGGGTACTAGAGTGCTCCCCGAAAGGTCAAATACGCATTGAGAATGGTATGGGTAAATAATGATTGCAATTCAAGTTCGTTTCCTTGCTTAGATGTGCCTTGGTGTCGTGTATTCAACCAAACTACGTGATTTTTGCACAAAAATCACTTATGCATCATTTTTGTAAGTGAAATCAGCTTCCGTCTAGAGGTTTGGGTACTAGAGTGCTCCCCGAAAGGTCACAAACGCATCGAGAATGGTATGGGTAAATAATGATTGCAATTCAACTTTGTTTCCTTGCCTAGATGTGCCTTGGTGTCGTGCATTCAACCAAACTACGTGGACTTTTGCACAAAAAATCACTTATGCATGGTTTTTGTAAGTGAAATCAGCTTCCGTCTAGAGGTTTCGGTACTAGGGTGCTCCCCGAAAGGTCAAAAACGCATTGAGAATGGTATGGGTAAATAATGGATGCAATTCAACTTCGTTTCCTTGCTTAGATGTGCTTTGGTGTCGTGGATTCAATCAAACTACGTGGATTTTTGCACAAAAATCACTTATGCATGGTTTTTGTGAGTGAAATCAGCTTCCGTCTAGAGGTTTGGGTACTAGAGTGCTCCCCGAAAGGCCAAAAACGCATTGAGAATGGTATGGGTAAATAATTATTGCAGTTCAACTTCGTTTCCTTGCTTAGATGTTCCTTGGTGTCGTGCATTCAACCAAACTACGTTGATTTTTGCGCAACAATCACTTATGCTGCGTTTTTGTAAGTGAAATCAGCTTCCGTCTAGAGGTTTGGGTACTAGAGTGCTCCCCGAAAGGACAAAAACGCATCGAAAATGGTATGGGTAAATAACGATTGGAATTCAACTTCGTTTCCTTGCTTAGATGTGCCTTGGTGTGGTGCATTCAACCAAACTACGTGATTTTTGCGCAAAAAATCACTTGTGTTCGGTTTTCATAAGTGAAATCAGCTTCCGTCTAGAGGTTTGCGTACTAGAGTGCTCCCCGAAAAGTTAAAAACGCATTGAGAATCGCATGGATAAATAATGATTGCAATTGAACTTTGTTTCCTTGCTTAGATGTGGCTCGGTGTCGTGCATTCGAGCAAAAATCAAGGTCACGGGTCCGTCGTGCCTTTCCGTGTTGCATATGTGGAGCAGACCCTAACCAGGGTTAACCAGCTGTTGTGTGCCGCTCCACTGCCCGATGGTCTGGCCCTTGAGTATGTCAGGACCCATGCCACTCCCTACTTCCTCTTGGGTTGAGAAGTGAGTAAACGAAAACTAGGAATAGACATGTTATGGTTGAAGGCGTAGACACTCTGCCCTCCCAAAACCCCACACCCCAACCGCCCCAAATCGCCTACTAGAGCGGTAGTTATGGGTAAAGAATGATTGCATAGTGTGATGCATGTTGGATTTCTCTTTGCATGTATACACCTGTCCACATGCCATGTACCAACCCGATGCTGCCTGGTCTGGGGCACGGCAATTTTCAACTACAGACCTTGAAAACTCCAAAATTATTAACAGTGACGTGGTCAAAAACGCGCCACCAGACACTGCAACTCTAGCAAAATGCACATCCCCTTGGAAAGAAGGACAAGGGGTTGGCGTTGTGCGAGGAGAAACGAACCTAGAAGGTCGGCTCGTACCATGTGCATATTACGGCACACTAAAGAGCTGCAACCGCAACGGTGCGATAGTCATATTTTCCGCTGGGTTTGGCCATGATGAACATGAGGGTTGGTATCCAAAGACGTGGGTATTTCCGGCCCCGTTGGGCGGTGTGGTGCTTGTGGGATATGATGCGCCCATTAGATCCGATGAAGAAAAGGACAACGAGAAAGACAAGGAAAAGGAGAAAGCAAAAGGTAAATATTTTCTCTGGTCTGTGCCGTCTTGTCTGTGCCGTGCCGTTATGTTTTGATTTTTGGGAGGTTTGGTGTGGTACCATGTAGTGCATGTGCATAGTGTTAGTGCAGAATGTTTTGATTACATGCAAGTTACGTAAACTTGAGCGAAAGCGATAGGGAGATGCACAATATGTTGGTGTTTGGACGCCCATTTGCTTGCACGTTGTACTGCTGCTATGATCCATTGATCAGCTCTTGTTTTGCTTTGTTTGCCGTGCGCCTTCTTTAACAATTTAAAATCATAGGTGTCTGTGCTATGCCCCAGGGGGGGGGCGGGGCACGCACGGCTGGGCATGTCTGTGAGACGGGGCGACGGTGTGTAGATTGGCGGATGCTGAAGTTTCAGTGACCGGTCCATGACTCATTATAGGTCCCCCCTGAATTCCTTCATGGCCATCCAGCCAGCTGGAGTCATGGCTGATTCGCTACTCACAAGAAGCCGAACAGCCGGCTGCAGACGTGAGAAAGTTCTGCGAGGAGCTGGAGTCCGCAAAGTCCACGACACTACTCCACATCAAGAAGCGACTTTGCATCTCCTTCTCATATAAAGGTCGAGAGCAACTTCTTGACCTATTGAAGAAGAAACTGTAACGTGAACAACTGTGTTCACCGAGATTTGAACCCCCGACGTTCCTTTACACCAAGGTTTAATGTGTTGAAGTTGAAACCAAGTTAGGTAACTCAAAGGCATGTCCGAAGAAGTAATCCGTACGACCTGCTACAATACTGAAGGCGGGCTTGCCCACGTCTCGGCTTGCAACACGCACCGTCAGCTATTTGGAGGTGGTCTGTATTGCTGTGTGTTGTTGCAGGATGTCAACAGGAACGGAACCACACATGATGGGGGAATATGGACAATGTCCAAGAGTCAGCAGGTTTGTCATGCCAACTTCCTGTGAAGGATAGTCTCCACCGCTAATGTTAGTTGGTTTTGTGCACGAGCCCAAGCAGAGGTTGCAGAGAGGGCGATGTATGACTTGAACCAGTTTGCAGACGAAGCATCATCCCAATATGTGCTGGTAGGCACAAGAAAAGGCCCAAGCCCACAGCAACGCGGAAGGGTTCAACGAGCAGAAGAAAGCCTCCGAGAAGGCCAGAACAGCCAACGCCGGGAAGCAAGGTTGTTTGTCTGTTTGGGAACTTGTTGTGCATCGACAGAAGAAGCAGTGATAGAATGGTGGCACCATTGTATTGTGGTCTGGATAATGTGATTTATTTGCATGTGCTACATCCGAACATGTATTTGCAGACAGAAGAACAGACCGAAGCAGAGAGGAAAGCGGAAGAGGTGGATGAGCAGAAGAGTGCCGCCCACTCAGAGGAAGCCGAAGGAGCCATCGCTAGGAAGCAGGTTCTATTGTTCGTATGGTAAATATTTGTGCAGCGATTGAATCAACGATGATGGAATGATGGCACCATTGTATTTTGGCATCGTGAAAGTCATTTTTCTATTCTCCTGCCTGTGATTCATCCCAACATCTGTTTGCAGGCAGAAGAAATGGCCCAAGCACAGAGGAAGGAGCAGACGAGAGCGGCTGGGGAAGCCGAAACAGCCAACGCTGAGAAACAGGTTCTTTTGTCTATTTGAAAACTTGTTGTGCATCGATGGAAAGAGCAATGATAGAATGGTGGCAGCAGGCCTTGATAAAGTCATTTCCTTGCATGTGCTTCATCCCAACATGTGCTTGTAGGCAGAGGAACAAGCCCAAGCACAGAGGAAAGCGGATGAGCTCCACGAGCAAAACAGAGCAGCCGAGGAAGCAGCCAGCGCCAGGAGGCAAGATCCTTTTTGCGTATGAAAAATTCTTGTGCATCAATGGAACCTGCAATGATTGTGCAGCGAGGCACCATTGCATTGGTGTCGTGAAAATCCTTTTCTAGCATGTTCTTCATCCCAACATCTATTTGCAGACAGATGAAACGGCCCTAGCACAGAGGAGAGAGCAGAAGAGACCGGCTGAGGAAGCCAAAACAGCCAACGCCGAGAAGCAGGTTCATTTGTCTGTTTGGATCATTCTTGTGCATTGATGGAACCACCATGATGCAATGATAGAATGATGGCACCACTGTCGTTGGAGTCATTTTCCTGCCTTTACTTCATCAGAACATCTGCTTACAGGCAGATGAAAAGGTCCAAGCACAGAGAAGAGCAGATGATCCTAACAATGTGGATCCTAAGGTTGTGGAGTCGGAAGCACACGGCCCGGAGAAGGAAAGTCTCAGCCGTTCCGCCCTAATGGACGCGAGAACTGGTCAGTGGGTGGGACCGTTGGAACAAGTGTGCGCTGAGCGTCGGGATACGCTGTTGTGCACCGATTGAACCAGTGATGATGGGATGATGGCCCCATTGCCTTCTGGCGTGGTGAAAGTGGTTTTCTTGCATGTGCTTCAGCCCAAAATTTGCTTGCAGACAGAGGAACAGGTCCGAGCACAGAGGAGAGCAGAAGAGCTCGACAAGCAGAAGAGAGCTGCTGAGGAAGCCGAAACAACCAATGCCGAGAAGCAGGTTCGTTTGTATGTTTGGATCATTCTTGTGCATTGATGGAACCACCATGATGCAATGATCGAATGATGGCACCACTGTCGTTAACGTCGTTTTCCTGCATTTACCTCATCGAAACATCTGCTTACAGGCAGATGAAAAGGTCCAAGCACAGAGAAGAGCAGATGATCCTAAGGATGTGGATCCTAAGGATGTGGAGTTGGAAGCACACGGCCCTGAGAAAGAAAGTCTCAGCCGTTCCGCCCTAATGGACGCGAGAACTGGTCAGTGGGTGATACTGTTGGAACAGGTGTGCGCTGAGCGTCGGGATACGCTCTTGTGCACCGATTGACCCAGCGATGATGGAATGATGGCCCCCTTATCTTCTGGCGTGGTGAAAGTGGTTTTCTTGCATGTGCTTTAGCCTCAAATTTGCTTGCAGACAGAGGAACAGGTCCGAGCAGAGAGGAGAGCAGAGGAGCTCTACAAGCAGAAGAGAGCGGCTGAGGAAGCCCAAACAACCAATGCCGAGAAGCAGGTTCGTTTGTCTGTTTGGATCATTCTTGTGCATTGATGGAACCACCATGATGCAATGATAGAATGATGGCACCACTGTCGTTAAAGTCAGTTTCTTGCATTTACTTCATCCGAACATCTGCTTACAGGCAGATGAAAAGGCCCAAGCACAGAGAAGGGCACATGATCCTAAGGATGTGGATCCTAAGGATGTGGAGTCGGAAGTACACGGCGGTGAGAAGGAAAGTCTCAGCGAGAACGCCAAAGCAGCAGAGGACAGTCAATGGGTGAGACCTTTCGAAGAGGTGTGTGTTGAGTGCTGTGATGCGAAGTTATGTTGCTTTGCTTCACCCATCTAGGGGTTAGCCAACCATCCAAGCACGCTTTTGACGTCTCTGGTTTTTGAGGCCTCGCCACTGTTCCTGCTTCCTCGATGAGGGATAATAGACTGCCTCTCCACCCTATGGCCGGCGGTTGTCAGCAGTGAAGGAAAAGTCTGCTCGTACCCATCCACAGCAATGCCCGCACATGCAATTCATGTACCCATGCTTTCTCATAGGGAAGACATGCATTGCAGCGTTTTTACGAAAGGTGGCTCAAAGACTTCCAAACTGAGCATGCTCTGAGTACACGTTGCGATGGGATTGTAGTCATGAAATCCAACATACCAGGAGCGGGCTATGGGTTGTTTTCAACCTTTGATTATCCTGAGAAGCCTCTTTTGACCCTTATGTATGGAACGTTGAAGACTTTTGCGGAGGCATCGAGGGAGTCTGATGCTATTTTGCACTATACCCTTGTCCTGCGGGCTCTTGTCCTGGAAGGAATTCATAAGCCTATTCCAGGCTATGGAGGGGCCAGCTTTGCAAACCATGGTGGAAAAATTTGCAAACGCTAGTCTCCAGCGCATCCCGTTGCTCGAGGTTCTTGTGCACCTTTCTGGTTTGGTAACTACAAAGGCAATCATAAAAGGGTCGGCGCTCCTGGTAAATTATGGACCAGGGTACCAACGTAAAAATCCATATGTACGGGACCCCCAAGATGATCCGAACGCTCATGGGTCCGTTTGGGATGAGACAACCATGCACTTGGCACAGGTAATTTGTGCCTCTTGCTTTGCGGTGCAGTTGGGATACGAACTCTTAGGTGGAGATTGCCCCAGCTTACGCACGCAAGAGCCGTCCGTTCACGGGCAGCTCGCCGGCAGGCAACCCTTTGCGCCGACCCCCCCTTCCCTCCCCCCCCTCCCCGGAAATTGGCGGGAAAGTGCCGGACAATGGGCGCCTTCGGCGTCCGAAGCAAATTTTTCTTGAATAAGTAGATGGTGAAAAAATGAGTTTTCACCCCATGTGTCTATACTCAAAATACTCAGTTTCTTGAGGAGAACCGGATAATGGATGCTGGGGTGATGTAGCATCTCTGCCTACTTTTGGGCCCCCAATAAGGCAGGGTTGAGGCAGCCGATTCTGATTTTGATTCCAGCCGGGAATTAAACTACCATGCCTCCCCCCCCTGTTGCTATTTGTTTTCGAACATACATACTGCAAAAATGTCTACCGTGATGAGGGGGTCATTTTAAGCAGTATATGTTGGGGTCCAGGTGCCCCCCTCCACTTCAGCCGGCCCCAGATCCCCCCCAGACCCACCCCCCCCCTCCTCCCCCCACCCTGAAATTGGCTGGAAAGTGGGTGGGAGTCCGTGTATGGCCCGTTGCTATGCCCCCCCCCATGCGTCTGTTGTCTGTTATGCTCAAGTGTACTAGCACCCATCATCTGTGTGCAGATTGCTGCCTCAGACGGTGAACAAGTCCTTAGTCCCAAGGAACTCCGATCCTTCCATACGTCATGGCGAGGGGGCTTCAAAAAGTGTACTGATGCTATGCCTCGGGAGCTTGGCAACATGTTACGGCAAATTTTCACCACCCTTCCAGGCGATTCCCCATGGCACGCAGCAGCACACAACGGGATGAGAGCTTTGGTGTTAATCGCCAAGGAGTGGAGTGACCCAGAGACATTCCAGGTTTGTGCATTCTTATGGCATTGTTGCCGGCACATTTAGATTTTGGAAGTGGAAGTGCCCTGTGCCTTCTCTGCGTATCACAGGCTGTGAAAGCCTGCATTCTTGCCCAGTGTCCCCGACTGGGCAGTTTTCAGCACGGTATGCTTCTCCCACTGCAATTCCCACGTTCCCAGCGCAAAGACGTCAACACCCGTGAAGAAGACAGTTTTAAGTTCACCGCTGATGTCATGGAGGATGAAAAAGGGATTGCTGTGATGCCAATCAGCCGCAGCTTCTGGTTCGCCGGCGAGGAGCATGTGCAGACTTCCTTTTCCTTTGGAGATATCCTCTTGAGTCAGTTGTCAGTGCCGTACAGTTGCCAATACTCTAAATCCACGGGTCTATTTGCAGTCACATGCTGTTCAGCCACACCCCGTCTGACCAGAGCGTCGAGGCATGTCGGCCTGTCAAAGTACCACCGCCATCTACTCCATCCACAAAATCCACGACCTCAGAACCCTCCACGGCATCGGCAACGTCAGCGCCATCCAGTGCGATTCGAAACGGGGCACCTACACCACAGCCAAAGAAGGCCAAGCCACCAGCAAAGCTGGCAGGAAAACCAAAACCAAAGAAGGCGCCACCACAGGTAGCACTGAAGCGAAGACAGCGTAGTCCAAGGGTCAGCAGCAGAACAAGCAGCGAGGAAAGCCCAAGGCTGAATCTAAGAAGACACCACAGCGTTGAAAGCAGCGAAACCAGCCAAGACAGGAGCCCTCCCCGGAAGCTTCGACCAGAAGACAAACGGCGCAAGAGTAGGCACAGGTCACCATCTATCGAGAGTTGGTCTATGGGGAGCAGATCACTATCCCCTGCGGCAGCAGCACAAAGCCAGCAGCCCACCCAAAAAACGAATTCATCCCGTAGAGTAAGCCAGCGATCAGAATGCTAGCCCGGAGGCAGCCGTCAACCGGAACGTGATAGAAGGCCATCATCTTCTTCGGATGAGGGTATGTTTGGTTGCAGGGCTCTGATATTTCTATGTTTTGTTCAGCTTCGGAGCTAGGCGAGCAACAACACAGGGTCTGCATGGTGAGGCTCTTTCAGGGGGGGGGGGGGATATGCGATTTGCATTTTTCCGCATTTTCCCTATTTCTTTTCGCATCTTTTGGGGCGGTCCCTTAGTGTAATGTTCAAGAGGAAACATTCTAGTGGCATTGTCTTGTAGTCAGTTGTTGCTGGAGGATTTTTTTAGGCAGATGGCAGGGGGACATTTTTTTGTTTGACCCTATGTGTCTGTGCTCAAAATATTCAGAATTTTGTGGAGAATTCAAAAATGGATGAAAACCACAAAGAAGGACATTGACCCAGACCCAACCTCCGGGTCGATCCTTCGCTGATGGGAGCCAGAGTTGATGAGCACATTTTTTTGAAAACGTTTTCCCCTAGTTGTGTATATTCAAAATGAACAGCGTGTCATGGGGATCATTTAGAGGTATGTATGTTGGGGTATCCCCCCCTCCCCTCCAGGGAGCCCGGCGGTTTGGGTCAATGGGGGAGCACCTTATGCGGCGCGGATATTCAGCGGTCTGGCCTGACCAAGCAGCTGCAGCTTCTGCCCCTAGCTGTTTTGAGCATAGTCCGTGATATTCTTGAGTTGAACTACTGCACTAAGTTGTTTAATCCAACTGTCCATGCTTTGAGGGGCCAATTGTGCAAGACGGGACGAAACATAGGGGTTTTGAGGGGCAAACACCATTTTAACCAAACCGCATTTTATATCGCATTTTTTGCCGCATTTTCCGCATTTTCTCCGCATTTTTCCGCATTTTTCGCCAATTCCGGCGACCGCATTCCCCCCCCCCCTGCTCTTTGGAACAGAGAGGGACAAATTTATGTGCATCGTTGGAGAATGGACTCATTCCTGTGCATCCATGTGCTTCGCCGTAGTCTGTGAGTAGCGGTCAAGTGCTTTGTCCTCAGGCCGCAATGGTGTCCCGGCCGGGGAGTATCATGCAGGATGCCAGAGAACAGACTCATCAGAGACAAGAAGCAGGAAATCTCAACGCCGCTCCAGATCGCCCTCATGCAGCCACCAACCAGACCATGGCAAAAGGATGAGCGTGCCCAGTATGTCTGCTGCCACGGGGCCAGAGCTTTTTTAGTGTGTGTCCTACCCTAGGGTGGGTCTGTGAGAATTTTAGGCTGGGTGGGCTTCCGGGTAGGGTAGGCCATTGTGGAGGTTTTTGGGTCGGCGCCTGGATAAGGAGAAGCGACAAGTACAAAAGGGGGAACAATGTGACATCAGTTTGAACCTAAATGTCTCCGCAGTGGGCTGTGAGTAGTTGTTAAACGCTTTGTCCTCAGGCCCTATTGCTCGGCGGGGGACGGACTCCTCAGAAGCACGAAGCAGTCGATCAAAACGATCAGCATCATGGCACTCTTCGTTGTGGTCAATGACAGACAGATACCCGTCAAGCAGCCGCGAAGACAGAAGACCGGCCCTGCCTGGGGACCGTGGTATGTGTGCTGACATTGGTACACAGTAATTAGCTTCGGACTTGGACTCCCTTGCCAATGCCCACCCGTCTGGTCACCGACAGGGAAGAGGGGTGGCCAAGCCGTAGGCCTGAACCATCCAAAATTGTAGCTTGCTGATGCCTCTTCTCGCTGGACATGAGTATGCATCTCAAGAACTCTGCTGTAGTCTGTGAGTGGTTGTTAACTGCTTTGTCCTTAGGCCCTATTTCTCGGAGCGGGAGGGACTAGTCAGAAGCACGAAGCAGTCGATCACAACGATCACCATCACGGCACTCTTCGTCGCGGTCAATGACAGACAGATACCCGTCAAGCAGCCCCCAAGACAGAAGACTGACCCTGCCTGCAGATCGTGGTATGCGTGCTGACATTGGTAGACATTAATGAGCTCCGGACTTGGACAACCTTGCCAACGTTCACCCGTCTGGTTGCCGACAGGGGAGAGGGGTGGCCAAGCCGTAGGCCTGAACCATCCAAAATTGTAGCTTGCTGATGCCTCTTCTCGCCGGACATGAGTATGCATCTGAAGATCTCTGCAGTAGTCTGTGAGCAGTTGTTAACTGCTTTGTCCTTATGCCTTATCCCTCGGCGGGGGAGGGACTCGTCGGAATCAAGGCAATCACAACGATCGCCATCACGGCACTCTTCGTCACGCCGGAGGACAGAATTGTCAGAGACAAGAAGTAGGCATTCATCACGGTCACCCTCACGACGCTCCTCTTCACAGTCAATCTCTGGCAGAACGCCAAACCTACCTTGGGACCGTGGTATCTTTGTTGCCCTGACATTTGGATAGATTAGTCAGCTTTGCACATATATGGGCTTCTCAGGGTGGTGTGGTTTGGAGAGGAGGGCAAGGTGGGTCCCCCCTGCGGCTCAACACCCCCTTCTCTGACTGCCTCTCTGCTAGCCTGGCAACCAGATGGTACGGAGCGGAGGGATCCATCTATACCACGCAACTCATCAAAGCCTGATGGACAAGGAGCGTCAGCTGGTGTGTTTCCCACGCTGATGAATTAGCTCTGCTAGGGCTATGACATTTGTACACACCGCTCAGCTTCGCCGATGCATATCCCTCTCAACCAACAGCTTGCGGGCACTCTCGGCACCCTTTACTGGACGCAGATTTTCAGGAAGGATTCCACTGCCGTGCTGCTCAAGGAGCCAGACCCGCAATGGGGATGACAGGAGGCCACCGTTGCCTATGGACTATGGTATGTTTGCTGCATGACTTGTTCTGGGTTACGTGTCCATTGCATACTCATCGGGGGGGCGAGGGAACTGTCACTTCGGGGTGTGAGGGAACCATTGCGCAAAGGTGTATACTGTACAAGGGGGGGGGGCTACATGTTGGTCAGCTTTTCGGATGGATATCCCTTTCGACCAATAGCTTGCATGCACCATTAGCGCCTTTTACTGTCCTCAGAATGCAGCCGTTCAAGAGGGATTGCACAGCTGTGCTGCTCCAGGAGCCAAGCCTGCATCGGGGATAACAGAGAGCCACCATTACCTGTGGACTATGGTATGATCCTTGAGTCGAGGGTCCTGACACTTGTACATGTTGGTTAGCTTTTCGGATGGATATTCCTTTCAACCAATAGCTTGCATGCACCATTAGCGCCCTTTACTGTCCTCAGACTGCAGCCGTTCAAGAGGGATTCCACAACCGTGCTGATTCAACAGCCAGGTGTGCAACGGGGATGGCATTAGGCCAACCTTACCTGTGGACTATGGTATGCTTCCTGAGTCGCTTGTGCAATATCTCAGCAATGGCCGTGACATTTTACCTCGTCTGTTAGCTTGGCGGATGGACCGGCAGCTCTGCTTGCATTTACCTTGGCACAGGCTAGCAAAACCATCCGAGATCCCACTTCAGCAATTCTTCCCCAAGGGCTTTCACAACAAGCGAGTGGCATGACAGCCCGCCTTCAAAGAGGCAGCGGACAGCAGATCCTATGATGAGCCCTATGATGTACTCCATGAAGTGCAACATGCTGCTTGCGATGACGGGTTCACTGAAATAGTAATGGTGTGTGGACCCCACCCACCCCTCAAGCCACCCCTACCATCCTCACGACTTATGATTTTTTTGTAATCGCGTTTATTGCAAAAAAAGGACAATTTTTCTGCTACAAGCATTTACCGCAAGACAGAATTGCACAAACTTCCATTTTTTTTGCACTCCTGTGCTCCCCAGGTTATACAATTTAGTATTCCAGGTGGGCACCTACTGAACCAATTTATTGGTGTGCGCTCTGTAATCCTTTTGTCAGGCTGGTATTAGTGAAGGTGAGTAATCACCCTCATGCATGCATTCATCTCATTGAGCAAGGTACACATACATGTCCTGTGCCTCAAACGGGTTGATTGCTGCATCCCCGCAACGAGTTCATCCGATTGTGGATGTACATGCTCTACCGGTGCAATGTCCTCGGCTTTTGTTCGCATGAGCGACAAGAGGGTGTCTGTTTGTGCTGATGACTCGCTGGTATTACACGCTTTCACTTTTCAACATGTTTTTGCAAAATTGCTGTTACACTCCTTCTAGCTTTCATGAAGGCCCATATCAGAGGGTCTTTCTCAATTCTTCTTATTATTTTTATTTTATGACAGCTGGCCGGCCCAGAAAGAGCTATGATGCATTAACACCCTCTGGCAAACGCATGCGGAAACTGCGTTTTGAGCAGGCACACAAACATTTAAAGCAAGGTCTTGCCGATAAATGTGGGGTTCCACGTCCCACGCCACCAACCAAGCAGCCTCCAAAGATGCGATGCAGGTATCATTCTGTGCAAAATTGGAAGCGTGCAAGACCGGCGAGTCGGCAGCAGGTTATCAACACTCTCAAGTCACGCGTTCGCACAAAAGCCACAGAAAACGCACATATTGAGGCCCGGGAGCGCATGAATTGCTGGCGGAACAAAGTTGGTGACTTGGATAAAGAATTGCTGGAGGGCTGTGACATTACGACGATGCCACAGGGGGCAGCAATGAGCCCGTTTCAGGCACTGGACATGTATTTGTACCTTGCTGAAAGAGATGAATGCATGCATGAGGGTGATTGCTCACCCTCACTATTACTTTTGGTGGATGCCTGCAACCTTTACGGAGACCGTGACTTGAAGTCCCCCGTCTTGGTCTTCAGTTTACCTGAGGCCAAAAGTCCGCATCAGACAATCATGCAACTTGCAATTGCAGGCTATGTGGGGCCAGATGATGAGAATCTACTCAAGGGTCTTCTCAATACGCACACAATGGTGCCTGCCATAGAGAAAGCCCTGACACGCGGTGTAAATGGGAAACCGCTTCGATTAAAGACATACACAGATTTGGCCCACTTGAACACATTTCTGGGGACTCACGGTCCACAATGCAATGACTGCTGCCCTTTTTGCCAGCAACAAAGGGGAAATTCGTGCTACCAACCTTCACCGGCACCGAATTGCGCACTTTAGCTGACTGGATTGCAATCAGCCTCGTCCAAGAAATACTTCTTCTTTTCAAGCATGAAAATGACATTGGTTGGGATGCACAGCACCTATGGGCAAACGTTTTGACCCACCCAATTGTACATGCCCTTTATCTATACGCAAAGAAGAACCTCCCAAACCACTGTGTGCAGAATCTGGTCTCTCTCTACTGTTCAGTCTTCAACGTGTTGGACAAGTCTCAAAAGTATTATGAACCTGGGGCTGAGGCAATTCAACAACCCAAAAGAGGATGCCGTGGGGATTTCAAGTTCGACTGTAAAGAGGCGAAAAGGGTACTGTTCCTTAATAGCTTCTGGGAAAAACTGGCAAATATTTTCCCCGAATTCGGTAAGGATCCTGACTGGATGTGCATTGCACACCCACTGGTGAACAATGGATGTCCTCTGCCTGATCCGATTCAGAGGTATATCAAACTGATGCACCTCCTGCGACAACAAATTTTGTACTGGAAGCCCGAAGCAGTGTCAATGAGAGACTCCTATGCTCTGGAGGCTCATCGATTATATGGCTTGGTGGGTCTCAGCGCCCGTCGATATGAACCAGGACTGCACATTTGCCTATTTCATCAAACCCCACGCATTCTGCACTCAGAAAATCTGGTTGGGGTGTCCACCGAGGGGGGGGGACGCATGCACCAGCCTCATAAAAGAATTACAGAGCGCACACCAACATATTGGTTCAGTAGGTGCCCACCTGGAATACTGGATGGTATAACGTGGGGAGCACGGGTGCTGGGCCTGTGGTTCTTACGTGAAGAGGTGCCGTACAAGCATTTTGATCCTCTTACTCTACCTTCATTCTGAAGGGAGTCTGTCTGTGTTGGCCCTTACCCTCTTCCTCCTCCCATGTAGGTTTGCTAGCCCGTACCCTCTTCCCCCTCCAACGTAGGATCGATGCTCAGCTCGCAGAGTTGCCATCACCATCTACGCCCCTGATTGGAGAGGTGTCAGGCAGCCAGGTGCACGACAAGAGGAGCGCCAGCGAACGGCGGCCCAACCGGCCTTTGGAAGGGGGCCCTACTGCAGGTACATGTGTACTCCATGTTGACTCTTGGTGTCTGGTTTATGACGCCGATGGACGCGAGGAGATGTCCTTTGAGGTGTCCATTGAGGTGGTGTCCTTTGCAACCAAAAGACATAAACTAGACCCTGCAGCACTTTGTGATTGCGCTTGAAATGGAATCCGCTGATCCTTTTCAACCCTCAGTCTTTCGTGTGCTCCAGTAGCACGCTAGGATGCCTACGGGCTAGGCATTTCCCGCTGCATCTTATGGTCTCAGAATAAGCTTACCGTAACTAACTTAGTTTTTCTCAATTTCAGCCATGAACGTCGATGACATTGACACGTACCCAGTTGGTGCTTTTGTCAATTTTCAACGTTCAAACAGCAGTGTTGTGTCTGCCAGGATTCTGGCCCCTCGGAGCGTGGTGCCAACTACCGGACCACCACATGCGATATTGTACTTTAATCGCGATGTTTTCGAGGCAAAGTGTCTCTGTTTTTTTTGCAGTGCTTTTTCTGCACAGCGTGTTTTCCTCAAAACGTGCCCTGCCTGAAGTTCCCCTGCAGCCCACCTTTCGCCATTGCCTTGTCTTATCCAGCTCAGGCAGCCATGAAGCCCTGTGCAGTCCTGGAGATAAATGTATCCAAAAAACTGAAATTTGTGTATCTGTAACTCTTGGGTGTGTGTATCATGTGTGTATCCCAACTTTCAAGAGTGTGTATCACATGTGTGTCCCACCCTTTTCTAATTCTGGCGCGCACTTTTTGCGCTCTTTTCTAGACATCATTTTAAGCTAAGAACGCTTTGCTGCACAGATTTACAAGCTGGTAGTTGTAGCTCAGTTGGTGAGGCACTGCTCTGCTGAGAGGGTTCAGCGTTACTTCAATTCCTGGCACGCACACATGTGAATTGTGCTATGTTCCACATGCGTGTCCAACCATCTTCTCATTTCGTTTCCTGTGGGGGATGGCCAAGATCTCGTTTCTCTCTTCATGGATTTCATGCATCAAATGTGTATGCCAGGCATCTGAAGTGTGTATCGTGTGTGTATCCCCAAAAATAAAAGTGTGTATCTCGCGCTAGCGGTGATACGCACTATCCCAAGGACTGGCCCCGTGCCGCCCGGAATTCTGGTGGGTGCCCTCTCCTGTGGAGAATATGAAACCCCGTCCCATCCCGATGACTTTCAGTCAGAGCCCATGTGGTTTGCAAGTTTTTGTGCGTGGCGAATGCTTGTTG
Organism: Eutreptiella sp. 'Long Island Sound 2002'; assembly: GCA_964036045.1. Taxonomy (NCBI): domain Eukaryota; phylum Euglenozoa; class Euglenophyceae; order Eutreptiales; family Eutreptiaceae; genus Eutreptiella; species Eutreptiella sp. 'Long Island Sound 2002'. The sequence continues at coordinate 83,395,005 of OZ038378.1, forward strand.
TGTTTGCATGCTGGGTTGTTCTTTTGAATTGCAGTTTGGTTGCACTTGTGGGGAGTCTACTTGGGAGTCCGAGGGAGCCCATTTAGGGAGCCGATACACACATCGGAAATGTCAATTGGTGATCACCTGCAGGTTCGTCAGAGAGGGTGCTGGAAGGACGGCGCCATGTGTCATGTAATCAAGTTTCGTCAGGGCATAGGTGGAGAAGGCGCCGATCCTGCGCACAGGCTTTTTGTGATCCTCTGTGGCTAACTGAGACCCAGTATGACGGAATACGGGAACAACGTTCGCCAATATTTGTCGGATGGCGAGTTGGGGAAGCGTCAATGGGGGACCATCAATTTTTGTCAAGCATAGCTGGAACAGGAAGCAGAATGTGACCCGAAACTGCACTGCGCTGCGCTGCGCTGCACTGCACTGCTGCCTCGGTGGTTTGTGGGTGGGTAAAGATTCCCAAATCACCTCATTGGTATTGCATAGCATGCATGAATTTGCAGGGACTCACCAGTTTTGCTTGACCCTGTGCCCCCTGCTGACAACAATTGCAAATGGATGCAAACGCATTTGGCATTTACAGCGCAAATTCGACACTACCCAAAACGAAAGCAATGGCAGGAATGCAGCTGGTGCACTGTAGATGCCGACACATCGAATAAATTTCATGTCTGTTTTGAATCATCATGGAACAGGCACTCATGAGCCTGACTCGGGCTATACAAATATTTCTTGTCCAGAATAGATGTATGGCACTGGGAAGCACCAATGCCCGTTTCTTTTGGCATCCCTTTCTGAAGAAGACCGACCAGGAACTGCATCTAAGGGCCGGGGGGAGTGTGCGGTGGCGCAGGTAACTGCAGAGAGCATGCAATGCACAGGGCGCAGCCTCCCGTCATCACCACATGACATGTTGTGATTTCATCCCCCCCCCCCCGGCTTGGTCGGACTCTGGGAGGGGGAACATAACCCGGCCACAAAACCAATTAAGCCACTTCCTTGGTTGAATTGTTTTACCACATTCACTCATTTTTGTCATACATGTTTGGCCGGTTTGCGGCCATCTTCATTTGAATGGCCATTATACCCGACCCATGATCGGCCCAACACGAAACTGCGTGCCATGTTCCAGGTACCTACAATGAGCAGGGGAAAAACAATTACATTGAAATGATTTTTTTTGGATCAACGTTAGAACTATCAGTTTCGGCCCAGCAGCGAACCTTGGTAAAGGGATCTCAAAAATTGCCTCCAACCCTCAACGTCCACTTTCCGTGTCCGTTGAAACTGCGGAGTGGCAGAATTCGTTTTCATCTGAAATTTGGCTGTCCACTCTGTGGCATACGCGGATACCCCCCCCCCCCTTGCGCAAGCACTGCCTTGTCTAAGCACATGAGCCCGTGTTACCGTCGTTTTGATTGGATTTTCTGACCACGGTTTTTATGGTCAGAAATGTAACATTATGTGATTGCGGTTTGCTTGTAGAGGGAAAGGTGGGCTTGATCATGCTTGTGGTAGTTCCTCCTGCTCATACCAAGCTATACTTCACAAAAGATATTGTTGATGACAGTTTTGTCCCAAGGAATAGTAAGCCTAAACCCATTCCAGAACCCGAAGCCAAGCCTGCCCCAAAGGCTGCTCCAAAAGGGGAAGCATGTGCAATTGTTCAAGATGACGCGTAAGGTGGGAAAGGGCTTCTATTCCACAGCTCCTGATGGGCCTGATGGGCAGTGAGGACCTCCAGAACTCGCTGGAATTTGCCTGCACATTGTGTTGTAGTGCGCTGTAGCGACAATTGTGATTAGGGTGTGGTATAGGCAGGTTTCCAATGACATACGTTCTTTTGGTACCGCGCGTCGCGCGCAAGCACTGCCTTGTCTAAGCACATGAGCCCGTGTTACCGTCGTTTTGCTGACTTTCAGCATGCTTGCGCAAGGGGGGGGGGGGTCTATTTACACTAGGCGCCGATGCACAGGGCTGAGCGGCAGCTGCAGCCTGTTTCATTTTTTGAATGTTCTTAACCGCATCAACTTGTTCTGGGGCTGACGTCCCCCAATGAAAGTATTTACATCAACATATAAAGATATGTACACGGCTGCTCTGATGGTTGGGTTAGATGAACGCTGATTTACCCTGTGGGGAAGGGGGGGGGTTCCGGAAGGGGCGGATGGCTGAAGGGGTCGAGAGGAGGAGACAGAAAATCGCTGGATGGGCGGAAAAAATTCCGGATGTCCCGGGAGGCGTTGGAGTGGGGGGGGGGCAGGGGCAGACGGGCCTGGGCACCTAGTAAGGGTGGGCCTTGAGGGGAGAGGTAGGCGTGTTTGACGGTAGCGTGCCTTGGAGCTTGGGGGTGGGAGGGGGAGAGCGGTCTTGGCGCGCTTTGGGGGCGCCCAAACGATTGTGGCCTGGTGGGTTTGTGGTGATCGATGGCGTTTTTGTGGTGGCCGTGCGCGTGAGTGCTGAGGAGGGCGGGGAATGGCCGAGGGGGGGGGGGGGCGTGGTGCGGATGCGCGGCTGGACGGGCGTTTGGAATTTTTCGGCGCGCGGCGCGCGGTTGGTTGTGCTTTGGCTGACGCCGGCTTGGACGGTTTTTTTAAGGCGTTTTTGGGGAGAGATGGGGGGTGCTGGTATACGGAGCGGGTCCGAGGGGGCATGTGGACGGAGGTACTGAACGCACCGTGCGAAACCGAGAAGGGGTTGAGAGGGTCGGAGGGGTGCGCCCAAAGTATTGGGTCCCAAGGGAGAGGATTCGAACATAGCCAATCATGTGCTTGGTGGACAGGCTTGTCCAGGTGCTTCACGCGTTCCTCCAGGGCTAGGCCAAGCATGGCTCTGTGCTCGGCGCGGGTGGAGCCCGGGATCGGCTTGGAGAGGCAGGACCATAGGGATTTTGGTACCAGAGTTCTCATGAAGTTCCTGCGGTCAGCTTTTGAGGGTCCAGAGAGCCACCAGTGCAGGACAATGGGGCTGAAAAGGGTTCCCCAGGAGGAGACGTATGCCTGGACGTGCTGGTCCAACGCTTTGCAGAAGGCCAGGCATGATACAGGGTCGAAAGGATGGTGCTGTCCGCACCTGGAACAGTGGTAGTCGTGGAGCATATTGCTCCACTGGTACCCGTGCACATTGTAGCACCCGGACGCCAGTTTGAAAAACAGGGACGAAAACCAGGAAGTTTTGTTGTACAGGCTGAAGCTGGGGCCGACCGCTATGTTGCTATGGGAATGCCGCGGCAATAGGTGGCGGAACTGCTGTACCTTAAACTTGTGGAGGACAGGCAGGTGGTGTACCGCCACTGAGCCCAGTGGGGGGGGGGGGGGGAGGTCCGGGGTAAAAATCAGGCTGTGAGCTGCCCATTTAGAAAAATGGTCGCAGATTTCGTTGCCAATAAAATTGGCGTGACCTTTAATGCACATGATGTGGAGGGGGTTGGCAATGAGACGTAGGGCGCTGTGTACGGCGACGGTCCATGTGTCGTCTTGGAACGGGCTGGGCCTACGGACTTGGCATTTCTGGAGGGTGGACACCACCTGTTCGTTGTCAATCAACAAACATACTTCGTATTGGGAAAGTTCCCTGTGGATCCAGCGAATGGCTGCTACCGCCCCCCAGAACTCCGAACCCAGAGAAGAGGGATGCGGTGAGGATAGGCACAGGACTCTGGTTGTACCGTCGGGTAGAAAGGCCGTGATGGCGGCCGCATGGCCGGACTCACCGGAGGAGCCATCGGAATATAGCCACACCCGCTGTAGGCCGGGGGTCGGCGGCCTGGTTAGTGCCTCCGCAGCATCGTGGCATCCCCACTCGTCGAGAGACTTCTTCTCTAGGTAGTGTTGTGCCTGCAGAGCGAAGAGATGGCCGTGTTGGCTGATTCCCAGTGCGTGTGCGTTGTGCGGTGGCGCTGGGGGTTCGGGGATGGTCTCTTGAGGGCGCAAAAATTCAGGGACTAGCTGGAAGTGAGAGGGGCGGGAGTAATCCAGGACGGCGTGGCATGGCATGTGCATGGTGTAGGACGTGTGGGTATCCACCGAGTAGACCCCGTCGTGGAACGAGACGTTGGCCCTTTTGGAGGTGGCCTCGGTCACTCTTCCTGTGGCCTGTCCTGACTTGAACCTAACGGTTAGCTGGGTACCAGGCGTTAGATCCCGAATAGCAGTGGGTCTCCACGGGCCTATGCTGTGGAAAGATATGCCAAGGGCATTAATGAAGTCCATAAAAGAGTATTGCACCGGGTCCGAGGCCCTCTGGTTCAAGCTGAGTAAAGACTGGACGTACAGGGGGCCAACTGACTTTGGGGCAAGGCCGCAAAGGGCCCGAAGTCCATAGTTCACTGTGGCAACGTGGACGCTGTGCGGAAGGAACTTCGTTCCCAACCCTCCCTTTGGGCGAGCCGCGAAACGGTCTTTGGGGGAGACTAGACGTGTGATGCTGCGAGACGCGACTCCCGCCCAGATAAGTGCCTGAAGCTTCTCGAGCTGGTTGGGGGAAAGAGAGTGGGTGATTAAGCGGTAGGCGAGCGCTCGGACCAGCTGAGAGTTCGTCAGTCGGACCTTCTCACTAAGTGTAAGAGGCAAGGGAGAGAGCCGGGCAAAATAACCCTGGATTTCCGCCTTGAGCATGTGAAACAGGCCCTTTGCCTGGTGGCAAGTAAAAAGATAAACCCCCAGGTATTTATAGCATGTGTGCGGGTGACCCGTTTTTTTGTCGTACGTGTGGAACTCCGAGCCCCTGGGTGTCAGAAACTCTTTTTGGGGGGCTGTGCCATTGGCGTGGATTTCGGTCTTAGACACATTCATGTCCAGTCCCCAGTCCCTGGCTGGCCCATCGAAGTAGTTGAGGCTGTTTTGGACGTAGTTGACGTCCTCACTTCTGATCAGGATGTCGTCGATGTAGGCGTGGTGGCTAGTGCGGGCATTTGCCCGGGGGGGGGGGGCACAGTGGCGAAAAAATGGTGGAAGAGGGAGTTGAGATAGAGAATGAAGAGTAGGGGGGAGAGGGGACATCCTTGTCGGAGGCCCCTGGTTTGGAGGTATGCGTGGAGAGTGCGGCCATTGATGATGGGGCTGTCTTGAGGGAAGGAGTATAGTTGCTTTATGAGAGAAATTGTGGAAGCAGAAAAATTGGCCCGTTCGAGGACGGTCCAGAGTGTGCCATGAGGCACTGAATTAAAGGCTTTATTGAAATCGATGAACAGCGAGTAGCTCTTCTTCGATTTTGCATAAAGGGCTTTGAGGTGATACAGATGATCAGCGCATTGGTGGCCGGGAAGGCCACCGTGCTGGATTTCTGAAATGATGTCGTGTGCAAAAGCCTGAGCGCGCAGGTGTTTGCAGGCAAAAGTGGCCAAGAGTTTGTAAATACAGTTTCAGAGGGCAATAGGACGGTAGTTTGAAGGGGAGAAAGGGTCGCCTTTTTTATAAAGCAAACATATTTTTGCGCATAGCCAGTGCGGCGGCAGCGGCGAGTGGAGGAAGCAGTTTAAAATGGAGTGGAAAAAACGTTGAATGGGTTCCGGACGGACGGCCAGGACGTAGTTGTTTGTTTTGTCCGGCCCCCCGGCTTTTGATGGCTTACTGTGCTTTAAGTGGTTCTGGAACTCCTGCCAGGTCACAGGAGGTATGTGGTCGTTCTTGGCAGAAACGGGGCATGTGGGGGAGTGGGACAGGACCTCGTCGACGAAGTCCTGGGGGGGGGCGTAATCTGGATGCCCTCCAAGATGAAGCAGGGTGTCCTCGAAAACTTTAGCTACACCCGCCGGGTCACTCAAGAGCTCTTTGGTGGCTGGATCTCTGACTACGAGAGGCTCTAGGTCTTTAGGGCAGAGGGTGCGAGCAACTGTGGTTTTCATCTGGACCCCTCGGACCAGACTACTGTGAAGCTTTCTCTTTGCTTTGGTTTCGTCCGAGGACCGTAGGGTGTTTACCACTGACTGAATTTCCGCAATGTGCTCGGGAAATGCAGGGGAAGAAGGAGGCGGGGGTGAGCGTAATAATTTCCTGAGCTTGCCGTAGCCCTCTTGGTCCTTGCGCTGCGGCTTCGGACGCGTGATTTTGTGGTACGCAGCCCCAACCTGCATAAGGAGAGAATCAGTGGCGGCGATGACCTCTTCCAATGGGGCCCTGGCAGGGGCGTCCTGGAGGTCCCGGCACCAGTCGGAGATGAGCCGTATGCTGTTGGAGAATTGTTGCTTTTCGTCACTAGAAAGCTTCCGAAAAATGCGAGGGGGGAGTGGGGGCTGAGACAAAAGGATCGGGGAGGGGCACTGGAAGACCGCAACCACTGGGTGGTGGTCAGAGATTGTGTAGTCCGTGAGGACCGAAGCATCCAGAAGGGGAAAGTGCGATGCCAGGCGAGGGGACGCAAAGATGTAATCCAGCCTTGCTTCGCTGTCCCAGCGGTCGCTTGCGTAGCGGGTGTACTGCCTGAGGGAGGGGTGCTCTGACCTGAAAGTGTCCACCAACCTGGATGGGAGGTACTCCACTTCCCCTGTGAGCCAGTGCCACTCATGCAGATCGACCAAGCTGTGCTGGTCAAGTTCGGGATCCAGAACGCAGTTAAAATCACCCCCAAGGATGTGATTGGGATGATCGTGGAAATGAGAAGCAGGAACTCGCTGTATGGTGTCGCGGTACGGAGCTGGGGCCCCCGTGCGCACCGGGGGGGAATAAACTGAGAAGACGTGTAAGGGAGTTGCCTCCGGTAGGGATATTTTGGCGCCACAGATAAGGCCGTCGCTGTCTCTGGGCGGGACACAGCTGGTATATTTCGCGATGCGCGGGCCTGCAATGAACGACACCCCGTGTCTGTGGCCGCAGACATTTGAGAAGACCTTACCGTGGTCATTGCCGATGGCGTACCGCTGTGGGAGGAGAGGGGGAGAGTTGAGCTCCTGAAGGAGTATAATGTCATACCCCTCGTTTAGGAAGTGCAAGATTGCCGCGGCTGCGTTCTGGCTCTTTGCCGTGTTGAGAGACACGACACGGATGGCCGGGACAGAGGGAAGAGAAGGGTGGGGGCGACGCAAGCGTTTAGGTTTGAAAGGCTTGTGCACTTGGGGGGGAGGGGGGAAGGAGGGTGTCCGAATTGAGGAATAGCGGGCACTCAGTGGGGAGTCTGGTGTCAGAAGCGTTGGTATGTGGGTAGGGGCCTCATTCTGTATTGAGGGGTCGGGTTCGCACTGTTCTAGTGCAGAAATCCGAGAGTGAAGTGCTTGTGCGTATGCTTTGGGCGAGTGGCGTAAGGCCGTATCACAGGCAGTGCGAAGAGCGGGGTGTATAGCCAGGTCTGTGGGGACACTTGTGTCTGGGACCAATATTCTCGGATTGATGTGTGCTTGCTCCACAGGGAGAATCTCCGCGATGCGAGAGACGGTGGCGGTGAGGGAGGCACCGTGCACGCCCACGCGGGCGAGGACCTCTTGACACCGTCTCATGTTACTGCTACTGCGGTGGCACTGACGGGCGGAAAGGGGGCAGAAAGAATATGGGGACGGGTAGCATTCGGTAGACTCATCAGAGCTTCCCTCAAGGGGGACCACAGGATTTTGTGGTCTGGTACACAGTGAGCACAGATCAGCCCGGTCAGGGCATACCTGGCGGTCACAGGGGTTAGGGAATTCATGTTACGTACAAGGGGAGTGGCAGAGCGATGGCCTTGCAATGCCTGAGAACACGCAATAATGGTGATGGAGGGTATCGGGGGTCTCAAAGCGAAGACCACGTCTCGTGTGCACAGAAGGGTGACGCCGAGTGTAGGTTCCTTAATTCGTCTCATGTTGCTCTGGGTCCGGGGGCTCTGAGGATGTCGTATGGAGGCCCGTTCCTACACCAGTGTGACGGAAGACAAGGGATACCCTGGAGTCTCGGGGGATGCGCCGCTTCTCCACTGTGTCATAGTCGCGAGCTGTGATTTGGTGTTTCCATTTGTCGCGGGCTTCCCCAAAAATTAGGAGGAGGCTGCGGCGCTGTAGGAAGACTTTTTGCCTTTTCTTAAAGAGGGTGGATCCGGGGAGGGGACGCGGTTCGAAAACCATTTTCGCACCTGACCCAAAGGAGCCATCCAGGACATAAGGGCCTAGCTGAGGGACGTCTACGTGGCTCCTCAGGCCACTGCCAGGTTCGTATCGAGCCACTGACCACATATTGGGGCAGAAGACAGAGGAGGGTGTAATGTACTTGTGCTATCTTTACTAACACGTTCCATTGTAGCTTCACTATCGCTAATGGGCTCCATTTTGAAATAAAAATAAATCTCCTTTTACAATAAAAATTGAAAATAACTCCAACCTCAATCGAGACCCCTGACACTCAACAAGACAACAAAATGACTGAAAGCGTACTTGAATGAGTCTCACAATCCGTGTTTGAAGAAGCTCCACTTCCCAATTAGTTTAGGGATGAACTCGGAGTTGAATTGAATCGACTTGAATTGACTTGAATTGAATTGAATTGAATTTGATGAATTCAATTGATAAAATATTGTAAATACACGATCCTGCACAACAAAGGAGCACACACATGTGCAAAATACAATCAAGCCTTCTCTCTTAACGCAAAGGAGAAGCGAACTCACTTATGAAAACATGCCATGCATAATATTTATTCTATACGAAAGCGAGTCTTCCCCAAACGATTATTCTTGCCACAAATGTCATATGTCAATGAATCTAAATTCATATGCGCATCATGTTTGAATGACCACATGACAAAATGACATTGCAAGTGAAGTACATAGGGGAAAGGAGGTGTTTCACCCCATGTACCCTGGAATCTCATTTGCTTCTCGCACCTGTCAGTGAAGCAGCATTGGAATCGGAACGATCCATGCAACTCGCTGACTATTAAAAGATTCCAAATTTACCTGTAATTCCTTTCTTCTCTCTTCATTCCTGACAATCTCTGGTCGTCGCGACTTACATTCCTGTAGCGCGACCCTCAGGCGCGACGATCTGTGTGCAATCAGCGGCCATCTGTCAGTATTCTACAGCGATCTGTCGGCATTCAGTACTACACATTACACCCCCTTCCTAAGCCATGATAATGGCTGAAAAACCACTCAATGTGGAGGACTGATCGCGGTTCGTTCAAACAAGCACTACATGCTATATTACACAAGGGAAAGAAGAGCATATCTGCAGCGCTGTCATCACAACGTCACCAGATAAATGGTAGTCTGCACTCAACCTGTCAAACACAAAGCATCAAAACCCAACACAGACATACTGCAAAGAAGCACAGGCAGGGAGAGTCCGGGTTCAGAGGTAGCACTGCCCTTCCTGGGGTTACGTGTCCCTTAACCCACTGCCAGGTCGGCCTACAGTGCCAGTGCTCCGGAAAAAATAGTAAAGGATGGGCTCCCCTTTCTGTCCGCTGGCTTCTGTGGGCAGTCAGCCCCACCAAAGAGGGTATCTCCTCTGGGAAAAATAGAAAACAGTCGCGGGGGGTACTAACTTACCATGAGCAAACGGCCTTCCATAGAAAACCCTTTTTTAAACTCTTCCAGTGCCCAATCACTGGTGAGTGTTATGGAGGTTGTTCTCCGAATAACATAGGCTATGGCCTTTTAATGCTCAGTGAAATCAATGGGAGATACAAGGGGGGGTGAGGGTAAGGGTTTGTGGGGTGCGGGTGCTAGGCCACCCTTCATAACTCACTCACTCCACCCCAGACAGGTAACATCACACAGAGGGAGGGGGGGGGGGTCGCAGTAAATCGTCAGCTATGGACCTTGGGCGCCCAGACAATGTCTACAGGCCTCCAATTGTTACTCAACGTCGTCACAGCGACGCATCCTCCTGTTTGGCATGTCTGACGCCCAGGTAATCCATGACTGACTGAAGACCACTGCAGACCGTGCAATAACAAAAGAAGCGTAACGTCGTATGCACAAACACCAAACATACAAACATGCATGCACCAGACATATCTGACCTCATGGCTGTGAGTCGTACCTCTGACGATATTGTCCCACGCTCCTGACCTGTCGGATCTGGTGCACATTTGCAGTAAACACAGGGACAAACTGAGGAAGCTGAGCTCGCACCCTTGCCGCTGCGCGCAATAACCTGACCCACTCGTGCTCCTCCTGGGATTGAACCCATTGCATCCCCGTCTGCCATCTGTGTACACAATCATGGAGGGTATGGGGTCTGGAGGCAATGAACCGTATATCCGCTAACCTCAAATCGATTTTATGTTTTGCATTGTATTTGGTCCAGGTCCCGTTTATGTCGTGCATAAACGCCGACGCAGGCTGAAACTCTGTATCTGGGAAGCCTTTATATTTGACCTCCCACTGTATATGTCTATTCTTCCCCCTCCCGACCTTCGTGTGTCCCACTATGTCTTCGATGATGTATTTTTCAGAGTCCACTAAGAACTGACTGTCTGTATAATAATGTAACGGCGGTTCCTTGCCATTTAGATCATGACGGGGGAGATACGGTTTCAACCGCATGCCATCCAGGATGACCTCACCGCGACTCGTAGCAACCCTGTACTGACTGCGGCCTCTCCGTTCCAATATCTCCCCAGGCCCCTCCCACACACGATTTAGCTTGGAATTGTCCTGCTTTTTATGCCTTCTATACCACACCCTTTCGCCTGCCTGATATACATGCAGGGGATGCTCAGACTCAAACTGGGTGCATAATTTCTTATGTATTTTAGTCAATGCATCCCGTACATGCAACCGGTCCTGTGCCAGTCTTTTAAAGAAAGAAACAGCATCCTCCGAACCATGTTCAGGGATGACTGGCGGACAGTCACCGAACCCGATAGGGTTGCGCCCAAACACGAGCTGGTGCGCAGAGTACCCATGCACAGGGCCCGGCACGTCATTTGCTGTCCAGGTGGCTAGCGGGAGTAGTTCCACCCACCGCTTTTTGGACGTTCGCTCCAAACATTTACGTAACGAATCAACAATGACCTGTACAGCACGCTCTGCCCTGCCGTTTGACCGCGGTCTATATATAGGCGACTGCTTCATATCAATGCCACATAATTGGCATAGTGTCTGAAAAAATTTCGCAGTGACCAAATGGTCATGGTCTGAAAAAATTTGCTGGGGCAGGCCCATAAAACCAACCACCGGCTCCAGAAAAAGGTGTGCCAACTGTGTAGCGGTCAGTGACTTGTCACAGGGCACTGCCAATGTATAGCCAGTCAAACGGCAGACTACAATCATCACATTATTATATGTTTTTCCCTGAGAAACGCAGTCCTGCAACTCCAAAAAATCAATACAAATTGAAGAAAAAGGATACTCTGGAATGGGATACGGATGATTGACCTCAGGCTGGAGACCTTTTCTCCCCTTCACCGCCTGACACACTTGACAAGAGTTTACCTCAACTGCGATTTTCGCTTTTAAATCCCTGGACTTCAGATGTGTGGTGTACTTGCGGTCAAACATTTCCTTAGTTTTATTTACACCGGGATGCGCATATGCATGCACTGCCTTTATAACTGGACCAACAAGATGCAGGGGAACACAGATACGGCCCTCGGCTCGTATTTTGCCTTCATGCAACACATAATCGGTGTCCCCTATGGTCCAGAAACTCTCACATTTAATCTCAGGCCAATGCGGAGCAAAAAAAAGGTCAAACATATAATGGTCTGACCAGTCCTCGTTTAAAATTTTCACCGCTGGGGGGATTTTAATAGTCTGGACACTGTTGACTGCCAGGTTTACTGCCCCAGGCATGTGCCAGCTGAGATCCTGTAAAGAATTACCACCCGACGCCACTGCAGTCTGGGCACGAAGGAATCTCAACTGTCGTCGCATGGGGCGCGACAGTTTGCTCTGACCTTTCTGTCGCTCGCTGACTGAGAAACCTGGACCAGTCAAATCGTCGTGAGCACACTGCTCATTCCCTGTACACACACCAGGCACTACATGCTGAAACAGACCTGTAAGTGTCTCATGCATCCGGCCATCCTGACTGACGTATGCTTTTGACCTTTTGCTTTCGAGGTACTGAACCTGAAGTGAATGCACACGCCGCATGTGCGTCCTATAGCAATCAGTCAAGTGACACACGTCTGAATAATGCTCCGTATCAGGGTGCACTGCAGCGAAATCATCAGGATACTTGTCCTGTAACGCTGACCTTACCCTGTCCCTTTCAGCACGCTCTGCCTCAGTCCACCCCAGCAAATCCGCATCGCCCCCATGAAAATTTGTATCCTGTGCTTCCCCCGCAGGATACGCCCATCTAGAAAGGGCATCTGCCCCTTCATTATCCTCCCCCGGCCGATATTCGATAAAAAGATTGAATCGGCTTAAAAACTCATGCCACCTCCCCCTGCGACCCATTGGCCCGAAAAAGGTACAAAGATCCTCTTTGTACCATTTCACGATGGCACTGTGGTCCGTCTGCACCGTTACTTCCTGGGAACCTATCCAGGATTGAAACTTCAGCAGACAGCACACAATGGCATACGTTTCTTTTTCCCGGGGGGTCCAGGCATACTGGCCCGTATCGCGTTTTTTTGTAAGGCCATTAGCCTTTTCCCCCTGCAGTTTACGGGAATAAAAGGCCACTGGATGCCAATTGCCATCATCCTGACGCTGCACCAATGCCCCTCCGACCGCATAGTCGCAGGCATCACAGCGTATGCGCCAGGGTTGGTCAGGCTGTGGCAAATATAGGCTGATTTTCTGGCTCAGCGCAGACTTGAGATGCGTGAAGCCATCAATCATAGCCTGGGTCCAGGTTACTTTAGCTTCCTTAGGTGTGAGTTTTATGCGCTTACGTTTAGCGGGGAGGTTAACGTCGTTCTTGGGGGCATGGGGGTCTGGCGCCTCGTACTGATATTTCCCTTTAAGGGATTCCATCAGGGGGGCCGCGTGTTTCGCGAAATCTGGAATATATATTTGGTACCACCCAACCAAGCCCAGAAAGCCCTTCAGTTTTTTTGCTGTATTTATAGTGGTATGATCCCACTTGTCCAGAGCTTCTCTTTTGGCTGGGCTGGGGTACCGTTTACCTCCCTTCAGGACATGCCCCACGTACTGTACAACACGTTTAAATAAATGGCACTTGGAGGGTTTCACCGTGAGTTTAGCCTCCTCCAGTGCCTGAAAAAGGGCAACTAAATCCTGATAATGCTGTTTAATATATTCCCCACGGATTACAGGATCCTCCATTTTTACGTGCAGTGGTATGTCCCGTTGTTGTGTGGGTAATTGGCTTTTGCCTGACGACGATAAAATGTCGTCGATATACGGTCTGGAAGCAGGGCATTTACCTGTAACATGCTGCACCATTTCCTGAAATGCTGCAGGCCCCACTTTTACTCCCATTGGGAGGACGTTCCACTCAAATACACCAAAAGGAGTGCAAAAAGCCGTCAAGTGCTTAGATTCCTCCTCAAGATGCATTTGGTGGAACCCGTCCTCCAAATCGATCAGCGAAAAAATGAAGTTGCCTTGCTGATTGGCAAGCTGATCTTCGATTATGGGTAAAGGGAAATTTTTCCCCTCCAGACAAGAATTTAAGTACCTATAATCGATGACCAGGCGCCATTTGTTGGTGCCTGGTTTTGGTACCAAAAAACAACGGGATACCCACTGCGGATCCCCTTCTGCTTTCCTCAGCATACCGCGTTTGCGGAAATCCTCCAACTTTTCCAACAAAACTTGCTCCCTAAGACCTACTGCGCGAATGGGCTTAGCTGCCCGCGGCCCAGGGTGTTCCTGTAACAATTTTAACTGCACCTTCGCATGTGGACCACGCGCTGCCTGAGCTGCTGCGTCTATCTCGTCCACATGCTTGGTAGTAAAAACTGTTTTCGCAAAATCCTGCATTAATTTCTGTCTGTAATATTCACCCTCAGGCCAGTCCTCATCCGCCTGAATCACTGAATTAATGCTGCGGGAGAACTGTCGATGTGCAGAGCCTGTTTGATAAGTATCCAGACCTTGTTGAAGGTCTCCGACCACCTGCACACCTCTCTTCTCCCGCTTACCACTACCAACTCTATGCTTGAACTCTGAGCAATACTGCAGTCTGCGCCTCCATTTGCGCGTACGCAATACTGCATTCTGCCCAGTGGAATTATCATTTACAGATTCAGGCTCACTGCACACAGAAATATCAGATGGGCCTGGAGTGTCTTCCGTACCTGAATCCTCTTCTGACCGTGTGGTCTGGGATTTCTGCTTCGTCCTAATCCATCGTCTCTTCATGTGCCGGGGAATCCGCTGGAGATCATTCTGAGAGGACAAGGATGAGTCAGAGGAATAACAAAACTCTGACTCGATGCCCTGTATACTGTAACTGTCTGCTGATCTGTCGGACTCCGTTCTGTCCATCATAAGGGTAGGGTGGTAATCTGGGGGGGGGTCCTGTTTAAAAAACGAAGGTTTCCCTGGGACAGACTCAGGGGGTAAATCCCAGTCATCCATGCTATCCCCCTTCTGCTTGTTCTGTGGCTGCGTGTCTGTGTCCTCAGGATCGTTATCCTGACCGTCCTTATGCCCAAATGCATCAAACAGGACAAGACGCATGGGCTCCCGCGTGTGTAAAATTTCGCCCTGGCTGTCAACCAGGAGCGGTGATCCGACCGGTATATCAACCCAGTCCAACGCCACTTCACCCATGGCCCACCACCATCCGTGTTCCTTGCGTGTTGGCATGACAGCCACCCCCCGGGCCTCATCCACCAAAGTTTTCGGTACACACTCCGCCCATCTTTCTGCAGGGGGATGTAGCCATAACACTTCCCCCTTCCATGGCTGATGAAGCCCATCACGCATGGAATTCCAAAACCGTGGCAGTTTGGCCATGTTCTTGGATGAAAAGACATCCACTGTAAAAATGAAATCATCTCCAATTGACCGCATCCACTCATCTTTTCTCCTAAAGACATCTAGCCGAAGCGAAACAGGGGCTACCTCCTGTCGTAACACTCGCAATTTACGGCGCCTTGCCTGCTTCAAAACATGCAACACAGATCCCTCCTGTCGAACACGAGACTCCCTCAACAAACGAAGGTGCATGCTGTCTGTCTTCGCATATGAATCACCCTTCCCACGCAACCAACTCTGTCCTGCAGTCACCCGCTGTACATTGTACCCTGTACCGGCAAAACCCTCAGGGTCTGCCCACAGATCAAGAGCCTGGAAGTGGCAAACTTCTCGCATTGCATATTCACGTGGATCCACCAGGGCCGCATTTGTTTCGACCCTAGGGAATCCCCACTTCCCCATAAACTCATCAGGCGCGTATGGAATTGGGCTGCAGTCCCTATCCCACCCTCCTGATTCTGTCTGCCCCCTGGACCCTGCATCCATGGCGGTAAACTCAGGAACCACTTCGTCACTCAAAACAGCATGTAGCAGCCGCTCGGCACATTCTGCATGCTTCGCTGCAACCGAAGACGTAGCTTCAGGAGACGAACCAACAGTCCTGGGAACCAGGACCTGGGAATTCTGTTCAGGAACTGGAGGGTAAACACCCTCAGTCTGCGGGAAATACTGACTATCTCCCCTTCTCTGCAGGCTTGACATTAGGCACATAAAGGCCATTGCCATCTCCTCCACCTTAGGCAGAGGGGGCACCGTGTGCGCCCCATTAGGCGTCACAGGCTCTGGTGTCCTACAGACACTTGAGCCGCTGCTCTTCACACCACCCGAACCCTTCTCACTCTTCTCCACACACAACCAATAAAAACACATCAAGACGACAGAGAAAATATGCTGTAAATGTGTGTGTGGCGCATGGTATGCCGACACACTGTCGGGGTTAAGGGAGGTGGGTGGGGAATCACGGGGGGTATTCTGGTCCATCTGCACTCCTGGAGGCTGGCCTGACACACCAGTGCTTCCAAATCCAGCCTCCCCTCGTGTGGTGCTGTCCAGTTCTATCACCTGTTGTACCTCGGGAGTGAGGTGCAACTCCAGCACCATCTGTGCTATCCTGTCCCCCTGACGCACCGGGAAATTTTGATCACTATCGTTGACCATGACCACTATGACATGGCCCCTGTAGTCCTGATCAATGGTGCCAGCCTGCACTGTAACCCTGTTCCTAGTTGTCAGACCCGACCTGCTCTTAATCTGACCATAGACATGACGAGGCAGTTCCATGGCTAGGTCTGTATCCACTAGCGCCTGGCCCCGGGCCGGCACTGTGGTCGGACCTGCAGCATATATGTCATACGCCGCACTTCCAGGTGTGGCCCTGGTAGGCATTACAGCCCTCTCTGTCAACCTGCGGACCTTGAGGCGTACTGAACTGGTGTACTGACTCAACAATGCCGGCAACGCAGCGCTATTCACAAAATTCTGACCCTGTCGGATCCAACTTGAGCAGTCCCGTGGTGACTCAAAAGTGTCTGGATTCCGTGGTGCCAGAGGAGGGGAAAGGGGGGGCTCCATACGAGGTGAATCTGGTGTCGTACCGGCTCGCTCTGCCGACTCCAGACTCAAGGGGGGCACAGTGATGGACATCTGCTGTACCCCCTTCCTACAGGTTTCGCTAATCCTGCGGACTCGTTGCCCCATCTCACGGGCCTTATTTTCCAGATAAGACTTCTCGTGCTTCACAGGGTCACACTCAGGGCACCTGAAACGAACTCTAAAATGTCTCGTGGTGTGCATGGTGTAACCCTGCTTGTCACAACCGGGCGTCAGGCATTCAGAAATAAAATAAAATATGGGCACTTCAGAAAAATGTACCCTCGACTCCCTCTGCCGAGTGACTTTCTGTTCCTCCCTGCTCCCTTGCTGTGACACAGTACCTGATGTCTGGTCGGGCGTGAACATGATACCTGGAGTCTCGGCTTGTATATTCTGACATCTTGTCTGCGGAATTGATTCCTGTGACACAGATGCAGTCATACTCGCTGAGCATGCACCAATGACGTCATGCGCATGCTGGTAACGGCGCGTGGGTTTGCGTCTAATCAGCCTATCTGGAATCTGAACCAAACCCGGCTGACCAGGCACCACCGCCAACCCGTATTGTAACAAAAACGGGTAGCCTACAATGAGACGGGGCCCGATGTCAGCAACATGTACAAATGCATTGATACACTTGAAAATCCTGATACCGTCGGGAGTAATCACTGGTATAGAGAGAGTTACAAAAACGCCCATTTGCCCACCAGAAATAGTGGACCGCCCAGCGTGGACTAAAACAATGGGCTGGGGCGCCTTCTGCAGCACCGCAGTAGAAAAAAGCTCAAAACCAGCCAAAATCAGAACCTGACACCCTGTATCAACCAATGTAGGGACCGCCATGTCTGCCACCCCTACATCATCGGGGAACTGCAGCTTTGCTTGCACCACCAATTCAAGTGGTTCTTTTCCACTTTTCCTTCTCCACTTGCGTGGTGGTCGAAGCACTTCGACCACTGTATCGTCGAAGTTCAACGTGCTGATTTCAGCTGGCCGTTCGCGAATTTTCTGCAGTACCGCGCTGACATCCAGCCGAATTGCTTTACGTTGCTGGATCTGCGCAGGCTCTGGCATCAGGGCGCTTGTTGGTTGCCGCCAATTATACCACCGTTTCGGCGGATGTCGACAACGATACTTGCCGGGCCTCTATTGCTTCTTGGGATGCGGACATTCTGCAGCCCAATGTCCCGTCTTGCCACAATTGTGACATTCTCCTCGTTTCTCGGCCGACTTGGATCTGCCACTTGAATTACTGCCGCTCCTTCCATCTTTAGACCCACGGCCAGGGCTTCGTCCCCGTTTTTTCTGCGGACAGCAGGCAGATTGGTGTCCTTTCTGCCCACAGTTGTGGCATACCACATCCTTGAGCTGCGGGCACTCCTTGGAAATGTGCCCAGGCTTTTTACAGTAATAGCATATTGATTTACCCAATGCATCCAAGGCCTCCTTAGACAGTCTCGTACTGGTGCTCGCACTGGATCTGGCTGGACTGGGACCCCTCTGCGTGGTGAAAGCAGGAGATTTGGACCGTTCACGGCCATCCCTCCTATCGGACGTGCTCGTAGTACTCGACCGTCGTTCACCATAACGTCCACCTCTGTCCTTGTCCCTACTATTGCCGCGATCCCTGTATCCCGAACTGCCTGAACGTTCACCACGCCCTCGGCTATTCTCCCGATCCCGGCCGTGTTCTCGTGATCGGTTTCTCTCCCTTGTATCAGTCATCGACTTCTGGCTCCCTCCAGAAAACGATCTGCGTCTCTCCGCCGAAGAACTGGTACGATCTCTGCCGGCTCGTTCATCTTTAACTCGGTCAGAACCTCTTCGTCCAACCCAATTGACTTGTGTCTCCTGCAGATGACGTAGCAGTTGGCCTTCAGCTTTCTTTCTGCGTTCCTGAGTGCGCAACTGCGGCATAATAGTCAAGAACACCTCCAAATAACTGTGGCTGAAATCGCTTACACTTTCCGCCTGCCACAGCCGATCATACGCCTTTCCCATTGTCCTATCATCCGGGTTTCGTGTGACATACAACGCTAACTCTGTCATCATTTGTATCTTCGCCGCTTCCATTGTCACACCTCCTGGTACCTGCTTTCCTTTTCGGCTCCAGCTCGTCATCCACTTGGCGAACTTGGCACTGGTAAGCGGTCCTTCTGGCAAGTTTTCGTCCTGCCACTCACGGGTCGGTGTATAGATATCATCCATCTTTTCACCCGTAACAACCTCGAACAACTGTGCATAACCCAGCTGCTCATCGACAAACCGTTCTGTATCATCCTGGCGTTTTTCGTCATTCGTCAGTGCTGCCAGCAACATCTCACACTGCATGTGCTCGGTGTACCTGGACGCATGCGAACGTCTCCACTGTCCATACTGCTTGAGCCACTCCTTTTTGGTCTCCTCTTTTCCATCCCATGACGGTATTTTAGCTCTCTTCTTCATAATTTCCTTGGTAGTGGGGTCCATCCATGAGTTTGCATGATCTCCATAAGGACCAACTTCTTTTCCCAACAACGTGGGCTCAGCTGCTGTTGCCTGATGTTGGTCCGTCCCAGGAGGCAACTGCACTTCCTGGAATGCAATACCTGTTCCAACTCCCATCGGTGTTATCCGTGTGCGTCGTCCACTTCTCGCGGCAGCTGTATCCAACGCCAAAGTTGGTACGAACCCTCCATCTTTAAAGTAGGGTTCTGTTTGCAACCACCGGATATCATCATCCTGGCGATATCCAGGGACTGATGCCCGCTCAGGTTCAACAGGTCCTGGTACCCACCAATCAGGCGGCTCTTGCACTGTCCTTTTTGTGTTGCGACTCGCATGACGGCCTTGGTTGTGTCGACCCGAATGTTCTTCCCAACCGGCTTCTTTATCTACCTCTCTGCGGCCCTCAGAAGTACATACTTGCTGCACCTTGTCTGCCAGCAGATCCATATTTCGCTGCAACTCCTCTTCACCAGCCCTGATGTGCTCCTTCAGTTGATCAAAGTTCCACTTCGTATGCTCATCTCTCCTCTCCAGCACCTCCACAAACTCCTTCCGCACTTCGTCAGCCCCTCGAGTGTCTCCAATGCCCGGGCTCGGACCGTGTTTGGGACTGGCTGCAGCTTGCGCCAACATTTCGTCAACCCGCTGCAGTTTTGTGCGTATGGAGTGAAGATCACCTGTGGCAGTGAACTCCTTCAGTACCTGTACATATTGTGATCCCATCTGTTCCTTCATCCCTCGTTGTACCTCGGTCAGCTTCAGGTCCCAGGAAGTTTGCATCTGCCTCTGTGCCTCTTGAATTTGTCCCTGCACCCGCTGTCGTATCTCCAGCATCTCGGTCTGTCCTTGCTGCGCGGTGCTGTCAATTCTTTTGGCATTGTCCCCGAATCTGTCCGAACACCCCTGTTGCATTTTCCTGATTTGTTCACGTACCTGTGCAACCTCCGCTCGCTCAGATCGAATCACCTCCTGGACGTGTACCAGTTTCTGCTGCACTCCTTGAATTTCCTTCTCCAGCTTGCCTCCATTCTCCGTAATGCTGTGCAATTGTTCTTCGAACTTCCGCACATTTTCCTTGGTGAACATCTGCTGGTGTCCAGTCTCCTTGGGTCGTGTGTCCTGCTCTCGTATCGTGAGTACTGCTGCTCTGCACTCCTTCGCCAAATCCTGCATCTTGGGCATGAGATCCTGTGCATTTTCAAGCACCCGGGTCGCCACCCTCTCCTGGCTTTCCACTCTGGCCATCAAGTCCTCACTCGCCACGGACATCTCATGCATCTTGTTTCCATGGTCCCGCACCGTCTCCGCCACCAGGGTAGTTATCTCCGTCACCTGGGCTTGCATCCGTTTCTCCATGGCCTGGACCTCCGAACATGCACGAGTAACTTCCTTTTGCACCTTTTGTTGCTCTCCCACAGATTGATGAAAGGTCTTCTCCGTCTTTCTCACTTGATCTGCCAGATTCTGCATTCGGCTCACCCGTTGCTCTTCCAACGCCTCATCGCCCCGCCTTGTTTTACTCTCCTCCACGGACACATGTGGTCGTTGATCTACACGCCGTTCGACTTGCAAGATCCATTCCTCCAACTTAGCATTATCCTTGGTAAAGTGCTCCTTCATGTTGTCGGTAATTGTATCCAATTCTTTAAGCCACTCCTCCTGTCGTTGCATTTGAACTTGCACTTCATACGCCTTCGCACTTTCCTCCACTTTGCGTGTCATCACTTCCATCTGACGTTGTATTTTTCCCAATGAATCCTTGGTCTTATTGGATGTCTCTCCGTGTAGCTTTTGATGACCCAACTTCTCGTATTGAATTTGTTCACAAACCTGGTTGACCCTAGTGTTCACGGAATTTCGAAGTTCTTGAACCTCACGAGCGATGTGTGCATTCCCTTCCTTGTATTCCGTTTCCACACGCTCGAAATCCCTTTTGAATTCTTGATCAATACCTTCAACTCTTCGCTTCATCAACCCGACTCGGTCATTGAGCTCCGCCACTTCTTGCATGCTCCTCGGGCTTTTGTTGATTCCTCTGATCTGATCCACCTCTTCTTTCACCGAATTCATCTTCCTTTCCATTTCTTCCTTCCACTCCCCGAATTTCTCATGTGTCATCTTTATCGTATTCAAACGCTCCTCATCGATATTCGTTGTCTTCAATTGGTCCCGAATTTGCCGCAAATCTCCTTTCATTTCCTCAACCGTCGCCGTCTCAATGGTTTGTATCCTTGTCTCCAACGCCCGCATACTTGCTTCCCAAACCCGCATACTTGATGTGACCTCCTCTATATGTATGCTCGGCGCCGATGTCCTCGTTGATGTTGACTTCGGTTTCCGCATCATCATTTTCTTGATGATCTTGGAGATCATGGTCTCCATGTCTCCCGTCATGAACACCGTGTCATGAACATCATGCTCGCGCCGTCTTTTCTTTTGTGTTGGATAGTCCATTCTTTTCTCTTCCTTGGACTTCGCATTCATCCCAAAGCTCACACGACGATTCACCATCTCTTCTTCGTCCTTGTCCATGTCATGTGATGGGGAATGACGAACCGACAAACCAACGGACGACGACTTCACGGGGGTTGGGGTCACCGACTCCAAAAATCGTTCAAAATCCTCATCTTCACCCAAACCGGGTTTTTTAACTTGAGGAAATGACTTGCGCGGAGTTTGCGCAATTTGATGTGGCGCAGAACCAAACGAACTGCTACCATGTAATGTACTTGTGCTATCTTTACTAACACGTTCCATTGTAGCTTCACTATCGCTAATGGGCTCCATTTTGAAATAAAAATAAATCTCCTTTTACAATAAAAATTGAAAATAACTCCAACCTCAATCGAGACCCCTGACACTCAACAAGACAACAAAATGACTGAAAGCGTACTTGAATGAGTCCCACGATCCGTGTTTGAAGAAGCTCCACTTCCCAATTAGTTTAGGGATGAACTCGGAGTTGAATTGAATCGACTTGAATTGACTTGAATTGAATTGAATTGAATTTGATGAATTCAATTGATAAAATATTGTAAATACACGATCCTGCACAACAAAGGAGCACACACATGTGCAAAATACAATCAAGCCTTCTCTCTTAACGCAAAGGAGAAGCGAACTCACTTATGAAAACATGCCATGCATAATATTTATTCTATACGAAAGCGAGTCTTCCCCAAACGATTATTCTTGCCACAAATGTCATATGTCAATGAATCTAAATTCATATGCACATCATGTTTGAATGACCACATGACAAAATGACATTGCAAGTGAAGTACATAGGGGAAAGGAGGTGTTTCACTCCATGTACCCTGGAATCTCATTTGCTTCTCGCACCTGTCAGTGAAGCAGCATTGGAATCGGAACGATCCATGCAACTCGCTGACTATTAAAAGATTCCAAATTTACCTGTAATTCCTTTCTTCTCTCTTCATTCCTGACAATCTCTGGTCGTCGCGACTTACATTCCTGTAGCGCGACCCTCAGGCGCGACGATCTGTCTGCAATCAGCGGCCATCTGTCAGTATTCTACAGCGATCTGTCGGCATTCAGTACTACACATTACAGAGGGCAGCACCTCGGCGCAGGCAGAGAATGCCCGTAGCCCAATCGCTTGAATAAACTCAGGAGGGGTCGGTTCAAAAGGTTCAACTTCTTTTGATTCTGGATTGTACCTGAATCCGAAATGAAGCATTGTGCGGTGCCCCTCGGACAGCCACTTGTGATTTTCATCTGCACTGTAGGACATCACCAGGGCTTCCTCTTCTTCTGAGAAAAACTCGTACGATATGAAGGCTCCTGTTATTTCAGGCATGGGGTCGAAAACTTTCCCCGTTTGGAGGTGGAGTTGTGCGACCTTTTCTGTGAGGGAGAGAGGCTTGCTTGTGGACAAGTAATGGTCCCTCGCGAGACTTAGTTGTTCCGCGCTGCCGTAGGCAGTCGCCGCCTCGATGACTCGTGATAGGAAATCCTGGGCTTCCGAAACTAGGGGGTTGGCGGGAGCCAAAAGGTTGTCACGCGCGGCCGTGTCGGGGCACTCGGGGTGAAAGACGAGCTGGGACACAGTGAAGCCTTCTGCAAGGAGCGCGGATTCGTAATGCGCGTATTTCACTCAGTAGACTCGCACCTTAGCCATGGGGGCGCTGAACAAGGAAATGTGCCGTATTTTCCCAAGCAGGGAGACCCCGAACATTACATCAACGTCCGGCGTGGATGACGGGGCGTGTACTTCTACCAGTTCTGGATCAGGTCGTTCAGGGAGGGGGTTGAAGCAAGCCTTCACCGGGGAGGGTGGGGGAGGGGCATCTTTGTGCATTTTTCGGGGAGAGGCGGAGAGGTCCACTTTGTGTCCCGGGTGTTTGGAGCGCCAAGAGGAGTACCCTCCCCAAGAGATCATGGCTCCCGTAGTGCCCCGATACGTGACCAGGTTATTCTCTTGGAAGAGCATGTAGCTCATGGAAGTGAGGGAGTCTCGCTGGGGGAGCAGGGGGGTGTTGTGATAGTTCATGCACACGTAAAATTCGTGTTGTGTTCTGGGAATGGCTCCTAGGATACCGCACCGTCGTGCGGCTTCCCTAGTAAGGAGGGATTTCCACACGTCAATTTGTTTGAAGTCCGGCGTGGCCTGCTTGTATGCTTTTGAAGGTACAACTTTGAAAGTTTTGTCCTTCCCTAGATCGGAACCAGGGATGCAAAAGACTTTGCCGAGTGTCCACAAAGGGTGTTGTAAGATGGTGGAGAGAAGTTTCTCGGCGAGGGGGGTTGGTATGGTGTAATCGAAACGGAACATATGTTCGGAAGATGATTGTAGAGGCTGTATGTGTTCCTCCGGAAAGAAAGCATTTTTGGAGTTGACCTCGATGTGGTCGTTTTCGAAATGGAAAAGGCGGTTGACGAGGACAAAAAAATCCCGGGCGTTGCCACGGCGCCGCCTATATTCTCCTCGTTCTCGCTTGGATTTTTGGGAGAGCTCTTTTGGAGAAGAGACGGTGAAGTTCGGGAGCAAATGCCGTGCAACCTCGAATCGTAGCGTTGTGCGCACCGCGGCCACTTGGACGGTGCCGTCTACCTTATTTATGGCCCATTGCAGGGAGGTGTGAGGGTGCATGATGTCGCCGTAGCGGATGTGTGCGTGGTGCTTGTGACGGGTGGAGAGGTGAAGGTGAAAATATGGGTATTGTGGAGAGTCAAGCAAGTTAAGCCGCACGGAGCCATCGGGGTTAGGTGATGGGTTGTACGTGTTGGCATCCGAAAGCCAGTCTACTCCACACACCCAGGGGGCAAGGGAGATCATGCCGGGGTTCAAGGGGTTCATGTAGAGGGTCTCCGCCGAAAGGTTGTCTTCCATTCCCGGGAGAATGAAGGAGCCTTCGTACACAACACCGGAATCAAAAACTTCTTGCAAGGCTTCGTTGATGGCATGGGCCCACTCGGTCCATGTGTTGCCGTATTTGTATTTGGAGTTGTAGTAATCTTGTGGGTGTGGAAAAATGTAGAACTTTGGGTGGTGATGAAGGACGTCTTTGAGGTACCTAAAATTGTCATGTCCAATTGTGGAGTAGGCATTGTTGCCGGAGCAATCAATGTCATGGAAAAAGGTGCACCCGTCGCTCGCGCAAAGGTCTATTGTTGGGTGTACTTGATCATAGATCACTTGCTTGTGGTGTTTCTCTAACACGAGTTGATTTGTATCAACTCCTAAGGTTTCATGGACATGTGTTTCTCCCCATAGTGCTTGTTGAAGGTGTGTGTTGATCTCACCTTTATGTTTAACCAAGTATTTTGCAAAGACACCATCCCGGGCAAGGGAAGGGTTGAAGAAGGGTTTTCCGGAATTACCATCCGTTTCATCGGGAGTAGGGTCTTCCCCGTCTTCGGCCTTTTCGTGTGTTCCTTCGGGAGACGGAATAGCGCTTGGCGTAGATTGCTCCTCACATGGCGTTAAGAGGGAGTTGTCGGGCTCAACCTCATTGGATCTCCTTGCGTTGTCGTTGAGAGCGGCGTTGTTGTTCATCGCCGAATCTCCACACGGGTCTTCGCGACTTTCTTCTTGTTGTTTCGACGCTTCGGCGTCACGTGGATGGCTTCCTTCGGTGTTCTCGTGCGTGCTTTCGGGCACGGAGTCTTGCACCTTCTCGGAGTTGTTTGGCGGAGCGGGAGCTTCGGTGTTCTCGTGCGTGCCTTTGGGCACGGAGTCTTGCACCTTCTCGGAGTTGATTGGCGGAGCGGGCGCTTGGACTTGATGTTGTGGTTCTTGGGCTCCTTTTCCTTTGACGGTGTGAGCCGTTGTCTCGGCGAGTTGGAAGAGTTCTTTTGCGACATCTTCGGGTTGTTCATCGTCTGAAATGACATTGGATGGCGTGCCTTCTTCATGTGACGGGGAAAGGTCGAACGAAGGGTGAAATGGGTCGTTCTCGCGTTTGGCGGGCGAAAGCGTAGGGAGAAGCCGACTTTGAGTCAGTTTGGCGTCAACTTTAGCCTGAGTTCGAGCAATGAAACTTTTCACGGACTTTAGTTGTTTGCTTTCGGTCTTGTCCTTTGCGGAACGTTCCTTGAGCCCAACTTGCGACATTGCCAAGAAAACGGCGTTGCGAAGCTAGGTAAAGGACGGCGCTCACGATTGCGGCTTTGCGCTAGGCAAATAAATTGACGGCAAGGTTGTTGCGCTTGCCTCGGCTCCAAATTGCGGCTTTGGGACCTTTGTTGGTAATCCACGGCTTCACGGGATCAGCCCAGAACTTGAACAGCCCAGGATTTTCGTTAATCACCGAACAGCCTGGACTGCTGGTGGATCCATCAATAAATTTCTGAGGGTCAATCGAAAAAAAATGGACACTCAGAAAGTGAGTTGCAGCCTGTTTCATTGTGGTGAAATCGTTAAAGCCTCGGGCACCAAGTGTCCAGAGTTTGCAGCACAAAGACTGCGCTTAATGGGCAGAATTGGCGCCTTGGTCCGAGGAACACGGGCCCTTTGGAGCAGATAGTATGACCCTGTGGCGTCATTTCATCTGCCTAGTCTTTTTCCCCTGCGATGGATGATGCACTGCCGCCCCCTTCCAATCCTACGGCAGCCTTTGAGACTTCTGCCAGATCCCTCACGGTGCAGTTCTTCCTGGACTGGATGCCCTTGACTGCCAGCAACTTCATCCAGTTGGCAAAGACGGGCTTTTAAGACGGTCTGCACTTCCACCGCGTCAGCCTCGATTTCATGGCTCAATTTGGATGCCCCCTTTCCCGCAATGCCAAGAAGCTGAGGAAGGCCGGCACTGGTGGCCCTGAGGGGGGCTCACAGTTCCCAAATCTGGCCACAAAGGAGATCATGCACCTGACCCACCCTAGGGTAGGACGGACACTAAAAAAGCTCTCGCCCCGTGGCAGCACACATACTGGGCACTCTCATCCTTTTGCCATGGTCTGGTTGGTGGCTGCATGAGGGCGATCTGGAGGGGCGTCGCTTCCCTGCTCCCTTTGGTGGCGCCTCCTCCACCTTCAGCTTTTCTTTCTTCCGTTTATGCTGCTTTCTCTGGACATGCCACCTCCACGACGTGGGGTTCTCGGAGACCTCCAGGTCGCAGAGGCAGCAGTGGGGATAGTTTGCGTCTTTTTTAAAATATTTGTAGTCTGTACACGATGCGGTGATCGGGCCTGCCATTATTGAGAGAAAATAGAAACCTCTAACCAGACAAACACCAAGACGAGGGCAGAAACATCCTAAAGGGCATGATATGATGGGGCAGAAGAGATGAACCGATGTTGAACACTCTGTCCACACCGCAACTCAGCAGCACATCTACCTCATGGGGCTTGCTTGTGGGGCTCATGTGCAACCATTGGTAATATTCCCAGAAGTACTTCGTCTTTTAAAGGGTGAAAATGACATAGGTTGGGAAGCACGGCAACCTATGTCGACAGAGGGGGGGGGAACGCATGCACCAGCCTCATAAAAGAATTACAGAGCACACACCAATATATTGGTTCAGTATTTGCTGTCAGAAGTTTAGGCTGGGTGGCTTCCAGGTAGGGTAGGCCATTGTGGAGGAGTTTGGGTCGGCGCCTGCTCAAGGCATTTTGCCTTTGGTGAGGCATTTTGCCTGTTCTAGTTGGCTGGGTGAATGTCCAATAGCATTTGTGGGTTTGGGGTTTGCAGAAAATCTGGGTGGGTTGGCACACAGTAATGAGCTTCGGACTTCCACAACCTTGCCAATGCCAACCCATCTGGTCGCCGACAGGGGATAGGGGTGGCCGAGCCGTAGGCCTGAACCATCCAAAATGGTTGCTTGCTGATGCCTCTTCTCGCCGGACATGAGTATGCATCTCAAGAACTCTGCTGTAGTCTGTGAGTAGTTGTTAACTGCTTTGTCCTTAGGCCCTAGCCCTCGGAGCGGGAGGGACTCGTCAGAAGCACCAAGCAGTCGATGACAACGATCACCGTCTTTGTACTGGGACAACCTTGCCAATGCCAACCACGACGGGGGTGACGGAAGAATTCGTGGTGCGGCAGCTACACCTGCAGGACGACGTGGCTCCGCGATACCGAGTGCGCCATGTACCAGAGAAAGAACAGTACTTGAGCATCCGGTCGGATGCCCGGGGGAAAGCGAGTTCGGAGAGCGGGTTTGCGGGAAAGTAGCCTGGTAGACGGCGCGGTGGAGATGTGGAGCGGGGCGCTGGAACCGGGATCCACCGTGAGGGATATGGCCTGGGTGTACCAAGAAAAAGTGGCCTCAAAGGTGGCAGTGCAAGCTCAAGTGGTTCCGTCATCAGAGAGGGACGTGTACAAGATGGCGGCCGCGGCAGGCAGGATCTTCTCGCTGGACATGAGTATGCATCTCAAAATCTCTGCAGTAGTCTGTGAGTAGATGCAGATGCAGACGCAATGAAGTCCAGCGTCAGGAGTTCTGAATTTGATTAATTTAATGATTTCATTGAGCGGTGGTGTTGTTGATAGATAGTCAGCTTCAGTGTTGGAGAACCCGTGGGGTCACATGTGAATTTTTTTGTGTGTGGCTCCCCCCACCCTCTGATCCCCTCCCCCCCATGTGACTACCCGGCAGTTCCCTGCGCTCTGCCAAGTTGCATTTTTTTTTACCATGGCGGTAGGAGCACCCTGGGGCAATGCCTCCTTTGTACCAGTCAGAGCCGCCCTGTGTGCTGCCCAGCCCGCTGTTGGGTTTTCTTTTTGTCCTCCTAAGAGGTCTATATGTGCTTGTCGAGGTGCAGTCTGTGGACGGCTATACCCACGCTGCCCTTGATTTCTTTCGCCTTGGCAGATGGAAGGGGTAAAGGGGAAAGGCTGCTGCGCCAAAAATTGCAGCCTGGGAACTGTGGGCCCCTTTTGATGTAGAGTCGGATGTCAGCAGTTCAATTCTGCCATTGGAACTCTGACATTCCTCTCCAGGCAGGTGCCCTTCTTATATTTTGCATGTATTTGCATGCACTGTATTTGCATGCTGTTTTTTAGGCCTGCATTTGATTTCTGGAAATGCAGATGCCTGAGCTCTGTGTTCATTATGCACTTTGTGCGATGTTGAACTGATTGAGAGAACCAGATGCTCAGATGCTCAGAGTGGTGCGGCTTGTTGCGATTGTCCTTTGTTTTCATTACCATTGGTGGTTCCTTCAACTGAAACGTGTTTGCAGTTGTATTGCACCAGTGTGCACCGATGAAAAAAACCAAGGTCCGAATGGAAATCACTGAGTCACAAAGCCAGGATCCGCGTTGGGAACCAATCCATACATTGTGCTTGCGAGCGCTATCTGGAGGTACCATTCAGCACTTTACCAGCATGAACGTAGATGAAAACTCAATTCCACCAGCCAAGAAGCTAGTTAGGAGCCTTTCTAAAGTGAGTTGCACCTACTACACCAGTTGGAACATTGTACGAAAGGTCAAATAAAGATTGCAACACCTTTTGGCCCAAAAATAACTTATGCTTGGTTTTTGTAAGTGAAATCAGCTTCCGTCTACCACCAGTGTGCCTGAGCAATCGCCAGTGTGCCTGAGCAATCACCAGTGTGCCTGGGCAATCACCAGTGTGCCTGAGCAACCAGCAGTGTGCCTGAGCAATCGCCAGTGTGGACCGATGTAAATAACCAAGGTCCAAATGAAAATCACTGAGTCACAAAGCCAGGATCCGCGTTGGGAACCAATCCATACATGGTGCTTGCGAGCCTTATGTCGAAGTACCATTCAGCACTTCACCCGCATGAAAGTAGATGAAAACTCATTTCCACCAAATAAGAAGCTAGTTTGGAGCCTTTTGAAAGTGAGTTGCACTTATTACACCAGTTGAAACATTGTACGAAAGGTCAAATAAAGGTTGCAACTCCTTTTTGCGCAAAAATCACTTATGCTTGGTTTTTGTAAGTGAAATCAGCTTCCGTCTACGGCCAGTGTGCCTGAGCAATCGCCAGTGTGCCCCGAGCAATCACCAGTGTGCCTGAGCAATCACCAGTGTGCCTGGGCAATCACCAGTGTGCCTGAGTAACCAGCAGTGTGCCTGAGCAATCGCCAGTGTGGACCGATGTAAATAACCAAGGTCCGAATGAAAATCACTGAGTCACAAAGCCAGGATCCGCGTTGGGAACCATATGATACATTGTGCTTGCGAGCCTTATGTGGAAGTACCATTCAGCACTTCACCAGCATTAAAGTAGATGAAAACTCAATTCCACCAACCAAGAAGCTAGTTTGGAGCCTTTTGAAAGTGAGTTGCACCTACTACGCCAGTTGGAACATTGTACGAAAGGTCAAGAAAACGTTGCAACACCTTTTTGGACAAAAATCACTTATGCTTGGTTTTCGTAAGTGAAATCAGCTTCCGTCTAGAGGTTTGGGTACTAGAGTGCTCTCCGAAAGGTCAAAAACGCATTGAGAATGGTATGGGTAAATAATGATTGCAATTCAACTTCCTTTGCTTGCTTAGATGTGCCTTGGTGTCGTGGATTCAACCAAACTGCGTGGATTTTTGCGCAAAAATCACTTATGCTTGGTTTTTGTAAGTGAAATCAGCTTCCGTCTAGAGGTTTGGGTACTAGGGTGCTCCCCGAAAGGTCAAAAACGCATTCACAATGGTATGGGTAAATAATGATTGCAAGTTAGAAGGATAAAGGCATTAAGTGAAATCAGTGACAATGTTCTGAAAAGGAAGTGGAATCAGTGCAAGCAGTGAAAAAAGATGGGGTGCCAAGAGGTGCCGTCCCGGTTGTGCTAATGCGCAATTTGGCTGTGGGGAACACTTATACGATAATAATTTATGTCCAAGGTGGCAAGTTAGAAGGAAGTGAGATCAGTGAAAAATGTTCTGAAAAAGAAGTGGAATCAGTGCAAGCAGTGAAAAAAGATGGGAAGCCGAGAGGTGCCATCCCGGTTGTGCTAATGCACAATTTGGCTGTGGGGAACACTTATCCGATAATACTTTCTGTCCAGGGTGGCAAGTTAGAAGGAAGTGAAAAAAGTGAAAAAAGTGAAACGAAAATCTAGAAAAAGAAGTGAAATCAGTTTTGTGACGAAGGGTCAGCTTAAGGATGACGGTGCCAGGAATGGCGGGGCACAAGCGGAGCGAGCACACAAACACGCACACCCCAACACCCCAGCCGGGAGAGGCGGGGCGCAGCGGAAACCCGACCCAAGCACAAACACCCACGGCACACACCCCAGCAAGGAGTGGCGGGGTACAAGCCGAGCACGCACACAAGCACACACACCCCCCCGACACCCCAGCCAGGAGTGGCGGGGCGGAGCCGAAACCCGAGCCCAAGCACACACACCCACACCACACACCTCAGCCAGGAGTGGCGGGGTACAAGCAGAGCGCGCACACGCACACTCCAACACCCTAGCCAGGAATGGTGGCACGCAGCCGAAACCCGGGCCCAAGCACACACGCCAATGCCGCACACCCCAGCCAGGAGTGGCAGGGTACAAGCGGAGCGCGCACACAAACACACAGGCAGCCCAACACCACAGCCAGGAGTGGCGGGGCGCAGCCGAAACCCGACCCCAAGCAACCACACCCACGCCGCACACCCCAGCCAGGAGTGGCTGGGTACAAGCGGAGCGCTCAGACAAAGACGCACACCCCAACACCCCCGCCAGGAGTGGCGGGGCGCAGCCGGAACCCGAGCCCAAACACACACACCCACGCCGCACACCCCAGCCAGGAGTTGCGGGGTACAAACGGAGCACACGCACAAACACACACACACTCCAACACCCCAGCCAGGAGAGGCGGGGCGCAGCCGAAGCCCGAGCAGAAGCACACACACCCACACCGCACAGCCCAGCCAGAAGTGGCGGGGTACAAGCGGAGCGCGCACACAAGCAGATACAAACCCCGACACCCCAGCCAGCAGTGGCGGGGGGCGGCCGAAACCCGAACCCAAGCACACACACCCACACCGCACACCCCAGCCAGCAGTGGCGGGGTACAAGCAAAGCGCGCACACAAGCGCACAAACACCCCAACACCCCAGCCAGGAGTGGCGGGGCGCAGCCGACACCCGAGCCCAACCACAACCCAGACCCAAACACAAGTGCCATGCAACAGGAGGAAACCCAGTGTCCATAGCCCGGGCACTGAGGCAGCCCGTGCCATGCAGGTGACCCGGCCAAGCGAGATCCGCAGCCCGGGGGTAAGGCTGCATCGTAAGGCCTGCGCTGCTTTGGGACTCGAGGCGGAGCGTGCGACACCCAAGCACCTCGGAACCCGAGTACCAAGAACATGCATGCATGCCTTGGGAACAGGATACGCCAGGAAGTCCGGTGAACCCCTAGGGTTCTGCCCAAAGGAGGGGACGTGCGAAAGCACGGGGGGCCACCCTCCGGCATGACAAGCAGTTACGCTGGCGGCGATCAGCCCTCCCGGTGTTGCCCGGGGCCACCTTGTTCGGGGCCACCAGTCAGGTCTAGCCGGATTTAAGCCGCCTCTACTCTTCATGCGCGGAGCCTCTTCCTGTACGTCACAGAGGCGACGCCAGGGGGAACCATGGGGCGCCTCTCCACGACCGAGTGCACCTACCTACGTACCCACCAAATTGCAATCATTATTTACCCATACCATTCTCAATGCGTTTTTAACCTTTCGGGGAGCACTCTAGTATTCAAACCTCTAGACGGAAGCAGATTTCACTTGCAAAAACAAAACAGAACCAATGTTTGCGCAAAAATCACTAGGTTTGTTTAAATGCACCACACCAAGGCACATCTAAGCAAGCAAACGAAGTTCAAATGCAATAATCATTTACCCATACCAAGTAAGAAAAGGTGCTTTTCCAATGCTTTAGGGTATACGTTAGTTGTATTAGAGGTGCTCTAAGCACTCTTGCATTTTTATCTTAGTATTGGCCTAACCAAAATGGGTGATAGCACATTTTGGCCTATAGACCCAAACACTAAATCAGGATGTTGTGTGGACCCCTTTATCCCGAAGCAATGTGCATTAAAACATCTTTTCCTGAGTGACTGTGGCACTGATATACTGAAGGCAGAGCCTATGAGTTTATATATGTTTTCTCATGAATTCTTAGCTATCCTAGTGGTATGCACCCTAGCGGGCTGGGGCACCTCTTTTTGAGAGGTCCTGGGTTCAATACCCAGTCAGCCTAGCTAAGTAAGAATATCTCATGTGACATGCCAGTGACCTCAGCGCCACAAGCCATGCCACCTCAGCACCTATGAAACCCAAAAAAAAAAGAGTGCGGATCTCTAGATGGCACTATAGAAGAGTGTGAGCCCAGGGGGCAGTTTTCCAATCAGTTTTTCTCAAACATGTAAAATATTTCATCCTGAGTTGCATTGAATGTTAATTGCTGTGGTCTATTGTTGATAGCTCTCTTTATCTAACTCTTTGTGGCTGCAGCCCTTCATGCTTTGATCCTGTTTATCTTCTACTTGCTTAACTCTGGCTTGGGTTATCCTGGAGTGGTTGTATTTCAACAATAAAACATTTTCATCATCAAAAACAAGCAGCAGGAACCTGACACCAGCAGCAAGCAGCAGGAGAGGCACATCAAAAACACAGTGCTGGAAAAATTATAAAACCTTCTGGTAGCAAAAGGCAGACAGTCTCTGCGTACCGGCAGCAGCCCCGTGCCGTACATCCAGTGCGCCGAGTACTGTCCTAAGCAAGAAGGGTGAATATGGACGCAAAGAAGGAGGACACCAACGCGAAGACGGCGCTTGAGGCACCAGCTATGCCAGCGCCTGGTGAACCTGGACCTGGACCTAGCGCTATACCTTCGGTGCCCTTACATGGGCCAGTGGAAGTGGTTGATGACTCGCTGGAGGGACTTCAGTTGGCCTTCAGGGCCCTCGCAGTCAGGGAGGTGGACACCAACCCTGTGAAGAGAAAGAGGGAGAGAGAGAAGGATGCAAGACAGAGGGCATGGCAGACGAAGGAGTAGACCATGGGCACGACCCGACGAGTGAGTCAACCTTCGAGGGCACCCCAAGCGCCCCTGGCCTCCACGCATCACCCTCTCCTACAACCACCACACTCCCAACTCCAAACCCAGCCGCTGCAACATCCACACCCATAACCAACCTGCCTATGGATGAGGGCACAGGCTTTACTGGTATGCCTACCAACCCTGCGTATGGTGTGGACCCATCCACCACTGCGTTTCCAGAGGCAACTATTGCCAGTGAGCCAGTGTCCTCTAGTTCTGCGCCGCCCTGGTATGCTGCAGACTATCACCATCCTCTACCCGCCACGGGAGCCTATGTGGATGTTCTTGGGTATGCAACCCTGCGTGGGCTGACGAGAGGCCCTGAGTCATGCGGGAGCAGGAGTAGAGGATTGGGGAGATCCTCCCACAGGTCCCTGACGCGTTCGGAGATCAATGAGGCACTCCGAGGAGCCACCTCTAAACTTGTTGGTGATCTCACTCAAGAGATCCGGGCTAAACTGGAGCCCCTGATTCCTCTGCAAGCGCCACCTACCATCGTCGGAGTCTCACCCCACCGAGTACTAGCCAATCATCTGGTGGCACGGTTGACAAACACCCTTGGGAGCCTGAGGAGCCGACCGATGCCGACCCCTGCTGTGATACCGAGAAGCCCTTTCATACCAAGAACGGCCCAGCCTCCCTACAGCCACGTGGGGAATTCCACAAGAGCCGAGCTGGACCATGGTTGACGTGAAGAATGGCATATTTTGGTGCGTACGGATGCTGTAAATTGTGTTTGCGTGATCGGTGTGTCCCTACAATCTGCTTTTTCGCATCCAGCGCCCTCAAAATAGGGGAGAGCCCAAAAATCTCAACTTTTGACCAAAAAATGGCCATTGTTGGCCGTTTTTTTCACGAAAAAAGGCAAATTTTGGTGCATACGGATGCTGTAAATTGTGTTTGCGTGATCTGTGTGTCCCTACAATCTGCTTTTTCGCATCCAGCACCCTCAAAATAGGGGGTCAGTCTTCAACCGCTTGTCTGAGGCCAAAAAAAATCATTTTTTGACCAAGAAATGGCCATTTTTAGCCGTTTTTTCCATGAGAAACGGCAAATTGTGGTGCATACGGATGCTACAAAATGTGTTTTCGTGATCTTTGTGTGACCACAACTTGCTTTTTTGCATCCAGCACCCTCAAAATAGGGGGGGGGGGTCCTTCAACTGCTTGTACAAAGCCAAAAAATCAATATTTGACAAAAAAAGCGCCATTTTTTGCCGGTTTTCATGAAAAATGGCATATTTTGGTGCGTACGGATGCTGTAAATTGTGTTTGCGTGATCTGTGTGTCCCTACAATCTGCTTTTTCGCATCCAGCGCCCTCAAAATGGGGAGAGCCCAAAAATCCCAACTTTTGACCAAAAAATGGCCATTGTTGGCCGTTTTTTTCATGAAAAATGGCAAATTTTGGTGCATACGGATGCTGTAAATTGTGTTTGCGTGACCTGTGTGTGACTACAACTTGCTTTTTCACATCCAGCACCCTCAAAATAGGGGGGGGGTCTTCAACTGCTTGTCTGAGGCCAAGAAACTCAATTTTTGACCGAAAAAAGGCCATTTTTGGCCGTTTTTTCATGGAAAAACGGCAGATTTTGGTGCATACGGATGTTGCAAATTGTGTGAGTCACGATCTGTGTGTCCCTACAATCTCTTTTTTCGCATCCAGCACCCTCAAAATAGGGGAGGGGGGTCCCTGACCTGTTGTTCAGGGGGCAAAGGCAACATTTTGGACCCATGGTACAGCCTGAAATATGGGGGGGGGGGGCTTTGGATAATCTTTTTTTCAAACGCAACAAATGATGCCCAAGACGTCTTCCTTGTGGAGAAGGGGACCACCTTGAGAAATACAGAACCTGCATCCATCCCTGTGTGCACCATGGTCCGCACATGTTGACTGATCATTTGAGGACATTTGGAAAGAGCAACAACTTGAGCATGAAATTCTGGGCCAAATTGTGCACTGAGCAGTGCCTGCACTGAGTAATGCATTTGCCCCATGGGGTCCCTCCCTCCTCCAAGGAGCACAGCATTCCTGCACCCAAGGCCAATACTCATACTGCATTGGACTGTATGCACTGGCTAGCAGAGGTTTGCTCGACGGCTTGCCAAACAAGATGATCTGAAACACCAGAATTAAATTAAAGACCACGGTCTCCATGCTCCCCAATAGGAGTGGTATTTGTTTTCAGATCCAGGAGGCCTCCATGGAGTAGGCCAGAACGGATGCCCCATAGAGAATGTTCCCAGGTATGGCCAACAAAAATCAGTAAATACAGAGGTCCTGCCAAAAGTAGTGCAGTGTGCACAGTGCATGCGTACGGTGTGCACAGTGCGCATGTTCACAGTGCGTGTGTGAAGTGTGCGGAATGCGTGCATGCGCACAGTGCAAATGTTCACAGTGTGTGCGTGCAGCGTGCACAATGCGGGCGACGATGAGTGCGTGCAGTGTGTACAATGCGTGCGTGCAGCGTGCACAGTGCGTGTGTGCAGCGTGCACAGTGCATGCGTGCAGTTTGCACAATGCGTGCGTGCCGTGTGCACAGTGCGTGCGTGCAGTGTGCACAGTGCGTGCGTCCAGTTTGCACAATGCGGGCGTGCAGCGTGCACAGTGCGTGCGTGCAGTTTGCACAATGCGGGCGTGCAGCGTGCACAGTGCGTGCGTGCACACTACAAACATTTTCATCAAGCCCCCATCCCCCATTTGGTTGCGTTAACGCCACCCTGCAATCGACGCTGCCGTAACCATTTGCCCAAATATCAAAAAAGCTGTCATAATGGTTGCCATGATAGCAACCACTGCCGCCATCGCTTTTCCTAGGGATGAAAAGTTGGAATGTGTTGTGAGAGGCGTTGAGGGACTCACTTACCGCCATGCCAGCGACCGCGCATCACAGGGGGTAGGTACCGAGGGTGGCAGAAACTGGATTCCTGCTTGCACAAAACAAAATTCA
Organism: Eutreptiella sp. 'Long Island Sound 2002'; assembly: GCA_964036045.1. NCBI lineage: Eukaryota > Euglenozoa > Euglenophyceae > Eutreptiales > Eutreptiaceae > Eutreptiella > Eutreptiella sp. 'Long Island Sound 2002'. The sequence goes on from OZ038378.1 coordinate 83,431,293, forward strand.
AAAAACAGTGAGACCCACAGACTGATCACTGTATTCTGTCATGTGTTGCGGCCATGCAACTTTTTCGCATGAAATGGAATCCCTGCATGCGGTGGCACTACGTATTCCTACTGCCTTGATAACCAATGCACAATGCAACAATGTACCGCTTCAATGATCGTAACCACAACATTTCCAATCCACTCAATGAGCCCAAGCTTTTCGAGACGTGCATGAGATGTGCATGAGCACAAAGAGTGCTGCAAAGAACAAGAGGGTGCCCCACTCAACGTGCTCCAGCAGGGGCTCCCTCTCTGTGTCTGCCAGCAGCACCAGTGTCATGAATCCAAGGATTGCAATCCAGAGAGCGTCAAATGCAGCGTGCACAGTGCGTGCGTGCAGCGTGCACAGTGCGTGCGTGCAGTGTCCACAATGCGTGCGTGCAGTGTCCACAATGCGTGCGTGCAGCGTGCACAATGCGTGCGTGCAGTGTGCACAATGCGCGCGTGCAGTGTGCACAATGCGGGCGTGCAGTGTGCACAATGCGGGCGTGCAGCGTGCACAATGCGTGCGTGCAGTGTGCACAGTGCGTGCGTGCAGTTTGCACAATGCGGGCGTGCAGCGTGCACAATGCGTGCGTGCACACTACAAACATTTTCATCAAGCCCCCATCCCCCATTTGGTTGCGTTAACGCCACCCTGCAATCGACGCTGCCGTAACCGTTTGCCCAAATATCAAAAAAGCTGTCATAATGGTTGCCATGATAGCAACCACTGCCGCCATCGCTTTTCCTAGGGATGAAAAGTTGGAATGTGTTGTGAGAGGCGTTGAGGGACTCACTTACCGCCATGCCAGCGACCGCGCATCACAGGGGGTAGGTACCGAGGGTGGCAGAAACTGGATTCCTGCTTGCACAAAACAAAATTCAAAAAACAGTGAGACCCACAGACTGATCACTGTATTCTGTCATGTGTTGCGGCCATGCAACTTTTTCGCATGAAATGGAATCCCTGCATGCGGTGGCATTACGTATTCCTACTGCCTTGATAACCAATGCGCAATGCAACAACGTACCGCTTCAATGATCGTAACCACAACATTTCCAATCCACTCAATGAGCCCAAGCTTTTCGAGACCGTGCATGAGCACAAAGAGTGCTGCAAAGAACAAGAGGGTGCCCCACTCAACGTGCTCCAGCAGGGGCTCCCTCTCTGTGTCTGCCAGCAGCACCAGTGTCATGAATCCAAGGATTGCAATCCAGAGAGCGTCAAATGCAGCTTCAGCACATTCTTGATGTTACTGATTCCCATGAAACAGTACCCTTGTAGCCAGGTCCCAAAATAACGCGGTACATGCACATGTTGTATCTTGGACACGCGGCACCTTGAACAGGAGGGGGAGGAACGCCGCCAAGGCCTCTTGCATCCTCAATACCAAGGCGTCATCCGGCCTCAACGCCTCAACGGCGGGATATGAACCGACGGCAACATGTATCGGCGACTGGCCCTGTGTGATGCACAGAAGGGGATGCAAAGCTCATCAGCGTGTCTGTCACAATGCCGCCTTTCGCAATGAACAGACTTCAACTTTCCTTTTGCGCCAGCGCTCATTCGGGCAGGAGTGCTCACAGTGGGTCAGTTTTTGGAGGATGACTTGAACGAGTGTCTTCGCCCCCACGTGGCACCCTATTTATCGCAAAGCGATCGCAGAATTTGCTGCATCTGCAGTCCGGAACGCGCCGTTCCAGCATGCCTTGCATCGAGTCCACCCCACAAAAAAAAATGGGTTAAGAGGCGATGGCCAAGAGAATAAGATGCGCGCAGTGTGCACAATGCGTGCGTGCAGTGTGCACCGTGCGTGCGTGCATACTTCGTGTACTCGAGGAAAGTTTTGGCTTCCTTAACCCATCCCTAAAACCCTTTCCCATCTCTCTCCATTTCAAGGTCGTGCAGGGCCACTTGGCTGGCGTCGTTCATGGCATCATTTCGGAATGCTTGGATACACACCCGCCCTGTGCCCCGAAGCCCCCCCAACATGCACAAAGCATGCACAGGGCACGCACAACGCATGCATGCCCCACCTCTGCCGCGTGCGTGCAGCGTGCACAATGTGTGCGTGCAGTGTGCACAGTGCAAAACGCAATGCCAAAGGCACGAGCAAAAGCTCCACAGTGTCAAAAAGACATAATCTGAGTCGGGAACGGACAAACAGCGAAGGTATTCTGTCACCCAGACCCAGAGATTTTCGCTGAAACTCTTAGCAGACAGAAGGCACTAATATTGTGACACACTGATATTGTGCATGCGTGCGTGCATGCAGTGTGCACAATGCTTGCGCGCAGTGTGCACAGTTGGTGCGTGCGTGCAACATGGGATGTGCACGGGGCACACAGTGCATACCATCAAGAGCCGAGGCGTGATACGTTGCTACTTCTTGTTTTCTCTTGATGCGTTGGCCGCAAGCTCCAACATCTCATTGCTCAGGAACTCCAACACAGCAGCCACATGCACAGTTGCTCCCTTGCCAACACTGGAAGAGTACCGCCAATTTGCGGGATAGACAACATTGCTTTGAGAAGAGAAGTGGAGCATCATGCATCATGCATCATGGATTGCAACCGCAGCAGAATTATCAACCACCACAACGGCAAGCCAAACCACCACTTGAATGGAGAGATGGGACAGGCGGGCAAAAAATGACCGACACAACTGTGATATTTCCTCTGCAATATTTCAACTATGATATTTCAAGCATGGACCCACAAGCTCCCTAACAGTTGCTTCTGTCCTCCACCACTGGGTCGAATTTAAGCATTCCCATACAATTCACCCAACATACCATCAATATGCAAATGCAAATGTGTGTGCATGCATGGAGTTATCTTGTTGGGTTCCACAAATCACTCAGGTTGGTAATCACGACGAAATCACAACGAAATCACTCTAATCCACATTTGTGGCTTCAAAAGTGCAAATATGGCTATTCAGGGGCACTTTTTGCACCCTCCGGAAGATTATCTTGAGTAAAAGGCATGTAGGGTCACAATTTGTTGCTTGGCAAGCCTAACCGAGCTCTAGGGAAAAATTTCATCAATGCCAAATCACACGAAAGCACAGCGACAGCAATGAAATCAACCATTGTGGGTTCAAAAGTGCAAATACAGCTGTTTGGGAGATTGTTGCCACCAAGTGTTTCTAGGACATTGCCTAAGCCGGCTCTTTGGGTTGCCATGCAACGCGCGTTGCAATGCACATTGGTACATTCCACTGAGTGCGTGTGGTGTGTGTTGTGTGTGTGATATTTCATCTGCCCATAACGAGACACATGACATGGGCAACCATCCAATTTGAACCCGGATGAAATTTCCCCCATACCTCGTTAGGTCACAAACATGATATGAGTGCGATGTGGGCAATGAAGCAATGGCAGCGCAAACACAAAGCCAGGCAATGTTCTCAAACTGCCTCATCTACGTCAGCATAGGAGCCATAGCTTAGCCCTGTGGGTTGTACCAAAGGGAAATCACATTTGGTTGCCATGCATGCTCGCAATTCACTATTCCCTCACTGTCTTTTGACCATTCGTTCACCCTTAGTTCACTGTCTTTTCACCCTTTGCTCACCCTACCTAGGAAGGCGTAATACACAGGACAAGCCTCCTCTTGGCACAAAAAGCACGCAACAAGGGCATGAAGGCAGTGAGACAATCTTTGTATATTAGAATATGTGGTGTGGAGCAATGTCATGTTCGATCACCGTCTTTTCAACTACTCCAACAGGCAAACAAGCACCAACTCCTCAGCCAAAATCAATTGAACATGGTAGGGTCACCCTTCGCTCACCCTACCTCGGAAGGCGTAATACACAGGAAATACCTCCTCTTGGCACACAAAGCACGCAACAATGGCATGAAGGCAGTGAGACAATCTTTGTATATGATTATATGTGGTGTGGAACAACGTCAGGTATGACAAGAAATTTGCAATACTTGTCCACCGTGGATATGGACCACAAAAGGTGCAAAAATGGGCCGAAAACACCTCAAATCTACATTGTTCAACCCACTCCTGTGCACATAGTATCATATTTCATTTATTACCTAGCATTCAAATACTTATAATACCATCTTATGCCCCAAACATGTGTGTGGACGGTGATAGGTGATCAAAACCCTACCTATGAACCATATGGATATGGAGCACAAATGGTGCAAAAACGGGCCAAAAACACCTCAAAACTACATTGTTCATCCCATGCTTGTGCCCGTAGTATCATATTTTATTTCTTACCCAGCATTCAAATGCTTACAATACCATCCTATGCCCCAAACATGTGTGTGGACGGTGATAGGTGATCAAAACCCTACCTATGAACCATATGGATATGGAGCGCAAAAGGTGCAAAAACGGGCCAAAAACACCTCAAATCTACATCGTTCATCACATTCTTATGCCCGTAGTATCATAGTTTATGTAGTTCTTATCATTCAAATGCATACAATACCAACCCAAGCCCCAAACATGTGTGTGGACGGTGATAGGTGATCAAAACCCTACCTATGAACCATATGGATATGGAGCACAAATGGTGCAAAAACGGGCCAAAAACACCTCAAAACTACATTGTTCATCCCATGCTTGTGCCCGTAGTATCATATTTTATTTCTTACCCAGCATTCAAATGCTTACAATGCCATCCTATGCCCCAAACATGTGTGTGGACGGTGATAGGTGATCAAAACCCTACCTATGAACCATATGGATATGGAGCGCAAAAGGTGCAAAAACGGGCCAAAAACACCTCAAATCTACATCGTTCATCCCATTCTTATGCCCGTAGTATCATAGTTTATGTAGTTCTTATCATTCAAATGCATACAATACCAACCCAAGCCCCAAACATGTGTGTGGACGGTGATAGGTGATCAAAACCCTACCTATGAACCATATGGATATTGGACCACAAACGGTGCAAAATAGGGCCAAAAACACCTCAAATCTTCATCGTTCATCCCATTCTTATGCACATACTATCATATTATATGTAGCACCTATCATACAAATGCTTACAATAACAACCTAAGCCCCAAACATGTGTGTGTACGGTGATAGGCACGCAAAAACCCACCTATGAACCATATGGAAATGGACTACAAAACGGTGCAAAATAGGGCCAAAAACACCTCAAATGTTCATCGTTCATCCCATTCTTATGCACATATTATCATATTTTATGTAGTTATTATCATTCAAATGCATACAATACCAACCCAAGCCCCAAACATGTGTGTGGACGGTGATAGGTGATCAAAACCCTACCTATGAACCATATGGATATTGGACCACAAACGGTGCAAAATAGGGCCAAAAACACCTCAAATGTTCATCGTTCATCCCATTCTTATGCACATACTATCATATTATATGTAGCACCTATCATACGAATGCTTACAATAACAACCTAAGCCCCAAACATGTGTGTGTACGGTGATAGGCACGCAAAAGCCTACCTATGAACCATATGGAAATGGACCACAAACGGTGCAAAATAGGGCCAAAAACACCTCAAATGTTCATTGTTCATCCCATTCTTATGCACATAGTATCATATTTTATGTAGTTCTTATCATTCAAATGCATACAATACCGACCCAAGCCCCAAACATGTGTGTGGACGGTGATAGGTGATCAAAACCCTACCTATGAACCATATGGATATTGGGCCCCATGGTGCATGAGAAAGGGATGAATAGCCTAGAATAAAGGCAAAACATCGCTTGTCATGTAGGCTTCTACCAATGGTGATGACAATTTGTTCATATATCACCTCTATACCACCTCTTCCAGCCCTGTAAGGCCCTCTACATGGCCTCCATAGACCCTAAAACCATGAAAAAGAATGGTTTTTGGCTAGAAAAGTGTGAATTTCTCAAAATCTGGCCTGCCAATCTGGATTTTTTTAGGTCAGCAGCAAGGTATTGATCTCGGGGACACGCTCATGCCTTTACTTTGCTTCCAACTGCGAAAAAAAGTGGACTTTTTGGCGATTTTCTATTGCGCACGGCGGTCGGGAATCTGAAACTCGCGTACGCGGCAGTTGTTGACAGTTGATCTGCGGCTCCAGCTCCAGCGACTGCATAATTTTGTTCAAATTTTGAGAAAACACAAAAACAACAGTACTACTGTGTACAGTTTGATATGGCCGTTCTGAAAATGCATGACTTCGAATTTTGGGGAAAAACAGCTGCTAAAATCATAGGTGTCTGACGATGAGCCGCCGTCCATGACTTCTGCTTCGCCCTCGGAGGACGACGACCCTGAGGACCCCGAGAATCAAAGTGGGCGGAAGAAGAAGAAGAAGAGGAAGACCAAGCGCCCTGAGGGACGCAGGTCTCAGGAGGGTAAGGCTCTTGCCACCTCCAAAAGTGTGGTGAACTTGCCTGAGTTCACAGGCAAGGATCTCAGCGAGTTCGCTGAGAACTTTGGCCGGTTCCTCCGAATCACCGGCCAAACACATGCTAGTGGGCGAGTCAAGTGTGATCTGCTCCTGCAGTGCTGCAAGACCAAGTACCTGGAGAAGCAGGTCAAGCAGATCGTGACAAAGTCCGCCACCTTTGCCGACGTGTTGGTTGCCTTGTAGAGGCAGTACCCTACCTACGAAACCGACCTCTCCATCAGGGCCGAGATCCAGAACCTGGCGGTGCTGCCAAACAACCCCAAACCAGCCAGGGTGTCCGAGCTACTGGCTGACCTGGACCACTGGGCGGGACGACTAACGCCCGGTTCCTACAGCAGCGACGATCTGCTCGTCTGCTTGGTGGCTAACCTCCCTCGGGAGCTGTGGGACGAGTGCCGGTCAATGGCAGAGCTCAAGGCTAGAGCCCTCAACTACGAGGATTTGTCTGTGCTACTCTTGGAGCTGGCGCTGGAGAAAGAAAGCGACCAGCACCTGAATGCCTACCGTCATGGAGGAAGAGGCTCTGGAAGCCATGGCATAGGGTACCAAGGACCAAGACCTGTAACAGTGGCTACCCCCAAGAGCATCAGTATCATGGACAATGTCAAGGAGCTCTTCTGGTGTGACGCCAGAGATGAGCATTGTCACCTGCAGCACGCCCCCGACTGTGATCAGCACGATTGCTTCGTGGTCCAGGGGAAAAAGCAGGAGACCAACACCGGCGCCAATCCTAAGATGCCGGATCATTACAGGTGCACCATCACCTGTGCTTTTTGTGGGAAGAGGAAGCACTACGAGGATGAGTGCTACCACAAGAAGTGCCTGTCAGCGAAGCGACGATCCTGGCAAAGGCTCTGGCAAGGGCGGTGGCAAGGGCAACGGCAACGACTCCGGCAAGGGCAAGTCGAAAGGTCGTGGGAAAGGCCAAGACAAGAGCCAAGGTGGACGAGGAGCAGGCGCTAATCGCCAGCCAGACAAGGACAACAAGAACCAGGACAAGAACGGAGGCAACCCCAACCCTAATTCAGGGGGGAACCCCGAGTCCTCTGGAGGGCAGTCTGGTCCTACCACACGGTCGCAGACACAGGCCCAGCGAGAGCAAGGGGCCAAGCGCGAGCATGAAGGTGGTGATGACCGCAACGCCAAGAAGAGAAGCCCTTTCATGAGGATGGCCCTCAAATTGCGGAACAAGGGGTTTGAGGTGACCTGTCCCGCTGAGTTCTGACGGGGACGCTCCGGTGGGGCCCTGGACCTCCTGTTCTGGGAACGTATCCGGCTAGGGGGACGTGAATACCTGGGGGTACTGGATACTGGAGCCACTATATCTATCGTGGCCAAGAAAATATTACCCCGTGGGAGCCTGAAGAACAGCATGACCACCGCGGCTATACGAATGGAGGATGGACATGTGGTGCACAGCTGCGGGGACTGTGAAGTGGAGGTACCAATTGGCTCCCGAACTATCGCCCATCGGTTCCATGTGATGGACACTGAGGCTTTCCACTTTGTATTGGGGACTGACTTCTTCGTGCAGCACTCCCAGATACAATGCTTGACACTGCAAGCGCCCTACCTCCTCTGCGTGGACCACCGCAATGGCGGAGAGTCCGTGCCACTGCAGCTGTCGGAGCACACCTCGAGCTACCTGAGGGTATCGAAGGAGGAGCCCTCGAACATGATGGCGGCCTCCAGAACTTAGGACTATCAACTATTGTGAGAAGCCCTAGACAAAGGTCTGAAGGAGTTGGGTTACTCCAGAGAAGACCTGAGCGTGGAGTTGTTCGCCAGCGACAAGCAACATGTCTTGGACGTCTATTGCAGCAAGGGGAAAAACTGCTGCTACATATTTTACTGGCCCTCTTTCGGGATGGCCTACGGGAACCCCAGGTTCAGTGAACTGGGGAAGGTCTTGACCAAGGTGGCCCTGGAACGTTCCCATATGGGCCTGTGTTCCCCCGATTAGGGAGCCCATGGGGGCAACGAGTACTGGCTAACCCTTCTGGACAGGCTGACTATCAGCTCTGTCCGGCTACCTGATGAGGCCATCTATGAGCCTCTGGGACGCAAGAGGCCCATCGGGAAACCCGGATGGGGAAGTATGCTCAGCGTGGTGGACGGGGAGCTTACCTCTATCCCCTGGGAGGACCTGGACTCAACTCTGGTCCATGCCATACAATGAGAGAGCGATGGACTCACCCTGGGTGACTTGAAGGATCGACTACGACCTCAAGATGCTATTGAGACTGTACCCGGGGGAGATGAATACCTCATGACTAACACCAACGCCCCCAACTCTCCTTGCCCTGTACCTGTTCTTGATGGAGTCTCTGAGTGTGGACTATCCGAGCTCCCCGGCTCTATCCACTCAGATGACGAAACCGAGCATGACGCCTTCTTCGTGCAGACATGCGTAGGGGAAGTGGAGAACGCCAAGTACGTCGCCCCACTGAAACCCCTACTCTCCATGAGGGTTGAAGACCCCGCGGACGAAGAGCTGGACCCCCGATCCAGGCCAAGGGAGTACGTGGACTCCAAGAGGAGGTTGGTGGCAAAAAGGCTATGTTACGCTAAGGCTACCCGCAGCTCATGGCCACTGAAGCAAGGACGTATGGGAGATCTATCCCAATTGAAGGAGGACCTCGAACAAAAGATCACCACCTGGCAAAGGAAGGTGGATCTCAAGCTCATGAAGAGCGTGTGGGGCGCCCATGTGAGGACCCTAGAGGAGGATGACCTCTCGGAGGAATGTGTATGTGAACCCCCTCGAGCATGCCTATGTTGCCAACGTCCACCGGAGATGGTTGAACGAGACCTACTATATGCCTACCAAGGGTTGAAGGATACTACCAAGGGCTAAGAGTCGGTGGAGGATCACCTTTCGACGTCTATTACTCAGGGCCAAGCAACTTACACTCTGACGAGGACATGGAGGACAAGATCAAGCTAGTGGCCCGCGAGTGCAGAAGCTTATAAGGACCTATCTGGAGGTGTTCGGGGAACTACCACCCCGTGCCTCATGTGACAAGCTGGTACAAATGGACCCCAAGCTGAAGCCTGAGTTCCTGGGCCATAAGATCCGGAGGAGACCCTACCCAGCTCCTAAAGAGCAGGCCGACGAGATTGAGCCACAGATACAAGAGTGTATCGACGCTGGCCTAGTCTTGGAGTACAATGACGGGGACTACCTCCAACACTGCAGCCCCTTTTTCTTGGTGGCTAAACCTGGGTCTACAGCCAAACGGGTGGTAGTGGACTACGGAGAGCTGAACAAGAAAATGCTGAACCACTCAGGGTCCATTCCTAATATGGAGTCTACCCTTGAGAAGATAGCCTCCTGTCGCTACAAGACCAAGATGGACAAGAGAAGTGGATTTTGGCGGTCGGACCTGACGCCCAACGCCCAGGAACTACTCGCCTTCATCACCCCTCAGGGGAGACTATTCAAGTGGAAGGTCATGCCCTTTGGCATGACCAACGCACCTGCTCTTTTTCAAGAGCTGATGAACAAGATCCGGTCCATCCTACGTCGGAGACCTAAGGTGCAAGAACTCATATCCCGTGGGGCCTCGGAACCAGTACCCAGGAGGATCACGTAATCCTCTTGGGTGAGTTCTTTGCGGTCTGCCAGGAGAACCACACACGACTCAAGCTGGAGAAGTGTGAGTTCATTCAGGACACCATGCAGTACCTGGGGTTTGACGTTGGCTGTGGGTGGTGGACCCCAGCGGCCTCCAAGGCCAAACCCCTGATGGACGCTAAGGTACGACATGAAGACCCCAAGAAAGGACTCCATGATGTACCAAGTTTCATTGGGGCGTGCAACTTCTACCGCCGCCATATCAAAAACTTCACCTACCCCAGCGCCATTCTGACGGACCTGATCAAGACGAGTACTACTTGGCGCTGGGGCCCACAAGAGCAACAAGCGTTTGACGAGCTCAATAACAAGGTGGTCAACGCTAAGTGCTTGGGCGTGCCCAGAGCACAAGGTGAGATTATCCTGGTGATCGACGCCGGCAATGTGGGCGGTGAAGGAACATTGTTCCAATGGCAAGCGCTAGAGAAGGAGGAGTTCGACTCAGCTATTTCCCAATGGGGGACTGAAGGTCTCAACCGAGATGGAACTCTCAAGCACAGCTACCCTGACGACAAGTGGGTCCTAGTACCCCTGGGCCACTGGAACTGGAAATGGAACAAGGCCAGGGGGAACTACTCCACCTATGAGCAGGCGTTGCTCGCGGGTATGCTGGTGCTATCCTCTCAGGCAAGACTGTTGGGGAGTAACCCTGTGATCTGGCTGTGCGACCAAGAGCCGGTCCGCACTTTCCAGAAGGGTCCCTCAACTGAGAGGGCCAAGCTACGGCGCTGGTGAACCTACCTCAGCCAACTACTGCTGGCGGTACACCATATCCAGGGAGTGAAGAAGGAGTGTGCAGACTACATCAGTCGCAACAACTTCGACGCCCTGATTGATGCCCGGTCTGAAGCGCGGGCTAAGGAGGCGTTCAGCTGAATGGACGTGCACTTGGACCTCAATATGACTATGATACGCCCCCTAGATGGACTCCAACGAGCGGACTACCTGAAGGAGTTTGAGGATATCTACAAGCGCCTGGAGAAACGCCTTGAACCCCTCCTGGTCAACCAAGAGCAGTGCAAGAGCACGAGGACCGCATCGTGATACCCAGTGACAGGTTTTCAGCGCTGTTGAAGGGGACCCATGAGTCCAGTGGTCATGTGGGTGCTGACCGTACGCTGAGGCTATTCAAGCAGTGGTTCCACACTACGTGGACTGATGACCAACTGCGGAAGACCCTCCAGCCTATCGTGGACAAGTGTCCGTGTAGGTTCTGCAAACCTGGGGATATCAGGGACAGAGGTCTCTACTCGACCCTGCCCATCCCCCACTGTGCTAACAGTGTTCTCTACATGGACTACACGGAGATGCCGAAGTTTGGGGGCTACGACTTTGCCCTCGTGGTGACCTGTGGGTTGACCAGGTTTACTAGGGTGTTCCCATGTACCAAGCACATTACCGGAGAGGAGACTATCAAGGTACTCCTGGAGGAGTGGTTTTGTGCCTATGGGGCGCCCAAGGAGATCAACTCCGATGAGGATGTACGAGTACGCTCAGATACCGGCTGGTACAAGAGGGTCCTGACATCCCTCGATGTCCCGGTGTTTACGGGGATCCCCTACTCTCACACGACCAACCCCCTATGTGAGCGACAGATTCGTGTCCTCAAGGAGAATGTAAGGATGTGGTGCAAAGCTGAACACACCAGAGACTGGGTGAGACTACTCCCTGTCATATGCTTGATGATGAACTCCCAAGAGAGTTCATCGACTGGCTACTCGCCCCATGAACTATTTCCAGGACGCCCGGCGTGGTTCCTACATGCTCCCTATCCAGAGGATACCCATTCTTCTGTGGGTGAGTGGGGTGCAGGAGCAGCAAGCGAAGGTGGACAAGGCCAAGGCTATGCTCCAGAGAGTGAGGGAGCGTCAGTGGAACAACAAGAACCAGCAAAGGGTGCCTGCCACCTACCAAGAGGGGGACTGGGTGCTGGTGCACCACAGCTGACTACCCGCCTGGCCACGCTCTACCAGCGAGGACCCCCTACTTCAGACCCTACAAGATTCTATCTGTGGAGGGACACCGTATCACAGTGCGGTCATCTCCCCGTCTAGGGGGGACCCTGGTGTGCGCTGCTCAGCACCTGAAGCGCTACTATGATCCTGAAGACCTATGTGGGGAGGAGTGGGAGCTGAACGACGAGGAGATCGCCACCCTAGACCTACAGGGGGCTGCCAGACCTATGGAAATTGAAGGGGACCTCCCCGACATGAACGCCGAAGAGATGGCTAAGGAGGGCTTCTACCTGGTGAAGTCTGTCCTACGCCACCGCTATTGCCAGGGTTGGCGCTTCCTCACCCTCTGGGAAGGGTTTGGAGTCGAACAGGCCACCTGGGAGCCCTTCTCAGCGTTTTTTCTACCTGAGGGACGCCTAAACTCAGTTCTGGTAGACTACTTGTCCCAGAACAACCTTGGTGAGTTGCTGAGGCTCGCTGACACGCTTGCCTCCAAGACTAAGGCTTGGGATTGAACCTTACCCTTACCTGCCTAAGCGTATGTGTGAGTGTGCTATCCCTAAGGTGTTGAGAGCAAGCTGCAGAAATGGTGTCCTAATTATACCCAAGTCTGCACACTTGCTAAACCTGGAGGATGTCTTACCGGTGCCACGGGGTACGCCCCGGGTCTCTCCTCCCCTAAGCGCCCAGTTTCTGTGCTGGCACAAAACCTCGGGGGAATACCCAGCATACTAATCCAGGTATTGTTTTTCCTACCTACCTGGCTACTACAAGGGAGGGGTGGCCAAAAGCTATGAAAGCATGAAAACGCCTGTTTGCTACGATGGCCAAAATCTAGGCTAACCACTGCCACTGCCCACCAACACAGCTACAATTGCAGGAAACGGGTGGGATAGTGACACACGCACTACAGGTCCTACACACCCTACAGTGGCACCATCCTGGTGGGCGAACACTTCTTCAACTGGCTCAAGCCCCCACTCAGGACTACCACTGCTACACGCACCCTCTACTGGGTGGCGTTGAGGTAGAAGTCACGAGCCTTAGCGGCTCACCTGTGAGATTGCAAGAGAACACAGAGCTACTAAGCGTCTCTGGCCTAACAGGGACGCCACAATGTGTTTCCCTGCTAGGGCTTGGAGGGAAGGAGTGCTCTTTGGCGTGTACAGCGCAGATGTCGATGGAGTCGGACTCCCTGCTCTGCCACAGGCAGAGGCGGAGTTATCTGTTTGGTGTGATCAGTGCCCTTGTTTAGCAGGGCATGAAAAAAAAAACAATCCCTGCTGCACCAATTCATCCTGACCTTCCCACCTGTAGAGCAAAGGCAGATGACTGGGGTTTGTGGCTGAGGAACCAAGACTACCTCCACGTATTATACGTTTCTCAGTTAGCCCTATAATACACTGTCCTCAAACCCCAGTACAAGCAAGCAAGCTTAAGGAACTCCACCCGTTCTCTTATAGAACGTGGGATGGAGCCCCTGGGTAACCTAAACAAGGGTTATACCAAGGGCACCACGCGTGGCCTACCCTTTAATGCGTGTGTGAATGCAGGAGCATGCACGAGTTTTCCCAACAACCTGTTTCAATCTTTCTTTCCCTAACAATCTACACCACAATCACGAACTCTACCAGGGGGTGGCCCCACCTGGACCTACCTACCTTGCCTACCGCTGGAGAGTGAAGCAAGGTGAGGGAAAAAGCGAAACACAAGAGAGAGACGACGCTATGCATATGTGTGTACGTCCATTCACCCTGAACTTACCTCCAATCATCTGCAATCTTCAAGTCTATCCCTCTATCGTTTGTTAGCACTGCTACAAGGCACGTTCACGGAGACACAAGACGAGCAATGTGCATGCTGCATACGAGACGAGCACACCTGTGGTGTATACCTGATTCATTGAAGTCTTTTCGTTGATTGTTGAATTCTTGGATTTTTGATTCTTACTGTCATTGTGGGTGGAATCTTTATGTTTATTCACTGATGTATTTCTCGTCATTTTCGTCATTTTACGTAACATACGCTTATAATCTTAAGAAATCTTTGTTTTCCTGCGCTTCGCTAAGACCCGCTCCTGCGCGCCGTCTTTTTATGCGTCGGAATTTCCTGATTTAAAAAATCAGGGGTGACCACAAATTTTATGAAAATGTGCATCTGATGCACGATTGGATTCTGTTCAGGTATGTGCTTTCGGAAAAATTCTAGGCCGTCGTGTCACGGATTTAGGTGTTGTCGCTTTGCGTTTGCGTGGATTCGTCCCTCATCCTTCCATTCCCCTGTCGTACAGATATCCTCGCAAAGTGTCGCTGAGTAGGCCGCTGTTCGGGCCAAAAAGCAGCAGCAGGAGACTGAACCAGAACCAAGACCCCTCCAAGGGGCAATTCCAATTTAATTATCGCCCCCTCGCCCCAATACCAGGACAGGTGTCTCCATCAGGTTCCATGAGACATAGATTGAGCGTCCTATGAGAGTCTGGCGTCTGGTTGTGTTACGCTACAGCTTGGAGGGAGGGATGCATATGCATATGGTCTTTGCATGCCCTATTCTAACCCCACCAAGCCACAGGAACCCAATGCTTTAGGGTATACTTTAGTTGTATTAGAGGTGCTCTAAGCACTTTTGCATTTTTATCTTAGTATTGGCCTACCCAAAATGGGTGATAACACATTTTGGCCCATAGAACCAAACACTAAATCAGGATGTTTTGTGGACCCCTTTATTTCCAGGCAATGTGCATCAAAACATCTTTTCCTGAGTGACTGAGGCACTGATATACTGAAGGCAGAGCCTATGCATTTATCTGTGTTTTCTCATGAATTCTCAGCTATCCTAGTGCTATTCACCCTAGGGGGCTGGGGCACCTCTTTTTGAGAGGTCCTGAGTTCAATACCCAGTCAGCCTAGCTAAGTAGGAATATCCCATGTGACATGGCAGTGACCTCAGCGCCACAAGCCATGCCACCTCAGCACCTATGGGACTCAAAAGCCAAGAGTGCACATCTCTAGATGGCACTATGGAGGAGTGTGAGCCCAGGGGGCAGTTTTCCAATCAGTTGTTCTCAAACATGTAAAATATTTCATCCTGAGTTGCATTGAATGTTAATTGCTGTGGTCTATTGTTGATAGCTCTCTTTATCTAACTCTTTGTGACTGCAGACCTTCATGCTTTGATCCTGTTTATCTTCTACTTGCTACTCTGTGGCTTGGGTTATCCTGGAGTGGTTGTATTTCAACAATAAACCATTTTCATCATCAAAAACAAGCAGCAGGAACCTGACACCAGCCGCAAGCAGCAGGATGTAAGTGCGGCTAACCCCCATCTGCTCAGATTTTCACAGATCTGCCCCAGATTGACTACATTTTGGTCATTTTCTCTGCTTCGGCGGAATCGCCGCCTCGCAGCTCAGTCTCAGGATCAGACCTATATATTTCTGATATGCCGGATCTGATTCCGCGGTCCATTCTCCGTAAATCCGCCGCGTTCCGATCATTTACCTGGAATCGCCATTTGCCGCTGACGCGCGCTCGCGGGCCAGATCGGCCAAATATTTTTCACAATCGGATTTATATAAATCTTTTCAGATAGTTTTGGACACTCAGATGTACTTAGAATAATCCGCATCAATTTTCTTCATAGACTGGGATTTTCTGCCGGATAACAATCAACATGGATCTTGCTTCCGTTGTTGCTGCTCTCGCCTCCGTTGGTGTCCGTGTATCCGGTTCTAGCCCCAACAGCAGCGTTCAGGTCGACTCCTCGCGTGCCTGCCCCACTGGTCTTGCCGGCCCCGAGCCCTCCGGCACCTTCCACGACCCAGGGCAGCACTTTCATGGTAGCAGAGGCTACCTGAATGTTGTTCCTTTGGTGTCCCAACCACAGCCCGCTCCCCAGTACGGCCCCGTAGACCCCGCCGCTTCTGGAGAAGTAACGATTACACTGCCTTGGTGCTGCGCGAAAGAGGCCTTGAGAGGAATGCCTTGCGCGAGTCCAAGCTGCCCAAGAAGGGCACAAATCAGCAGCTGTGGGGACCCAGATTACCACAATCCCAGTCGAAATTGGCCATCAAGTAGCTGGAATCCGCCAGCCTACGACGATGGCAACGCTCCGGTAGACCTTACGGAGCTGGCAGGTACCAACATTCCTTACCAATGTCCAACATTTGAGACCATTGACGCCGATGTGAACGACATTGAGATGGGTGGTCCAGGTGAGGTACCTAGCTATAATCGACCAGCCTCTTGGGCACAATGGGACGACCATTTGTCCCTAGAAGTGACCCGTAACCTTGAGGCCCTTGAGGCCCTTTGTCTGTTAGCCACGTCTAAGCTGATCGGACAAGAAAGAATCGCCTCTGATTTTTTAACGGAATATTTTTTCCTCCTTCAGGAAGAAATTAATTACAGGATGTGGTGGCGTTCTCAAGAAGATGACTCTTTTGCCATTTTTTTGCAGATCTGGAAGGCAAGCCCCTTCCCGAAGGAGAAGACCAAGGCACCTGTTGCCGGGCCCTCCGCCCCTCATCCCCCTGTTTCCATCCGCGACGATCTAGCCGCCGCGGTTGAGGAAGGAATTTTAGAGGCGGCCAGGCAGGCAAGCCTGGAAATTAGGGCTGAAGGAGCTCCCCAAGTGGACTCCTGGCTGCGGACCACCGAGATCAGCGGTCCGACAGCCTGCTCAGGCCCTTCAGGACACGGTATGTACTGTCCTGCCGACTGCTCCTGCAGATTCCAGCGAGATGCTGAGCTCCAAACGCTCAAAGATCAAATGCACCTCATCATTGAAACGCTGGGAATAAAAAATCTTTTCAAGACGCACATGCGGTCTGAGGGCGCATCATCGGTGGAACAAGCAACAGAGCCATCGGAGGAGGCGACAGAAATTTTTTCAATTGCTCCTTCGGTGGACTCCAAGACCACCGATGCAAGGATCAGCAGGACCAAGCTAAAGGAAAGGGTTAAAATCTCTCGTTCTGAGAGTAGGACGGCGAAGGCTAGGACTGAGGCTCAGAATGCCAAGCGAACTGCCTCCCGTACTGCCCCTCCTGCTGCTGATTCCAATGCCTTAGCCCAGCTGTTGCTCGCCCAGACCCTCGCCGGAGCTGGTGTGGCGAATGATGCCGCCAAGGTGTCTGCCATTACGGCCGGTGTTGGGCTGGATTCGCTTCTTAATCCTACTTCATTGCGACTTCGTCAGGTTGCCAAGCAACCGAAGTATAATGGAAACCCCCGACGTTGGCCTCAGTTCCAACGGGAATTTAAACTGTGGGTTAAGACTCAAAAACTCCAAGATGATCAGTTCCTGATGGCCCTCTTGGATTGCCTTGAGGGAGCGCTGGCCAACACTTGGCTCAGGACTTGGAGTGATCGTGAGGATACAAGTTCCCCCCTTACCTTTGATGAGGTGTGGGAACAGTTGGAGGTACGTGGATCCCGGCTGCCAGAGGACCATTACCACCAAATGTTGAAGAATTTTCCTTCATTCTCGCGATTAATCTTGCACGAAGTGCAAGACAAGAGACAGCGCTTCTGGAATTTAGTGGAAGAATCTGAACATTCAGGCGAAACATTTTCTAGTGCCGAGCTGAAAAATCTGATTTTTGACAAGATCCCCTCAGAAACTGCCGCCACCCTTCGGAACAGACAGTCCGAAGAAAAGGTCAAGACCTGGTGGGCGGAGGTCGAAGGCTTCGATTCCTCGGCCAACAGGTTTTCAGTCAGGGAGGCACTTCAAAAGTGCTCCCCCACGTCCTTCTCCAAGGTGAAATTCACTGAGGAGACGTGGAAAATCAAGTTTAATGAACACGAGGATCGGGACTTGTTTGTCCAAGTCCTCAACAGGGGAGTAAGTTTCCATGGCCATCGCCTGAAGGCCAAGAACTGGGTGTTTTCGTTCACCCCGAAGGAACTCTGGGAAGAGGTTGAGCGGCTCGCCGACGCCGCCAATCAGAATTTCCATGAGGGTCTTGGGGGAAACAAGAATACCCACTAAAACACCCAAAATGGGGCCCAAAAGGGCAACAAAAAGGTGAATGACACCCGGAATGTTCAGGATCACTGTAGCATCTGCCTCCTTTTAGGTTCTACGAACCGAGCTAAGACGCATTCTACGGGTAATCACCGATGGTCTCCTTACGATCACAAGGTGATTGGTGAAAATATCAGTAATCCGCAGAATTCAGACAGGAATGACAGACAGGTGCATGGTGGGAAGGCTGGAAAAGGGAATCCGACCCCCTCCGGTGGAAACAAAAATACTGGAGGCCCTGGCGGGTCCCAAGGCACAGGAAATCAGACTCCATCCGGCTCCGGTGGGCAGCCGAACGGCCAGAAAAATCCCAATAGCAACGCCGGAGGCGGAAATCGAAATCCAGGCCAAACCCCTCAATCCGGTACAAATAAGGGAAATGCTCCAGGATTCCAGGGTAAAGGTAAGGGAAATCCTTCGGGAACCCCTTTCTCTGGTAAGGGCAGAGGGCGTGGCGACGGTGGAGGTCCATCATCCGGCAGCCGTGGCCGTGGACGTGGAAAGGGCAACCATCGTGTGGATCAGGTCTCAGGTGCAGATCAGGTGTCCGATGCGGATCGAGATTACGCTGAAAATGCCTTGAATCCAGCAGATGATCCGCTCCAAGATGAGTGGGTCGACGAATCAGGGTGTGTTCATAATGTTAACGCAGCCACTGGAGGTCAGAACGCCTAGGGGAGCCAGGAAAATCGCCCCTCCCCAGGCGATTTCAGGCATGATCCCCAGATTCCTGATCGATCATTACTGGATATAGGGTCGCTTGTCTCCTCTCCCCTGGATCCGGCAGCGGATCCTTCTGTTGTAGTGGACGAGGTTGGTGTACAGTCCAAGCACAGGGCCCGTCAGTTTGTCACAAAGCTGTGGGTCTCTGATCGCAAAGGAAATTTCCACCTCGCCACTTGTTTGTGTGACAATGGATCAGAGGTAAATCTCCAATCCAATTCTTTCTTACCCGACGACTGCGTGTTTGAGTCGCCTCATCCTGTTACCCTCGAGGGAGTTTCTGGA
Source organism: Eutreptiella sp. 'Long Island Sound 2002' (assembly GCA_964036045.1). Taxonomy (NCBI): domain Eukaryota; phylum Euglenozoa; class Euglenophyceae; order Eutreptiales; family Eutreptiaceae; genus Eutreptiella; species Eutreptiella sp. 'Long Island Sound 2002'. Next base: position 83,450,355 of record OZ038378.1, read on the forward strand.
CATTCTCTCGCAGGTGGGCAACGCGGTTGTTATATATCAACTCATTTGGTCGCTCAAGACCTTTGGGAAGAAGGCAATGTGGAGGAAGTTATCCTTAAGGATGACTACTTCTATCGTGCCGACATAAAGTATGACCTTTACTTGGGCCATCCTTGGCTTAGCAAGAACAGGGTGGCGCCCGTAGGTCATCGGCGTTGTTTTTTGCTGGATTCAGGTCCCTTGGAGCGTCCTGAATTTCGTTTTTTGCACGCAGGGTTTAAAAGTGCAGAAGAATTTTTGAAGCGAAAGGTTACACCAAAATTTGGCGAAGATGTCACCATTGCAGAGGTGAATGGGAGTGCCGATTACTCCCGAGAGTTAGAATGTCTTCGTAGGGACTCCCAGCCACGACGCCCTTCGCGCTGGCACTCTTCATCCTACAGAGTTGTCGACAAATGGCGCGATACAATTTGTGAATATTTTTATGAACACCATTCCTTTTGGCCACAGTATGATGCCTTTGCTAACCGCGAGAACAAGCGCTTTGACAAGCACTTTCGCGACGCTTGGACCCATAAATGGGACAAGAAGTTATGGATTAATCCTCCGTTTCACTTAATCCAGCAGGTCATCCAAAAAATCAAGCAAGATAAAACCCAGGCGATTTTAGTTGTGCCCTTATGGGACGACAAGCCTTGGTTTCAGGAATTGCAAGACATTTGTGTAGATTACATCGAACTTCCCAGGAAGATTAAGCTGTATGCCAGGGACGACACAGGTCCCCTGCCACAGCGGTCCTGGAGTTCGCTTGCATTCCTGGTGGATGGAAAGCTTTCTGACTCTAATTCTGCTGATTCTGGTACTGATTCTTGTGTTGGGTCTGAATCTGAGGTTGAGCGTGGTACTGATGATGAATCTTTTTTTTCTGATTTTTGTCCGTCAGATACCCAAGGTGATCCAACGTCAAATGGATCCGCCTCGTCTCCCTCTTCCCCAATACGATCGACATCGAAAAGAATCTTCAGTGCACGGGCGAAGAAAAATTTTAAATCGCGCCGCAAATTCAGAGTTTTTTATGAAAAACCCCGTGTGGAAGCTTTCATAGATCCTTTCGAGGAGCTGGATCACGAAGAGAATCTCTGGAATGTCGACACTCGACCCACCTATCTTCAAGAGGCAGTTGATACGGACCTTTTTAGGGACCTGCGTAAGAAGATTCTTCCTGCCAAGGCCGAAGAAGTCGCCAAAGTTTTTTCGACAGTAATCCCTGGCGATCAGGTGGACACTGAGTTGTGTTCCAAGACAAGAGAAAAGATTTTTGAGGAACGGAAGGACACAACCCTTTCGGGGAAGTTGATCAAAGACCCCCCTGTCCCTGGGCAGTTCGGTGAAGCCTTCATCGAGCTTCGTGAAGGCTATAAGGCGAAGAAACAGCGTCCTTATGAGAACCATGGACACAAACATGAGATACTCAGAAAAATAATCGAGAGAAATCTCAGGGAATTTGGTTGGCTTGAGGGTTGTATGACCAGCGAATGGTGCTGTGCACCCTTCACAGTCCCGAAGCCGCCGCCTGCAGACCAGAACACTATTGATGGTTGGCGAATGGTTGTTGATTTTCGCAACCTCAACGCCGAAACCAAGGCGGATTCGCACCCCCTGCCCCTCATTGAGGAGGAAATCGCCAAGAGGGCAAGAGGTCGTTTGTTTTCTGTGCTGGATCTCCGTCACGGCTTTCACCAAATGCCGTTGAGGAAGGACAGCCGACCTCTCACCTGTATGTGCACGCCATGTGGCCCAGTCCAGTGGACGGTCATGCCCATGGGCCTGAAGAACGCCCCTTCGTTTTTTCAAAGAATGATGGAGGATGTGCTTTTTACAGCTCATCCTGAGCTTCGTGCCTTCGTGAGTGTGTACATAGATGACATAATCATCGCGACAGAGGGGGAGGGACTGACCGAAGCTGAGCTGGTGGCCCTACATGAAAAGCAGCTGAACCAGGTTTTGGACATTCTTGATGCCAATCAGCTGATTTGTGGGCCAAAGAAGGGAAAATTATTTTTAAAATCAGTCGAATTTTGTGGTTCCCTCCTTGAGAATGGCACCCGACGACCCAGTCCAGGGAAGCTCGTCGCTATTCAGAAGTGGAAGCGCCCTGAGACGATCACGGAATTGAGAGGATTCCTGGGTTGTTGCAATTTTTACCACACTTTTGTGCCGAATTATGCCAAATTTGCTGCCCCCCTCACTGAATTATTGAAGGTAGGGAGAGATGCGGGCAAGGCAGGTTCAAAGGTTCGTGTAAAGTGGACTGACGAGTGCGAGGAGGCCTTCCATCACTTGAAGGCGGCCCTCTGCGAAGTCGCCACGTTGCATGTGCCGCAATTTGACCGACCCTTCTACATAAGAACCGACGCTTCTAGGTACGCGATCGGAGCTGTCCTTGAACAGGTTGATGAAGCCACAGGTGATCATTACCCTCTTGCATTTTGGTCTCGGAAGCTAGCCCCACGCCAAATGCAATGGTCGCCGCGTGAGCAAGAAACCTACGCCATAATCTGTGCTTTGAAAAAGTACCAATCGTGGGTTGGCACCAATCGAGTCGAGGTCCTGACGGATCATCGATCTCTGGAGTATTGGGCCACCGAACACATTGATACTGTCGCGAGCCCAGCGGGTCGACGGGCCAGATGGCACGAATTTCTCAGTCTGTTTGACCTCCATGTGTCGTATTTGCCTGGAAAACACAACACGGTAGCGGATGCTCTGAGCCGATGGGCTTACCCCGCTTCAGAGGGGCTGCAAAGTACCAACATCCATGGTACGGAGCAGGACCGCCACGTCGTAATCGAGTGGGATCAAGAGGAAAAAAAGCTCATTCGACGTGAATGCATGCAATGCACTGTTAAACAGCACGCATGCCCGTGTCACGACATCACGGCCTTCTCAGATCCGGCGCATGCCCATGAGATCTGCACCAAATCACTGAAAGTCGTGGAAAAAGTCACCGATCCCTCCTCAGGGAGTGTGAAACGGTTTGACTATACCCGACGTGTAAGTGGATTTCGGTTGATTCAGGGCATTAAGCGTCGAGATCCGGCCAAAACTCCACCCCTGCCCAAAGATTCCCTGCTCATCCGTGACTGGACGTCCGATTATCTGCATGATTCCATGTTTAAAGAGGTCTTTGAGAATCTCAAATCCAAAGATGCTCACAAGGATGGAATTTTTGCTGAATATTCGTTGGATGGGGGGAAGCTGTGGATGGAGGGTAAATTGTGCGTACCAGACGCCCTGGCCCCCTGAGTGTTAAACTGGTGGCACAAATGGGAGTCCCCCCACGCACATGGCCGTAGATTATGGTCGATGATTAAACATACGTTGTTCGGCTCACGGCTATATACTCATTGCATGAAAGTAGCCGCCGGATGTGCCCAATGTGCTGTCTCGACGCCCCCCAGCGCGAAGAAGCACGGCCATCTGAGGCCACACCCTATTCCGGAGCGCCTCTTTAACAGAGTCACCAGTGATTTCTTCTATCTCGGTGAACTCGACGACGAAGAGTGCCATTGGACCAACAAAAAAGTCAATGGTGTGCTCCTTATTCAGTGCCGTCATTCCGGCTATATTCAGGTGTTGCCTTGTAACATCGAGTCGATGACTGGCAAGGCTGCCGCCAAATGGTGCGCGCAGACCTGGATGGGAGGTTGGGACGTCCCATCCGAGGTGGTTACGGACTCAGGCAAAGAGTACACCTCCGAATGGTGGAGAGAATTATGTGCTCGCCTTGGAATCCACCACCTGAGATGTGAAATACACGCGCATCGAGCGCTGCCTGGCGAAAGAGCCGGCCGCTCTATTATAAATATGCTTCGTAAGGAGCTCGCGAGTGAAAAGGATTTCCATTGGCTTGAAGTTCTCTTCGCATTGCTTCGCCGTTACCACAACACGCCTTTGTACCATGGCCTTTCTCGAAATGAAATTGTCTTTGGACGAAAGAAGTGTTGGTGGAACATGCCGTTGAATAATCCTCGCCCTTGTAAAGATGCTTCGTTGTTTTTGGACGACGTCCAACGAGCAGATAAAACTGTCTCGAAATTAATTGATAAGCATCAAGCTGACTGGCTTTGGGTCCAGAATAAAGGCCGAAAAAACCCCCACAATTTTGAAGTCGATGATGGAGTTTGGCTTCGAAAATCCGAAACCACCCTGGACGGAGATGACAAGCTTCTTCCCTTGTGGGAGGGGCCATTCGCTGTTACAGCGCGTCTAGGTGAGAACAGGTGGAGGATTCGTGTGGATGTCAGCAGGGAAATTGACGTTTCGGGCGATCGCCTCAAGAGAGAGATCCCCTCCCCCAAGGATCGGGTTAAACCCCTTTTTTGGACTTCGAAATTTTTGTCCGATCGGGTCATCGAAGGGGGGAAGTACGAACTCAAGAGGATTGTAGAGGCAAGACGTGACGCGAAGGGCAAATGGGAATTTCTATGTGAGTGGAGGGGGTTTGATTCCAGTCACAACAACTGGGAACCAGCCCATTCTTTTGTCCATGGGTACACCAAGGGGTTCATCGACTTCCTCAAGAAGCACCCCGAAACTGGCGTACTCCTGACAGACTGTCTGTCGAAACCAGACAGACAAGTGGAGAGCGACGGAAAAAGACCTGTGGTGAATCGAGATCCAGCCTTTTACGGCCCTCAGCAGCCACATTCCAGGGCTGATCCGTCGATCCCCCCTCCTGCGGTCAGGCCAGCCCAGGAGCCAAATGAGGACCAAGCTTCGAGTTTGGCCGCTGATTTGCAGCGCCCAAGCCGTACGAGGGCCCGACCAGACAGGTTGGTGGTCACATGTATTCGTGCTTGGCCGAATTCAGGGAGATCCGTCGTGACTTGAGTCGCCGGCGCCCTAGATTGGCTAACAGTCGTCTAGTCCAGGGCGTCATGGCACTCGTCGCTAGGGCTCAAGGGTGTAGGTTCGAAACCCTTGCATGTCCAACTCCTACAAAAGCTCCAGCCTCGCCCCGTCGACCACTTATTCCAATGTGAGTGTTCTGACGACTTGAAAAAACCACATTCTGCTCAATCCACTGTTCATTCTTCCTGATTTCGAAATGATGTGGAGAACTGCGAATGTTTGATAATTTGACGTCAATCAACCTTTCTTTGGTCTCCGTTCGGCAGACAAGGCGTAGATACGCTGCCGAAAGCCACGGAGTGTGCTGCCGTGTTCAGAAAAAACCAAACTCAGGCTTAATTCAGGCAGATTCGGGGTAATCTTGTCTCTGTTGGTCTGTGCATTTTTGGAATTTGGCAACTCGTGCAGATGGAAGCAAATGTACATAGTAAAAACACCGGCCGGTGACATTCACCCCTACAGGCACCCCCTGTAGTACTGGCTGCCCCAGTTGCGACGCCAGGAACTCAGATCTTACCTTCATTTGCCGTGATGCTGAAGCCAAAGTCCAGATTCAGATCCAGATTCCTTGAATTTACCTTGAAATCCTCAGGTTTGTCCATCATTCTGCCACTGTTGCACGAAACCCAGACGTCAATTGTTCAGACAACCTTCAGATAGGAGCTCTAGGGACTTCTAACAGCAACCTCTGAAGTCCGTAAGCTTCGTTGTATTTTTGGCACACGCCAATGTGAGCTCAATCCGACCTGAAACTGTCGAAAATGGTGAATCCAAGTGTCTTGTGGGACTCAATCGAAAGATGGGCCTTGTCCAAGTCGATTGACACCGCCGCCACTGTAAATAAAGGACTATGCGGTGTCTCTCAGTTATATACTGTCAGTAAAGCGCCTCCAGCGAACCTTCGGCGCGTTACATGCCAAGGATCCAGGGCTATCATGTCCCATCATGATGCATCATCACATGATCCACATTTTGATGGAATCTGTTGGATGCTCGCGAACCAACGTGCCGGAAAGCACAATTGAGCTGAATAAACGACAATATATATTAACTCTAGTCTAAACGAAAGTGTTTGTAGTTTCAGTTCTAGACATTCCGCTTCATTTCACTTTCATCTTAGGGAATTTGCTGATTTTAGGACAATTTAGGTTGATTTCCTTGTCATCTCTTCTCATTCCTCGAAGATCTGCTTACGGCTTTGCCTAATTTCGTTGACGCTGATGTTTTTCTGTACACTTAGGGCCTGCAGACTTCATTTGTAATTGTTTTCCCTCTCTGTGATTGTTTCATCGCCTTCATCTCTGCTCAAATTGAATCTCAATCTTGCTGAATCTTGTGATCATCCACTAGATGCGCCAAATCTGAAGCACATGCTGCACTTTTCAGAACGAGAAAAGCGGGAGTAACACGATGTAGAGTTCGGCGAGGACACCGTAGCGTGCCCGCGACAGCTAAACTGTGCCAGAGCGCTGAGATGTCACTCCATTTCTTGATTCCCCCACTCAATCCACCAATAATCTACCTCATTCTCAACCAATGCATGGTTTGGTATCGATTCTCGATACGTTTACATGCGTTTTAGCCCTTGACCTACTGTTTTACTGCACGGAGGACTGTTCGTCACTCCTCATTCTGTCTCATTTCAGGTTCATCCATCCTGATTCAGCGCCAATTCAGCCCAAATCAGGTCAGATCAAGCAGATTTCGCCCCATCGAGGCTACATTTCTATTCTTTTCTGGGACTTACCCGCACTACGTTCTTCGTTGACGTAGCGACACACCCCAGTGTGTTTTTGGAGGGGGAGTGTAAGTGCGGCTAACCCCCATCTGCTCAGATTTTCACAGATCTGCCCCAGATTGACTACATTTTGGTCATTTTCTCTGCTTCGGCGGAATCGCCGCCTCGCAGCTCAGTCTCAGGATCAGAACCTATATATTTCTGATATGCCGGATCTGATTCCGCGGTCCATTCTCCGTAAATCCGCCGCGTTCCGATCATTTACCTGGAATCGCCATTTGCCGCTGACACGCGCTCGCGGGCCAGATCGGCCAAATATTTTTCACAATCGGATTTATATAAATCTTTTCAGATAGTTTTGGACACTCAGATGTACTTAGAATAATCCGCATCAATTTTCTTCATAGACTGGGATTTTCTGCCGGATAACAATCAACATGGATCTTGCTTCCGTTGTTGCTGCTCTCGCCTCCGTTGGTGTCCGTGTATCCGGTTCTAGCCCCAACAGCAGCGGTCAGGTCGACTCCTCGCGTGCCTGCCCCACTGGTCTTGCCGGCCCCGAGCCCTCCGGCACCTTCCACGACCCAGGGCAGCACTTTCACAGGAGAGGCACATCAAAAACACAGTGCTGAAAACAGTATAAAACCTTCTTACCATTCTCAATGCGTTTTGAACCTTTCGGGGAGCCTCTAGTACCCAAACCTCTAAACGGAAGCTGATTTCACTAACCAAAACCAAATACAAGTATTTTGGCGCAAAAATTACATAGTTTGGTTGAATGCACGACACCAAGGCACATCTAAGCAAGGAAATGAAGTTTAATTGCAATCATTATTTACCCATACCATTCTCAATGCGTTTTTAACCTTTTGGGGAGCACTCTAGTACCCTAACCTCTAGACGGAAGCTGATTTCTAAAGAAGGTCCCTGCTGTGCCCTAAAGAAGGTACCAGGACCGGCCCCTGCTGTGCCCCTTCCGCCTGTAATCCCTGCTGACTTGCTCCGGATCAGCGCTTGCATTTCTCAAAGTCCAGGGTCCAAAATCCAAAAATATAGAAAATACAATCCTCCTTCAACCCTGAACAGCAACCAGATCCCACAAGTATAGCAATAACCCAATCCACAATCCAATACACGCTGCGGGCTTCCGTTCAGCAAACCGGTCGTCCCACGGTGGCGGGCATGTACAAGAATTGAACCAAGGAGGAAAGCCCTGAAATTGGCATATGAACACAAATAAAGCAAAGTTGGGGAAAGAGGTAAACATACACATTCACAGCCATAAACCCCTCATTCCCTGGACTCAAGACCTTCCCTTGACTCACCAACATATTGCCCTGAACCAGGTCAAATGAGATGGCTGAATGCCATGTGTCAGAAGTCACTACATAAACCCCAAAAATGTGTTCACTCCCAAGCCTATAAATCCTAGCCCAATAGGGGAGGTGGCGTGTCATGGCCTAGAGTGGCACTCAGGACCATATTCTACCCTGACATAACCTTGGTTGGACTTGGAGTCGAATGGGCTTGGAGAACTGTCCCATGAAGATGACCTCACAACATGGCAAAGTCAGGCAAATCACACCATAATGCCCAAAATTCAATTATATACTCAAAAATGCATACGGCAAATATTCAACTGCTCCATGCATGTGTCAAACCGGAAAGTAGTATACAAGGGTGATATAGACCAAAGGTCCATGCCCAAGAATATCCCATCATTGGCTCCGAAACCCCTCCGGTTATGTACATGACATGCTTCACAAGTCAGCTCATGAGTTTGAGACCTAATTTCGTGAGGCCTCGTGTGCCGAGCCAAAGTGACCATGTGATCCGGCATACGGTGAGGTACAACACCGAAGCATATGCCAACATATAAGCAACATATCATAGTTCACGGATCTCTAGGCACTTTACTGTTAGCCGACCAGTTGAGCACATAAAACACAAAAAGGAGCATAAAATGAGGTCAAAAACATGCAAATAATGCCAAATTCAAGATAATTACAATAGTATATAACTTCGCTCACCCATGGTGTCAACCTATGACTCAATACACAATTGCTTGGGACCATTTGCAAGCAATCCCCCCACTTGGATCCCCATATGGACGCATAGGGACACCTTCGAACCTCCTCCCAACACGCACCATGAAAATGGGAAAATTGATATTGGCGCCTGTGGGTCGCTCCGTAATGTAATGGGATTACCCAGAGTGACTATTTTCCCCGTGGAATCTTTCCTGGTGTAGGCACAAACCTTCAGCTTCTCGATCCCATTCCAAATCCGTGATCACATGCAATCCCAAGAAACATCGGAACCATTACGAAATTTCATCCTGTAATTCTGTGATAAAACACATTAGTTTTATAATAAAATTCCATTGCGATTCAATGCGAATCACATTCACAAATCACAGATTAAATGCGCATGCGCTGCGATGCAGCTGAGTTCCACTACATGACGAACCCTTTACTGATGAACTCTGACCCTTCATCGGGGTTTCCGCCAAAATATCTGTAAATAACAGTTAATCATTCGGTTACCGCAAAATCGCGAGCCAACTGCCAGTCGCCGATACATTGACCATCAGAACGGAAGGCTGAAAAATTACGGAAACATTATGATAAAAAAACCCTGTTGATTCCTGATATTCTGATATATAGATCTCCGCTGGCGGTGCCTCAGTACTGAATATGGCCGCTCATAGCCGGAATGGCCAAACCTATCACACTATCACATCGGGTTAGGTCAGGTGGATGGGAGAGTATGATATCAGCCAATGGCGGCTTGCCGGCACATAGATACACACCCCAAGTGACCCAAAGATGGCCACCGGGGTCCGAACCGGCTTCACCCCCCTTCTCAGAGCGTTGTTACCGCTCGGAATTCATTGAAGAGAGGACGGGAGGACCCCAATGGGCTCCAACCCCCCCCCCATGTCCCAAGGACACATGGAGGCCCCTCACACGTCGTAGGCGTCCCCCACGCCCCAAGGAAGGGGTGAGGACACTGACAATCGATGCCCTACGCCATATCCGGTCTCCTCTTGATCTACAACGTGGACCAAGGGGATCAAAGATAGAGAAACGTCGTCGATCGCTCTAAATACGTATACCACGATGAAATATATATGTGGAGATCGAGTGAAGGGGGTATATGGCCAATCAAGGCCCAAAAATCCCCGGATGAACGCCCTCACCCGTCTCCCAAGCACACAAACAAACAAAGATGCCAAGGGGGATCCATTACGGTGCTACTGCAGCCACCAGATTGGCCAACACGTCCTTGACATCCAAAGAAATGCTCTTTTTCTTCAGGTAGTCCATCCAGACTGTGGTGTACCTCGGCACGAAACTGCTCGGAGGCGCACACGAATCCCTGGATGCGGCCAATCCCTTCCAACGAACTTTATAAAGACTACCCCCAGGCGTCCCCGGGTCCGGTTTGTCCGCCAGGATCCTCTCGGCCCCGAAGTCGTCGTCCTCACCCTCGTCGTCCGAGTCCACATCGCCGGCCGTGAACTCGAAGGTGACGGGACGTCCGCTGAGGTCTGGTGCTCGGGGACGAAGCTGGGTGTGGTCGCGGTCCAGGATCTTGTTATCCCCCACACGAACCGCATACACATCCTGCCCGACCTACCGCACGATTACCCCCGGCACATACCAAGATGCCTGCTGATGCCTGGACAGGACATCCTTCTGGTGCCCCTCCACCCACACGGTGCCTTGGAGAGCATACTTCTGGACCTTTCCCTGCTTGAAGTACTTGGCCCTCTTGTCATGCTCGTCCTGAAGTGCCTTGCACACCTTGGCCGCCGTGTCGTCCGCCTCAGCCATCATAGCGTTCGCATCCCGGGCCACTTTGCCATGGTTCAACCACGGGAGAGTGCGTGACACTCGATCCCGTAGGAACAGGATACGATGGGGCGACAGTCCAGTGGGTCCCGGACGGTCGTGACACGCTTGGAGTACCCTCCACAGCGAATTATACCAATTCCGGCCCGGTTCGTCGATGTGCAGCTGGCGGAACTTCTCGAACATCTGCCGCCTGGCCACCTCAGCTCAGCCATTCGACCGGCTGTGGTACGCCACGGTCTTGGCGTGCCGAATACCCGTGTGCTTGCACATCGTCTTGAACCACGTCCCCACAAACTGACTGCCCCGATCGCTGCAGATGACAGCCGGGACATCAAAAATCGTCAGCCAATGCCTGATCATGGCATTAGCGACGGTCTTGGCCTGCAGCCCCACTCCATGCTTGTCCTTCTTGTCCTTCTTCTTGGACTTCTTGCCAGGGACCGCCACGATATACCCACTGTGCCTATCCACCGCCAGGATGACACAGTCGTAGGTCTCTCCTTCCACATTGACCTCAGGCATGGCGAATACATCCATGGCCACGGACCGCATAGGGGCCTCCAGTATAGCCGTGTACACCGGGTTGCCCGCTGTGGAGTGGTTGGGGCTCTTCGTGGCCCGACACACGGCGCAATTGCTGCAGTACTTGTCCAGGATGGCGTAGTACCCCGGTGGGAACTTGAAGCGCCACTCCAGGTCCTGCTGCATCTTGTCCCGACCAGGATGCATGAGCTGGGCGTTGTGCCAGTGGTCAATGAGTTCCTCCACTCGGTTCTCAGGGACCAGTAGCTTGTCCTTGAGGAACAGTTTGTCCCCATCCTCGGTCAAGCCCTCAGGCCACTCGTCGTCCGACGGGGCGCTCACGGCATTCCAGTACTTGCTCCAGTGCTCGGATCCCGCGTAGTCATCCGACCGGTCCTCTGTGAGCACCGACCTGACTAGCTCTACAGGGGCCACCATCCATTGCTCGAGGGTTTCCTCTCGAATAGCTTGGACGCGGGCACCCCGGAACTTGGCCAGGTCCGTACGGTTTGCCATCACCACAAAGCATTTGATTTCCTCTTGCTCCATGGCCTTCTCCATCTCGATGATGCGCTTGGCCTCCTCGGTCTCCTCGGCGTCTCCATGGCTGGATATGTCCATCCAAGCCTTGCCCGCGGGGTAGGCCCACCGACTGAGGCAATCTGCCACAGTGTTGTCCTTCCCCGGGACGTATACGACGCTGAGGTCGAACTTGGCGAACGTCTCATGCCATCGGGCCCTCCTTGCCGCCGGTCCCGAGGGGGTGTCCACGTGCTCCTTGTGCCAGCTCTGCAAGGACTCATGGTCAGTACATACCACCACCGGTTGCAATCCGATGTGGCCAGACCACTTCCTGAGCGCACAGACAATGGCGTGCGTCTCCTTCTCCCTCGCGGTCCAGGTTCGAAGTTGGCCCTCGGCCAGGATTCTACTCCAAAATGCCACGGGTACGTGTGACCCGTCGTCCCGGATCTGCTCGAGGACTGCCCCTACAGCATAGTCCGAGGCGTCCGTCCGTAGCACGAATCCCTTGTCCGGGTCCACCAAGAACAGCCCCAGCTGCCCCAGGAGTCGCTCCTTCAGGCGGCTGAACGCATCTTCGGCCTCAGGGGTCCAGGCAAGCTTCTTTTTGCTACCCTTCCGGCCATCGAACTTGCCCACTTGCAGCATCTTGTGCAGCGGCCCCGACAGTTCTGCATACATTCGGACATAGCCCGAATAGTAGTTGCAGAACCCCATGAAGGATCGGAGTTCGCTGATGGTCTGGGGCTTTTCCCAGTGGTGCAGCGACGCCAGCTTCCCAGGCGTGGGACGGCGTTGCCCGTGACCAACCACGTGACCCGCGAACTCCACTTCCTTCACGAAGAGTGAGGCTTTGGTGGGCTCGCACACCATGTTGTGCTTGTCCAGCTCACTGAGCACTCGGCGCAGATCCTTCTCATGCGCATCGATGAGCTCGTCCTCAGTCATGTTCTCCGTGCCAGACCCGATAATGATGTCATCCACGAAGGGATCGGCACAATCCCGGACTGGACCGAGTAGGTCCTCCATCATGCGCTGGAAAGCAGTGTTGCCATTCTTGGCGCCCATAGGCACCACTTTCCACTGCATGGGCCCCAGCGGCGTCGACATCGCTGTGCAGGGCCTGGAGTCCGGATGTAGCGGCATCTGGTGATAGCCGTGTTTCAGGTCTAACACCGTGAAGATCCGCTTTTTCTGTTGTTTCTGGAGGATGGAGTCAATCAGGGGAAGCGAGTACGAGTCGTGCTCGGTCTGCTCGTTCAAACCTCTGTAATCAACCACCAACCTCCACTCGCCCTTCTCCTTCTTGGGCACGATGAAGGCTGGGCTGGCCCACTCACTGTCGGAGGGTTCGATCCATCCCCGCTCAATGAACTCGGCCAACAGCTTCTTCATGGCCTCGGCCCGATCGCCCTGAAGTTGGTACTCCCGATTCCGATAGATCTTGGGGTTCGGCTTCAGCTTGATCTTCGCTGTGCCAAACCTCCCACGATCTGGAGGGTTCTTGTTGGCGACGCCACTGAATAGCCGCGGATAGGCGTTGATCAGCCTCTCCTTCAGCTCGGCGACCTTCGGGTTCTCCTGGGCCTCTTCAGCCGCTTGCTTCGGTATCGATACGACCGACCGCACTGCGGTATAGGCCTCTTCCGGGTCCGAATCCGACTTCTCCTCGTCCGATATGCCGTCTTCATCGTCGTGGGGTGCACTTCCCACCGATAATCTTCGGAAATTTGCGGCGTCGGGCTGGTTACTGTCGCTATCGGCCCCCATTCTTGGAAAATCCCACGTCAGCGGGTCAGACCCAACCGGACCATCGTATTGGTCCGCGATGTGATCCATGACCCTCGCCACGAACTCATCCTTCTCGTACTTGCCGGTGACCAACATCTTGTCATCCCACCAATGCGGAGATGTGACCATGGCCCGCCTCTTCTTGGCTGCCACACGGTCGTGCATCCCCATCGGCATGTAGTTGACGACGTCGTCGATCTCGGCATGGGACAGGACGTCAATGCCATCAATTGGCTGATCCGTCCCCTCCTTGGGTTCAAACATGACCTTCATGGGCACCGCCTCCACCCTACGGATGAATGCTTCATCACCCGTGGGCTGGGCTTGCGCCCCATCCACCAGGAAAGCCTTGGTACCCCACGCTTGACCCGGGGAGGGCATTGATACACCCTTGGCGTCGATGAACAACTCCTCCTCTGGCCCGAATGACATCTCGTTCAGGGTGATGGAGTCCAGCGTCGACTTGAGACCCTCCAGCGGACATGGGGTGGATCCTATGCCGGTTATGACCAGGATCTTCTTCGCCCTATCCGCGACGATCTTCTCCACCGTACGTCTGGTGTTATCCAGGGAGCCATGCCAATACATGGGCCCCCACTCCTTCAAACCCCAATGCCTGTGCCAGGCTGAGTCTCCTCGATGCCAATGCCTCCTACACTTCCGCAAAAGTGGGGCATCCCGGGAAGCGAAGACGTCCGTCTCGGGCGCTTCGGCCCCCAGCGTCTGGATCATCCTGGCATACACCTGCGGCGCCATTCCATACTCCGTGAGCTGAACTCCACGGTCTCCTCTGGACTTGGCACCCACAGCTTGCACCGCTTGGACGATCCGATCCTCTTCCTCAGCATTCCATTCGGATGATCCGCATGCATAGTCCGTGGACAGCCATGTGAGGCATTCATCATCCTCCCGGACCAGCGGTGCACGATGGGGAAGGGCTCCAATGGCGTTTGCCACCATGAAGTCATACCCCATGATCATATCCCAATCTGTAATGTCGGCCACATAGAAGTTCCCGGATAGAGTGCTTCTCTTCGCCAGATCAGGGCGGTTCAAACGCTCATGTTCCCAGAATTCCATACTGATAGTGGCCTCATGGGTGCCCCCACCCATGATCTCTCCGTTGGCGACCTTCAGGCGGACCGGTCTCCGGCTGGGCTGCAGGAGTTCCTCCTTGAACAACCCTCTCCGGACCAGGCTCACCTGGGCACCCGTATCCACCAACACATCCACCACCTTTTCCTCTTGTCCGCACCGTACTCGCACTTTCAAGGGCAACTGCCGCTCGTCGCCACGAGGTGTATGGACGACTCTCACGGCATGCAACTCTAGCACGTCCGGGTGCATCAGGACTTCAAGGGTATGGTCACGGATGGTGTAGATCTTGGGTTGGTCCTGCCCGTCCACGGGGCTCTCCGTGGTCGCTCCTTCCTTCTTGCCATGTCCCGTACCCACATGTACTTCCCTTGGCAGGGCGCTCCAGGGGTTGGGAGTGGCGAAGCTCAGTGGTTTTGGCTCTTCCGGAGCCTTCTTCGGCACCCGATGTGCCTCTGATTCCTCAGGGATTCCACTGATTTTCGGAGGAGAGACCTCCGAGGTCCCACTCCCGTGGGGGCTCCTCTAGACTTGACTTCCCGCAGCCCCTTCCGGCTGCGATCCGCCAGGACTTCGTCCACCACGTTGCTGGGCTTTGAGTTCCTCCAACGTCCTCAACATGTCCTCAGCAACTTCCTCGATCGACCTCACTCGTCGGTCTTGGCCAGGTCCGCCACCATAGCCTCTTCCTCCGCCTTTTCCTTGGCCTTTGCCTTGGCCTTTTCCCCCGTCTCCGCCCTTCGCCTTCCAATCGGAAATCCGCTGCTCCTTGGGCTTCTTCTCGGGGTGAGCGGCGAAGTAGACCTTCTTGTCCGCCTCATACACCTTGCAATGACGGTGGTCATGTGCATGGTTGTTTCCCTTGCCATAACAGACCCAGCACCCGTCGTGCTGAGACCTGTACTCCCGGAACGAGAGCGGTGGGTTCCCGATCCTCCTTGGCTCTTTGCCCTTCTTGGGTCCCACCCGGCTCCATCTGGACCGATCCTGCCCATGGTCCCTCACGTTGTGCGCCACAAACGCGAAGAAATGGGCCTCCTCGTGATCCTCCCGGGACCAGTGGTCTTGGCCACTTCCACTACCATCCTCCGCGGAGTTGGCCGTGTCCTCCTGGATCTCCCGATGATGGCGGTCTTCCCGGTGGCCTCGTTGTCCATGACCATGTCGATCCTGCACGTGGGCCTCGTTCTTCGCATTGAGCTTCAACGCCACCGTGATGTACTTCACGATCTCGTCCAGGCTCATGCGGGCGAAGATGACCTGCATCCTCAGCGGCTCCCCGCGCCTCCACTCCACGCTGTTGAGGCGCAGCAACCTTTGCCCCATGGAGTCTCCAAATACCTCCACGTACACGACGTTCTTCAGTTCCAACATCCGGTTGGGCTCGCCCAGGTTCCTCCTGAAGAACTCCATGATACCCGCATGGGTATCCTCCGCCGCCATGATCCTCACCGCCACGCGCTTCTTCGCTCTCTTCTTTTCCTCGTCCTCCACTCTCCTCTTCCAGTGGCCGGGGAGGAATTCGCTCAGCAGGTGGCGGATCTCGCTGGACTCGTTCCAGTCCTCCACCAGCTTGAGGCTCCGTCGGTACTTCCGCAGGTACCGGTTCCACTCCCGGACCCGCAACTCACCGCGGTCCAGCTGCAGCGGGATGGACCACAAATCCTCCAGCTTCTGGTTCGGAGCGTCCACCCGCTCCTCATCCTCCAACCACTGGAGGCAGGCCTGCTCCGTACGGATCAGTCCTTCCCGGATCTGATCCCGCAGCTCCTCCTTCAGGTCCTGCGCCAGCCGGTGTGGGAACGTCCGGCATACCCACTTGTCCCGCGGCGCTCCCCGCATCTCACCGACGACCTCCTCGGCAAAGTCCTCCCAATCCAGGATGAAGTCATCCAGGTTGGAGGGGTTGCCATCGTAGTAGGGGATTTTGATTCCCCTGAGGTCGTCAATCCTGATGGCGTCTCCGACGTCCCCAGCCACCACTCCACCGAGACGAATACCACCTGTGGCCGGGGTGTGTGAGTACACTCCCCGTACATCCCTCTCCTCCATGGAGTGCGGTCCAGTTGGGCCTGAACCCATGGGGTTTGGAATGCGGGAAGGACTTGCTCCATTAGCCATCCATATCCCCGTATTGAGGTCCTTCGCCCACAGGTTTCTGCCTGGATGACCTCGACCATGTCCGTCGGCGCTTCCCATGGTTCGCCCCTGCATGCTCTGGCTCTGGATCTCCTCTTCCGCATAAACTGCATGGGCAGTCGTAGTGATCGGTAGATCCTGGGCTGCGTGGGACATCAGTACCGTCAGGCTCCTCGGGTCCGTGGTTACGTGCCCTTCCCGCATGGACCCAGCCGGTGCCGTGTGTTCCCCGAGCATTGTGGATTCGCTGAACATGGGAACAAACGGCAGCGCACCCGGGTCAACACGCGGAGGAGCGTAGGGTGCCTCTGCAGGGCCGCCGATGGGTTTATCCATGGCGCTCCTGAGGGTCTTAACCCGCTCCACCAGCTCTGCCGCTGCCGGCTTTGCCGGGGGCTCCAGATCCGAGGCGAGGGGCTGTATTTCCTCTAGCCTTTTCAGGCGTCCCGACATGTCCTCCACCAGGTGGAGGAGGCTGTCCACCAATCGCTGCTGCTTCTGCAGGGCCAGCTCCAGATTCTCCCGGTACCGGGCCTGATCCGCTCGCAGCTCCGTCATGTCTCTCTCCACGACCGACTGGTCATCCAGGATCCCGGCGACGTCCGCCTCTAGGCCGTCCTTCGCGTTGTGCAGGCTGTCGAGGCGATGCACGATGGCGTCCATCCCCATCTTTGGGTACTTGCCCATGAGGAATGACAGGTGCTCGCAGTGGCACTCAGTGTGCTTTCCACCTGATCCAGCGCATCCCGCGGTTCCCGGCGCCTCGGACTCATCGCCCATGGGCGTATCGCCTATGGCGTCCATCTCTGGTCCCGTATGCCGGGGCACAGGTGCCGTCCTGGCCCTAGCTGGCCTCTCCAAGCCCTCGGCGTCGTGCTTCAGGGCGGGCTCGGGGGCCGTATGCGCCCTGGCGGTCGGCGCGGACATCTCCTCCGACTCCGAGGGAAAGCAAGTCCGATAGCCATCGGAGTGCCCCTCGGATTCCCACAGCCTGACCGGGCTGGGGTCCGTATCCATAGCCCCGGCGTCCCCTACCGCGGGCTTGGGTGACCCGCGCTTCCGGTAGTGCCGGGCCCGTCCTCCACTGCTGCCTGAATGGCAGGCCTCCTCAGAGTCCTCCGCGGCGGAGCGGAGGTTGCATGCCTTTCGGCAGCGACGCTCACACATGGAGACCAGGTCCTCCATGTCAAGTCCTCCTCTTCCCGAACGTCGTACTTCTCTTCGGGCTTCCACTTCCGGCGTGGTCTCCACCGAGGCCACAATACGCACCCGGGGCGTACTTGGGCAGGGCTCATAAGGGCCCAAGTCCCCGGGTCGGCGGTAGGTAGGGGCAGCAGGTACGCCTCTGCTACCATAAAGAAGGTCCCTACCAGGACGGGCCCCTGCTGTGCCCCTTCCGCCTGTAATCCCTGCTCACTTGCTCCGGATCAGCGCTTGCATTTCTCAAAGTCCAGGGTCCAAAATCAAAAAATATAGAAAATACAATCCTCCTTCAACCCTGAACAGCAACCAGATCCCACAAGTATAGCAATAACCCAATCCACAATCCAATACACGCTGCGGATTTCCGTTCAGCACACGGGTCGTCCCACGGTGGCGGGCATGTACAAGAATTGCACCAAGGAGGAAAGCCCTGAAATTGGCATATGAACACAAATAAAGCAAAGTTGGGGAAAGAGGTAAACATACACATTCACAGCCATAAACCCCTCATTCCCTGGACTCAAGACCTTCCCTTGACTCACCAACATATTGCCCTGAACCAGGTCAAATGAGATGGCTGAATGCCATGTGTCAAAAGTCACTACATAAACCCCAAAAATGTGTTCACTCCCAAGCCTATAAATCCTAGCCCAATAGGGGAGGTGGCGTGTCATGGCCTAGAGTGGCACTCAGGACCATACCCTACCCTGACATAACCTTGGTTGGACTTGGAGTCGAATGGGCTTGGAGAACTGTCCCATGAAGATGACCTCACAACATGGCAAAGTCAGGCAAATCACACCATAATGCCCAAAATTCAATTATATACTCAAAAATGCATACGGCAAATATTCAAATGCTCCATGCATGTGTCAAACCGGAAAGTAGTATACAAGGGTGATATAGACCAAAGGTCCATGCTCAAGAATATTCCATCATTGGCTCCGAAACCCCTCCGGTTATGTACATGACATGCTTCACAAGTCAGCTCATGAGTTTGAGACCTAATTTCGTGAGGCCTCGTGTGCCAAGCCAAAGTGACCATGTGATCCGGCATATGGTGAGGTACAACACCGAAGCATATGCCAACATAAAAGCAACATACCATAGTTCAGGTATCTCTGGGCACTTTACTGTTAGCCAACCAGTTGAGCACATAAAACACAAAAAGGAGCATAAAATGAGGTCAAAAACATGCAAATAATGCCAAATTCAACATGATTACAATAGTATATAACTTCGCTGACCCATGGTGTCAACCTATGACTCAAAACACAATTGCTTGGGACCATGTGCAAGCAATCCCCCCACTTGGATACCCATATGGACGCATAGGGACACCTTCGAACCTCCTCCCAACACTCACCATGAAAATGGGAAAATTGATATTGGCGCCTGTGGGTCGCTCCGTAAGCCCTCCCACATGCACTATATGAGCGGTAGACTTAGTCTAGCGCTATGGAGTTCACCATTGGGACATGGGCGAAGCCCTTGCCACGTATGACTCCATATATCTTCCTACAAACGGAAATATATAACATGGGCGTGAGCATATCGAAGCACATACCATGCATATAACACATACCCTCAAAAAGTGGCTCCCACCATGATATGCCATGACCCTCCATGGACATAACTTCACGTTAAAAATACGTAGGAACCCAAGGAAAGTTGCTATGTAACTCCAACACTCATGCGGTACACTCGAACGTCGCATTAAAATATTCGGTTGCACGGTCCAAGAGTTATATATCACTTTCTACCCTCTTGACCATTATCCCTTGCTATACCAGGCATGTGTACACACCAAAGGCGTTTGATGCTTTCTAAATTAAGTTGAGACCAATGCGGTTCCAACCCAATTCTCGAAATTGAGACTACTCGCGGTGAGCCGGAGATATGACCTTTCAAAGTGGCCTCACGAATCATCTTTGTTTCGCCTATATCTCTAAGCAAAACGAAGGGCATAACAAAAAGAAGGTTGATTCGTGATCGGCGAAAAATGTCGGACCACTCGAGATTCGTCATATCGAGTGCGGTGATGTCGAAGTCGAAAATCCGATTCTGAAAGTCTGAAAAAATCGGATTGATTTTGCGAGTGTATAATATGAAAATTGCGGAAGCAAGGAACCCTTTACTGATGAAATCTGACCCTTCATCGGGGTTTCCGCCAAAATATCTGTAAATAACAGTTAACCATTCGGTTACCGCAAAATCGCAAGCCAACTGCCAGTCGCCGATACATTGACCATCAGAACAGAAGGCTGAAAAATTACGGAAACATTATGATAAAAAAACCCTGTTGATTCCTGATATTCTGATATATAGATCTCCGCTGGCGGTGCCTCAGTACTGAATATGGCCGCTCATAGCCGGAATGGCCAAACCTATCACACTATCACATCGGGTTAGGTCAGGTGGATGGGAGAGTATGATATCAGCCAATGGCGGCTTGCTGGCACATAGATACACACCCCAGGTGACCCAAAGATGGCCACGGGGGTCCGAACCGGCTTCATTTCACTTACGAAAACCAACAACAACCAATTTTTGCGCAAAAATGACGTAGTTTAGTTCAATGCACGACACCAAGGCACATCTAAGCAAGGAAACGAAGTTCAATTGCAATCATTATTTACACATACCGTTCTCAATGCGTTCTTGACCTTTCAGGGAGCAGTCTAGTACCCAAACCTCTAGACGGAAGCTGATTTCACTTACGAAAACCAAACACAAGTGATTTCTGCACAAAAATAACATAGTTTGGTTGAATGCACGACGACAAGTCACATCTGAGCAAGGAAACGAAGTTTGATTGCAATCATTCTTTACCCATACCATTCTCAATGCGTTTTTAACCTTTCAGAGAGCACTGTAGTACCCAAACGTCTAGACGGAAGCTGATTTCACTTACAAAAACCAAACACAGCCAATGTTTGCGCAAAAATCTCTAAGTTTGGTTGAATGCACCACACCAAGGCACATCTAAGCAAGGAAACGAAGCTGAATTGCAATCATTATTTACCCATACCATTCTCAATGCGTTTTTGATCTTTCGGGGAGCACCCTAGTACCCAAACCTCTAGAAGGAAGCTGATTTCACTTACGAAAACCAAACACAGCCAATGTTTGCGCAAAAATCACATAGTTTGGTTGAATGCACGACACCAAGGCACATCTAAGCAAGGAAACGAAGTTCAATTGCAATCATTATTTACCCATACCATTCTCAATGCGTTTTGAACCTTTCAGGGAGCACCCTAGTACCCAAACCTCTAGAAGGAAGCTGATTTCACTTACGAAAACCAAACACAACCAATGCTTGCGCAAAAATCACATAGTTTGGTTGAATGCACGACACCAAGGCACATCTAAGCAAGGAAACGAAGTTCAATTGCAATCATTATTTACCCATACCATTCCCAATGCGTTTTGAACCTTTCAGGGAGCACCCTAGTACCCAAACCTCTAGATGGAAGCTGATTTCACTTACGAAAACCAAACACAACCGATTTTTGTGCAAAAATTACATAGTTTGGTTGAATGCACGACACCAAGGCACATCTAAGCAAGGAAACGAAGTTCAATTGCAATCATTCTCTACCCATACGATTCTCAATGCGTTTCTGACCTTTCAGGGAGCACCCTAGTACCCAAACCTCTAGACGGAAGCTGATTTCACTTACAAAAAGCAAACGCAAGTGATTGTTGCGCAAAAATAACGTAGTTTGGTTGAATGCACGACACCAAGGCACATCTAAGCAAGGAAACGAAGTTCAATTGCAATCATTCTTTACCCATACAATTCTCAATGCGTTTTTAACCTTTCGGCGAGCACCCTACTACCCAAGCCTCTAGACGGGAGGTGATTTCACTTGCAAAAACCAAGCATAAGTGATTTTTGCGCAAAATCCACGTAGTTTGGTTGAATGCACGACACCAGTGCACATTTAGGCAAGGAAGCGAAGTTCAATTGTTTACCCATACCATTGTCAATGCGCCTTTAACCTTTCGGGCAGCAATAGTACCCAAATCTCTAGACGGCAGCTGCGGTACCGTATTATTTTCCATTTGGACGGCTTTAGTGATTAGTGATCTAACACTATTAGCATCACAGGAAAATTTAGGAAAAGGCTGACGTAAAATCCGCGGAAGCTGCAAAAGCGGCAGGCAGAAGCGAAATCAGCGCAATCAGCGGCAGCGGGATCAGTGGAATCAGTTTCCTGACGCAGGGTCAGCTTAAGGATGAGGGTGTGTTGTAAAGGAATACCAGTCTTCTCGGGGTCCCATTTGTCGGAAACGTCACTTCAAAACGTGTGTGTGTCATTGTGCCGAGTGTACCTAATCCTTGTCCCTTACTTCCTTGAGGGGAGCATTCCCCTGCAGGGCCACACAAGGGCCAACAGTTGGCCACGGTATCTTGGTCCATTGGATATTAGAGAGCCCCTCGGCGCTTTTTAGAGTGTAACGAGTTACCTCGCAGACGTTGTCAGATCGAAGCAAGGCAGGACTTTTTAGAGGAAAACATCACATCTCAGCAATTTGGGCCTTTTTTATTCTATCTGCATATCCTACCCCTAGGGGTTGAATTTTTAGTCAGACCCCCTGTAAACCTATTCCTTTGTCTATTCCAAGCATCCATCAATGAGTGTTTGGTCTTGACCCCCCCCAGAGTCCCCAACTTGAAACTCATTTTTGTGGTCGTTTCAGGGAGGGGGGAGGGGTCAAAAAATGACCCCCCCTTTTTGTGGGTCAACTCCCATGAATCTTTTTGTTCTTTTCAATTTTGAGCCAAAGAGGTGTTTCTGGGTCCCGACTGCATAGGTTTTGTATGGAGCCGAGTTGGAGGGGCGCTTATGCAGCTTCTGTTTCTCTCGGTTACTTTTGCCATGTTGGCAGTTTTGCCTGCTCCAGGGGGTGGACGCATGGATATTGTGACAGTATATACCTACTAATACTCGAGAGTGCGTTTTCGCATTGTCGAATTTTCCCTAGGGCCAGTTGAAACTGATGCCAAAGACGTAAAATGACTGATTCAACCAATCATGGCTTACATGAATGTATGGGACGGTACAGAACCTGCCTATGCTGTTTTTCGACCCGGGCACCTCAAAAAATGAAGTTGTCAAAAATTATCTTTTTGATGTCCTGACCTCACAAAATGAACATCCAACGTATGTAAATTACTTTTCAGGATATATTTATGTGTTTTTCACATTATTTGGGTATCGGGTGCGAGGGGGGGGGGGTTGTTCCCAAGGGATTGGTACACAACTTGCTTATGCAGTTCTTCAACCTTGGCAGGACAACTATCCAAGTTTCTGAAAATTGCTTTTTTGACATCGTGAGCAGACCAAAAGACCATCCAACCTATGTAAAGCATATTTGAGCTCGTTTTTATGTAGCTTCCACCCTGTTTTGCATGTGTGTAGCTCGGGGTACATTATCTGCGAGGAGGACCGGCCAAAAGCAATAGAATGCACAAATCAAGTTTTCTGGCCACAACTGAAACATGGGTTGGAACCAGGGGCCATTTGCTGTCAATGGGTCAGGATCTTGACCTGCCCAGATGTCGTGCTGCAGATGTACCGGTGAACCATGCTGGCGCCATTCCCACGACATATTGTCAGAAAACTGGCATATCAAAGGAATAAAAAGATGCATTCTTTCAAGCTCATTCCAGTGGCTTTCCCCTAGGTCCTAAGTCATCAATCTATCAAAGATGTTGAAGATTTACTGTTCCTTTGGGTCCTTGACAATTTGCTGACCTCCGCTTACCCACATCCATGACGTCATCTGCAACGCATCGCCCTAGTGCGCCCTCCCACTGTGTCACTGAGCGTTAGGACATGTTGTTTGGAACCCAGGATGTCCAAAATAGCGAGCGGGTGCGTGACCCAAACTAAACACCCCACTCATTATGGCTTAACTAGATGCAATTATGATGCCTTTGGCAGGTCCATCTGGCACAGACCGTACCCCAAGCAACACACACCGAAAAAAGGTCAGAAACTCGATCAATGCGGGAGATGCCATACATATCTTGGACGATCATTGGCTCTCTGAGTGTCTTTTTTTTTCCTTTGATCCTTCAGATCCTGTCTAATATTGGTGGAGATCCAAAAAGAAATTGTCCCCATCCGCCCATCACTCTGGGGCAAATTTCCAAGGCCAATTCACGCTTGCAACCTTCAATTTACCATTCCGCCGTCATTTCACCCTTCCCGTGGTCATCATGAATGTCACCATATTTGGAAGCTTTAGAGCCGCCCACGACGGCCTTTCCAGCTCTTCAACTATTTGCTGTTGCACCTCTTCAAAAAGCACCAAGCCTTAAACTCTCCTCTACAACCACGCTTTCCTTCCCGCCACTATGAATCCGTTGACGGCGACATCTTTGATGCACGCCAACGCATCTTTGTCCTTGAAGTCTACCGCCGCCTTCAAGACTACTGCGAATTTAATCTATACGTGGAACGGACCGACATCTGATCCGCTTTGGTTGGGGGCAACTCCACGGATATCTTAGACCGAGGCAGCGTTTCTTCCATCGCACACAATAACTACAGCGACCTTGAAAAACTATTTTTTAAACACAAGCGCTTCTACCCAAAGCCTTACGAGTTGGACTACTCTCCAACCCAGCCAAGCCAAAAAATCGCTCCATACCGCCACCCCATGGGCCAAGGCATTAGAAAACGTAGTAGAGAAAGCCCAGGAAGAAAACAAAGAGCTCGAGGGATGGTTCGTTATACCGGCTTGGGATGATGAAGTAGTGGCCGCTACCTTTCGCATGCTACGCTCAAGTTTCGCTCTATTCCCACTCCTTCTCTACATCACTAGCGTAGTATGTATGCACGGAGTGCAACTCCGGGATGCGTACAAGGTGAGAAACAACGGCAAAGACTCCTACGAGTTCCGTACAACCAGCCATCAAACGATGCTGTATGTTGCTTTGCTCCTAAACACCTCTTCCTTTGACGTGTGCCGCTAAGAAGACATCGACTGTCGATTTGGGCCGTTCCATTTCGCCGCCAACCATGGTCATCCCACGGTGCGTCACCAAAGGTTGCACAAAACACTCCCCCTCGAGGTAAGCATAGAATTCCCTGATCACATTAAACCTAGGCAGCTGGAAGAGAGGGACAAGTCACAACCAAGACAACGCAATATTGCAGACGCCCGTGCATTCATGAAGCTAATAAATGATATGTTCGTCTCCACGCTAGCGAATGTGTCGCTGAATACCAAGAATGCATACTACCCTTGTGGCCACATTGTCCCTTCCACAAGCTGACACTGGGCCTAGTACCGTTTTGATTGGGAACTCCCGTCACTGTTTGCCGACGAAGTCATGTTTGAAGTCCGCGGGTGCGCCCAATTTCTTATCGGTAAGCTCATTGCTATGGACATACACGCTTTGCCGTCTACAGAAGTGTACCGTGCCGTGATTGCTAGGGACCAGAAAGAGCGCCAAAAGGATTTGCAAGCGGCGGAAATGCTCCCCATGATGAGTGCAACCTACCCCGGGGAAAAGGCACTTCACCGCCTCTAGGAGCGATGTTCCGATCCAAGGATTTGCTCATTGTGGCAATGGACATTGCTCACGCGCTGTGCGACGTTTTGAAAACCGGGATTCAAACTCCGGCCATCTGTTTCTTACACTCATGCGGCATTGTCCTTTTCCATGGCATAGATGGGCACTTGGTGTGTTTGTCGTCAAGATATGACGGCACCACAAGGGCGGCACCTTTGAGCGCTCCCGAATGAGCCCACGCAACGCCAGCGCGACCATCCTGCGAATCGCCTAAAGCCTCCAAAACCGCCGTGCTCCTCGTGGCTCCAAAAGCGGCGCACCCTCTCTATTTGCGTGTCCAGGCAGGATTCCTCGGCCCATACTCGTCCTTCAAACCTACGCGGCCTCCCTACGAACACCAACAAGCCCACGTAGCGGTTTACGAAATGGAAGAGTCCGCCCTGCTAGCGCATGTCTTCAAATATGGGGACGCCGCCTTTGCCCCCTTACACCGCAACGTCCTCGCTCTCAAGAAGATCCTCCCAGCCCACGACCTGGACGTGGCTGAGCATGAGCAGCCCATTGTGCAACGCCTCCAGGCGGGCGCTGCCTTGGGCTCCGCATCCTTGGACGCCCTTCAACTGGTCTCCGCCCTTGGTGAGCGACCCGCGATGCGACGTGCCGAGCGCATCAGGGAGTGGAACTCGGCGCCGGACGACTTGGACACCGCTGCGCCAACACCAGGCACGCGTCGCACCACGGAAATGTCTGAGACCGCCGTTCTGCTGCACGCTCCACCGAGGCATGAGGCAACCACCCTCCTACCCCCCAAATCACTAGGCCCCAACCCCGGTTCAAGAATGACAAATCGACCCCCGCCTCCCCACGGGTTTGTATTACGTCCGCGACGTATTCTCCGAGAGCGAAGAAGAGAGGGTCAAACACGTCCTCCACGACAACGCATGGGAAAAATACCACGGGTGTTCAATTCAGCACTTCGGCCATGCATGCCTAGGCCCCGGCAAAGTCGCCGCCGCAACACCAATCCCGGGGGAGTTTTTGTCCGTCCTCCAAACCTACACCACCGCATTGGAACACCTATTCCTCCAACACCCTCTGCAAAATCAAATCACCGGACCATGTACCTTACGGGAGAAGGCATTGGCTACCACAGGGATGACCCCCCACTGGGTGACCCGGTATCCATTTTTTGCTATCAATCGGACGCCACAATGGTTTTTCAGAACCCCGCTAGCGGGAACTCTTTTCCCATCCGTTTGTTCGCCCGCTCCTTTGCTTGTCCTCACCAGGGCCACACGCCACGAATGGCACCATGGGATATCCCGGAGAAAAGAGGACGAGGTTTTCGGGTTAATGGTCCCTCGTGTCACCCCGCGACTCGCTCTAATCCTCCGACACATTCCACCGGCAAGCCAAACCAAGACCTCGAAGGGCCGAACATCCACCCCTTGCTCCCCTCAACCGTCTATGCCGGTTCACACAAGCGCCACGGTTCCATGATATGTTGATCACCACACAGCTGCGTTTCTGCCGGCAAGGGTCCAGACGAAGCCCTCGCCTTGGCTGGGGCTTTGGGTCATCCAGTCCCGCCTTAGCAAGTTCAACTCGCCTCATGCCCCCCTGCCCCCCCACCCTTCATCCCCCCCGGTCCCGACACCCCCAGCTTCCGGCAAGCGCCTCCAGAAAGGGTATCAAACACCAAACAGCGCCCCCATACCCCTTTTGTCGGAACTACGCCTCCTTTCACACAACTTGCACAAAGAGCCTATTGTCAGGGGCCGAATTCGCAGGCACCTCAGTGAACAACTTTGACATTCTCTTCCTCCAAGAAGTCGACCACACTCCCATCCTCCCCTACGTGTACGCTTACGGCTCTGGCACAAAGGCAACCATCGTCTCAAAAATATGCCAAGACAAAAACACCAGGGGTGAACACGGATCCGTTTCAGTTTGCTCCCGCTGACTTCCTCGGTTCTCCCCCCCGTCCAAAGGCTCCACACGGAAGGCCTCCTGGCAGCGGCGATCCTCATCCTCCCGCGCCCCCCCCCCACCTTGCTGGTTTCCATGTACGCTCCGGGCACAGACACCCACCGCTCAAAAATTGAGAACCTCCTCCGTCCCTTGTGATAGGAACATCCCAGTCATGTCATAGGGGGGGACGCCAACTGCCTGATGTGGGCTGAGCTGGACGGGGCAAACCTCCAAGACAACGAATGGCCATGGCTTCGGAGGCTGGTCACCAGCGACGCACCACGCCTCATCGATACCTTCCAACACTCCAACCCATCTACACGGTCCTTTTCCCGATACCCCACCCCATACCAAGCGAGCATCTGCCGCCACAATTACATCCTCAGCTCACCAGCGGCTTCCAAATCTTTTGCACCTATCTCCGCCACTATTCAAACAGACGACAAAATGTCTGACCACCATCCGGTCACATACACCTCGCAGGTCCCCCCCCCTTTTCTCAGAGACCCCGGGCATAAAGCGGAAAGTGTTTCGGAAACTCACGGAAAAAGAACACTCCACCGACCACGATTCCCTCTCCCCCCTGGCCCAATGGTGCGAATCCACCCTCCTCCAGCTCAACTCTCTATCCTCAGCGGACATAGAGCATTTCACTGACGCAGGGCTTGAGGAAGTAGAAATCAACTACCACACCATCACAGCGCCATCCCAACCCGTTTCATTAGCCCTGCTCAAGAAGATCAAAACGTCCCTGAACTCTCTCCCCCCCCCCAGTCACCCGGCTAACCCCAGGTCGATGCGCGCGCTAACCAGCACATCAAGGAGTGGGAAGCCAAGGTTAACAAAGCTGCAACCGCCGAAATTCATCGGTGCCTGGTCCAAAAACCGACAATCAAGCGCACAATCAACAAAGCGATCAACGCTGTAGAGCGAGGGGAAATAACCCTGAAACGCACAGGCACCACAGAACTGGTCTCCACCCCGAAGAATGTCAGCGACATCTTCTGCCCTACGCTCCTCACCCTCGGGGGCAGCCTCGAGTATACACCACCTAGTGCGCTCGTGGATCAATTGCTTGCACACTCCCCCACATGCCTTGAACCCACAAATCACAACCCCCTCCCCGACATCACCCGGAGGTCCTTCACGAACACCCTCAAAAGATCCAAGCCCAACAAAGCAGGGGGACGGGACCTCACAAACAACTACATTTTTTGCACACCCACCCCCCTTCCAACACTTTGTCTGGCATGTTTGCAACCACTATCTTCACCAGCCCCTGCCCAAGAAATGGCTCGAGGCCAATATTGTCCTGCCTTTTAAGAAGGGGGACGTCATGAACCCATTTGATTATAGGCCTATCGCCCTCCTGAACAGCATTTACAAAATAATAGCAACAGACGCTAATTGTGAACTGTTGTTTGCGGCCATCAAACATTCCATCATACACCCTACCCAATTTGGCGGGCTACGAAACCGTAGATGCCAGGACCACATTTTCAGCCTCCTAGCAAGGTTCCGGGAGTCCTCTGGTAGCTACAGTCTTTATATCGTCTTCAACAAACCTTTCACCTCCTTCGCACACACCAACCTGCTCACAGTATCGTTGCGCCTGAACTTTCCAACACCCCTCGTGAGCCTCATCCAATCCCTATACCGCGCCTCCCGCAACTTCGCTATCGTTTCAGGGCACACCTACGCTTCCCACCTACAGACCAGGGGGCTTCGTCAAGGATGTCCCATGTCACCCATCCTCTTCTGCCTTTACCTGAATGTGCTTCTCTTCGCCTTGCCATCATACATCACTACGCCTCCCACCCAGCGAATTGGGCCACGCCTTTGTGGGTGACCTCCTGTACCGGTCGGAAAATGGAGACCGAATCCAACAAATTTTGATTTTTTTCGATACCATCGCCAGAGATTAGGGCCTGCACCTCAACCTTAATAAAACGGAATTACATGCCATGGGCACTGCCCCCCCCACGACCTTCACCTCCCCTTCAGGCACACCCCTGTCAACAACAGACCAAAAAACTAGCCAACCACACAAATGTTACAAATGCTGAGGTTTGTACTTCTTCACCACCAACCATCCGGCACAAACATTCGCCTTGGCTAAAGCAGAGACACGCTCGTTCTTTGACCCTTTTCGAGTATGTTCTCTTCGTCAATGTCCAGCTCATCCCCATCCTTTTGTACCGCCTCATGGCGCACCCCTTAAGCTTGGGCGAGGTGGGGGGCCACCAAACCATGATTTGGCAGAACATCGCACACCACTCTTCCCCGGAAAAGGCCAACAGAATCTGCAGGCTCGTCTCCCGTAAGGCCCGCTACATCCCCCGCCACCAGGGAGGTTGCAACTCCGCGATTGGGGTTTTTCTCTATGCATCGCCACAATGGTCACCGCGATCAGATACCTCAACAGACGCGGCCGTACCTCAACAAACCAGGTATTTGCCGAGGCAATGCTCTCCAGCACACAAAATCCCCTTCAGGACACGGTAATGGATGCGTGCCACGCCATTGGCCTCCGTTACCACAGCACCAGCCTATGGGCCCCGTACCTCCCCCCCCTCTCTTTCTTCTGAACGAAAAAATCGTAGTCCCATTCCAGGCCGCCAAACCCAAACAACAATACAGCAAATTTGGCAATGGGGCTAAAGGGCAGGCCCCGGGACCTGGGTTTCCACTTGAACATAGTTACAGACGTACAATAAGAATCGGCCACTCTCCAGTTCCCAGACGGCACCCGCCACAACACCCAAGACCCCAGCCTCCACCACAATGAAAAAGAGTACACCTTTCAGAACCGGCCATAGCAATCCGCCAGCTGCTGGTTGGACATCACGAACTACTCACCTCTCCCCCTTCTTCGCCCGCAAGAAAACATCCCGAACCCCCCCCCCCCCCCCGGGCAGCACGGAGGGGTCCGCATCGACTCCTCGCTGCACGGGGACCTCTAGTGATTTTCAGACGAGCCTCACACCCTCAACTCTGACGACCACAAAGACTAGGGCTCCGCCGGGGCCCTTGCCCTCCTCCAATTAGCCCCCCCCCCCCCCCCGCAACACCGTCTAGGTATACCTCGATGGCTCCGCCGGCGCTGTGGACTATGGCTCAACCGCAACCCTATTTTTCACGAGTGGGGTCCGGTGGGTCCTGTGCCAAAGATTCCCGCACCAGTCCTTAGAGGGCTCGGAATTCTGCGCAGAAATAATGTTCTTGCCATGGGCCCTCAAGTCCTACTCACACCTCACCTTCGCCATACTAGGAGACAACCTCCATGTCATCTCTGTCGTCTCCCCATCCCCTCCCCCTGACCTTCCGTCGCGCTCACCCGCTGGCACGTGGGAGTCCTCCCTCCAATGAATCCAGGATTCAGGAATCAATCGTGTCCAATCAATCCAGGAAAAAGATTGGGAACTCCTTTACCACTGGGGAAGGAGAGGTCCTGCATGTGCTTTTATTGCCCTCCGCGGCCCTTGCCCTATGTATTGTTAGGCTGAGAAGACCTCCCTCCTAGATTTCTCTCGGCTCGGGTTTCCCTATGAAGATGTATGCACAAGTACTTATCCATATGGGACTCAAGCTCCCTCTCCATAGCCAACTCGGTCATAAGATCGATCAACTCATCGTGGCATAGCATCCGATATCTCCTCTCACACGTGTCCCTGCAATTCTCCTAATTTTTGGGAAAGAATTTCGCCCACGAGCCACAAAAGTAGCTCGTAGAAGGTAGGGTTCATACGCCCCATTAGATCTTCTAGTTGCGCTAAAAATTGGGAAACATATCCAGATGTAGTGAATTCGGGAAGCATTGGTAGCTCATGAATTTCTGTGCGGACAAGCAAGCCCGTTTTGCAAACTGGAAACATTTATTCGAGTCTTTTAAAGAAATATCCCCGTGTACAGCTTGTCCTTATGGCAGTTTTCACCTACAAACCGGGAAATTTCGTTTTATAGTACGTTTTCAGGAGGGTGCATTGGGTGCGCACATCAGCCTTCTGCTCATCCGTGAGTAGCAAGAATTCAAAGAACTCTTCGGTCCATGGCAGGATGTTTCTGGGAGACCGTGGGGATATATGGAGCATATTTTTCTACCTTGAAATTGACCATGTGGTGACCAACTCCTCTTTTGGAGCAGATGTGAATGACACTCGTACGACCTAAAAAAACCAGTTGCATAAAGCCCAATACGCATAGTGTTTCGTTGTTGGTAGCGAAGCTGCACCGCAACCGCACCCAGTCTTACTTAATGTCGGAAAACCACGTGGTGATTTTCGCAAAATTGATGGCGAACAGCCATCTTAGCATGAATTCATTGTCAATAGTTAAATCGTTTTTTTGAAAGCGTTTGGTGGAAATAATACATTAGCGGTTATTTTTTAAAAAACTTTTTATCTACCTTTTCAAACCGCTTATGTTTCATGCATGGGTTTTTTTAGCCATGTACATCCCTAGAGCGGACAATCAAAAAATTACTCAGATCACGAGATATGTTGTGTGTCTTTGATGCACTTGTAAAAACGCGAAGTGGGTGTGTGCCTACCCCCTTGGACCCCGAGACGCCCGCTCAAATGGGATGACGCCTTGACGAATCTCTTGACGCATTACAAAAACACAATGGCCCGGTGCAACGGCACCGGGCTCAAACTATCAGCGTGACGTCTGGGGCCCCAACGCCTTCTGCGTGGTACCAACCTATGACCATGGCGTCGAGGCAAAGATTCCGGGGGTGAGGATGACCACCATCGATGTGAGCGCTGTGAGCACCATGTGACCACGAACCCCACGTACGACATACGGCAACTCCTCTCGTTGTCCTTTGAAAAACTGGGCGAAAAGATCGGCGGTGGCTCCGAGGGCAGACCATGCTACTGGGGGCATTCGGTGAAACCTAGTATGCGCGTAGCAACACCCAGTAAAATGTAGCAAAACCTACTAAAAATAAATACACTTAAAAAATTCATTTTGAAAAATTGATTTCTTTACTAGGTAAAAAAAGCAAACTTTTTAAAAAAATTGTTTACTAGATTACTAGGTAGTGACAAATTTGCACTTGAATAAAAAAAAACACCAAGTTTATGGGGGGGGGGGGGTCAACGGTAAGTGGTATTTATGTTTAAGGGCATGGTGCCACCTGGTGTATTCCACGCCACTTGTGTAAGTGGCTTGCCACCTGGGCCAAAGTGTGTATTGCAAGGTCAGCAAAAATAAAATGAGGCTCAAGAAAACAAGGAGCTTTTATATCATAAAAATATATATATATATATATATATATATATATATGTATATACATATATGAGGTGCGCACACGTGTGCTTTATATGAAGTCGCAAAACACGCCCTTGTAGATGAGGTCCGACTTCTTATCTTTGTATGTGGGTTGTGCAGAGGGGTGGTTGTGCTTGCACATGTTGCGAAGCACGCCCGTGGTCTTTTCTTCCAACTCTTTGATTAGATTTTTGTCATACTCCAATTTCCTAGAGGCATCTTTGGGGTAATGCTCTGAAACAAAAAAAATTTCACCACGGATCCCAACCTTTGGACGGACCTCATCTACAGAAGGCGGCTTGTCAACCACAAGTGGGCATACCGGCTACCTCGCGCCTGCCGTATCGGGGATCCCCACCGCTGCAGAGCGGGGGGCAAAATCAGAAGTGGCCCACAAGTGGGCAAAGTAGCAACCTCACCCCTGCCGTATCAGGGGGCCCCACCGCTTCACAGCGGGGGACAAAATCAGAAGTGGCCCACAAGTGGGCAAAGTGGCTACCTCACCCCTTCAGTGTCGGGGGGCCCCACCGCTTCAGAGCGGGGGGCACAGTCAGAAGTGGCCCAAAAGTGAGCAAAGTGGCTACGTTACCCCTGCCGTATCGGGGATCCCCACCGCTCCCGAGGGGGGCAAAATCAAAATTGGCCCACAAGAGGGCAAAGTGGCTACCTCATCCCTGCCGTATCGGGGATCCGCACCGCTTCAGAGCGGAGACAAAGTCAGAAGTGGCCCACAAATGGGCGAAATGGCTACCTCACCCCTTCAGTGTCGGGGAGCCCCACCGCTTCAAAGCGGGGGGCACGGTCAGAAGTGGCCCAAAAGTGAGCAAAGTGGCTACGTCACCCCTGCCGTATCGGGGATCCCCACCGCTGCAGAGCGGGGGGCAAAATCAAAAGTGGCCCACAAGTGGGCAAAGTGGCTACCTCACCCCTGCCGTATCGGGGATCCCCACCGCTTCACAGCGGGGGACAAAGTCAGAAGTGGCCCACAAATGGGCGAAATGGCTACCTCACCCCTTCCTTGTCGGGGAGCCCCACCGCTTCAGAGCGGGGGGCACAGTCAGAAGTGGCCCAAAAGTGAGCAAAGTGGCTACGTCACCCCTGCCGTATCGGGGATCCCCACCGCTGTAGAGCGGGGGGCAAAATCAGAAGTGGCCCACAAGTGGGCAAACTGGCTACCTCACCCCTGCCGTATCGGGGATCCACACCTCTTCAGAGCGGGGGACAAAGTCAGAAGTGGCCCACAAATGGGCGAAATGGCTACCTCACCCCTTCCGTGTCGGGGAGCCCCACCGCTTCAGAGCGGGGGGCAAAATCAAAAGTGGCCCAAAAGTGGGCAAAGTGGCTACCTCACTCCTTCAGTGTCGGAGAGCCCCACCGCTTCAGAGCGCGGGGCACAGTCAGAAGTGGCCCAAAAGTGAGCAAAGTGGCTACGTCACCCCTGCCGTATCGGGGATCCCCACCGCTGCAGAGCGGGGGGCAAAATCGAAAGTGGCCCACAAGTGGGCAAAGTGGCTGACTCACCGCTGCCGTATCGGGGATGCCCACCGCTTCAGAGCGGGGGGCAAAATCAGAAGTGGCCCACAAGTGGGCAAACTGGCTACCTCACCCCTGCCGTATCGGGGATCCGCACCGCTTCAGAGCGGGGGACAAAGTCAGAAGTGGCCCACAAATGGGCGAAATGGCTACCTCACCCCTTCCGTGTCGGGGAGCCCCACCGCTTCAGAGCGGGGGGCAAAGTCAGAAGTGGCCCAAAAGTGAGCAAAGTGGCTACCTCACCCCTGCCGTATCGGGGATCCCCAATGCTGCAGAGCGGGGGGCAAAATCAGAAGTGGCCCACAAGTGGGCAAAGTGGCTACCTCACCCCTGCCGTATCGGGGATCCCCACCGCTTAAGAGCGGGGGGCAAAATCAGAAGTGGCCCACAAAAGGGCGAAATGGCTACCTCGCCCTTGCCGTATCGGGGTTCCCCACCGCTTCAGAGCGGGGGGGGCAAAATCAGAAGTGGTGCCCAAAAGAGCGCCGGGGGGGTAGACATGGCCCACGTTCGGCCGGGGCAAAAAGGCCTCTAGGGGCTGTCCTTAAAGGCTGTCCTTATCAAAAAAAAAATCTTGTCCGTTAAAGACGGCAGTGAACCTACTAAAAAAAAGGCTGTTTTTTTCACTAGGTTCTGAAACCTAGTAAGAACTAAAACTTTTTTTTTACTGAGTTCCGAAACCTAGTAAAAAAACAACCTTTTTTTTACTAGGTTTTGAAACCTAGTTTAAAAAAACCGTTTTTTTTACTAAGTTCCGAAACCTAGTAAAAAAATAAACTTTTTTTTTACTACGTTCCCAATACCTAGTAAAAAAATAGTGAACCTGGTGAACAGTTACCTAGTAAAAAAATAAATCTATTTTAATAAAATTTTTCTGCTACGTTTCACTACAGACCCTGCTACTGGCCACCCTGAACCTTTGCCGCAGATGGTGGTCCCCCATAAATGGTCCGATAAGCAGGTCCGCGAAGAACGCCAAACCTACACCACTTTGCATGATGTATTTTTTGGTGGCAGCAAAGACGAGTGTACCCCGGCGCTATACCCCACTCCCTCCGCTGTAGAGAGCAGCAAACACGGCTGATGGGCCCCCGCCCACTAAGCGTGAACGCACCAAGCTAGGATCCACCGACCCCGACCAGAGGCATTTGTTGCACTCATAAAGCCTGCCATGGGCTACCTCTATCCCCATGCCATGCGTCCACAGATAAACACACCCTAGTGCATACGCCGATGTAGGGCCTTGTCTAGCCCCTACTCCGTCCCCAAGCGAAAGGACTTGGGTGTCTCCACCACCGGGGGAACTTGCCAGCGCATACCTATCCCCCCCCGGTGTCCTCTTCCCCACACAGCTTGTCGCACACAAAAAGGGTGAAAGTGGCCCGCCGCTAAGCAATGCACAACCCATACCGCCTCCCCGTTGGCTATCGCTACTCCACACAGTCCGTCTCAGCCTGCAAAAATGATGGTCGCAACCGATGGCGAACTCGGTCCCGTCGGGTGTTCCCCATCCTAACCCTTCTCCGCTCGGCTCTTGACCTATGTGGGTACCTCACCATCCAGGTGAAATGTTGTAGGCTTCAAGCAGAGGGCTACTCCCGGGACATCATTAAGCCCCTTGCAGCTCTACTAAGCGGTACCTAAGTACTCTCCCCTTGGACCACTCGGAGCGATACCCGGGTTAATTGGGTGCCCTTGCATCGTTGAGCAAACTCTGGCCAAATCTTAGGGGTACCTGGCCACGGATCCCCTTCTGCCGTCCAAGCAGCATGAGGGCAGCTTCCCTGTGTGGAGCAGCCCTGTGGCGGCGAGCAATGGGGTGTTGCGTACTTGTGTTTGAGGGCAGCGCAGCACCTGAGCTCTTGGACACGTGCACCAGCAATCATCGAACCGGGGGCCATGTCAAACCCGAAACCTCTTCCCTCTGGGTGCCTCTATCCCCATACGGTCCATACAATACCGAAGGAACTCGGGTGCATGCGCGGTTGTGGCCACGTTTACCCAGGCACCGTGTGCTCAATGGGCACCCCAATCCCCGTATGGTCCGTCTAAGAGCGCTGAGCACTAAGTCAAATTTGGGCTCCGTGCATCCCTATCCTCACCATTCACTCCCTGCCCCTTGCTGTACTAACTGTTATCCATTGTAGGTTCCGGGTCCTGCGCTCTATTCCGTTGAGTCCTGTGATGTGAGGTATATCAGCCCTATTAGTGAAGATGAGGTATACAAGAGGCAGGAGTGCCTAGGAGGGGGGGCACCGGCCCCGGGCCGGGTAGCAATGTGACCCTAGCTGGGGTGGCAAGGGTGTCAACATGGCCGTCACAGAAATTCTCCGACCGCGTTGTAAGTGCTAACGTCGCGCATGCCTGGCAAGGAAAATGGGGAGCTTCTTTGGTTGATATTGAAACATACATACCATACACCCTACACTATACCATCGGGAAAGCTACAGTGGGGGCCGTTGGCTTGCCCCCCGATAAATTAAACATTATCATAGGTCGCTGGTGGTCCCATCGCCCCTGTGGTGGGGGGGGGGGGGTTCCTTCAACATCCATATATCCATCAAGCCGCATATTAACACACCCCAACCACACTTGCAACGGAGCCACCCCTTGGAACAGAGATCTGGTGCTGCACACAAAAAGAACCAGGGAGTGGCGCCTGTGCACTTCCACGTGAACCACTCCCCGGCCGAAACCCACGCCACACTCGGGTAGGGGGGGGGGGCTCACATCAATTCGGAAGAGGGCTACAGCGGTGGGTCGGTGATCCCGACTCGAGGCTCATAGGGCTCGCGAGGAGCAATGCAAGGTCCAGAAGGAGTACCCCACCGTCCCCAACTTGAAGCTCCCCAACTCCAATGCAAAGCTCACGGGAGGCTCCACAAAGGCACCATGCCACACAGGACTCCGCGAAAGCCCGGATCAAGCTTCGTTGGAGATCTCCATGACCCCACGCTCCCATGATCCGGACCTCCATTGATCCAAACCTGTAAAGCAGTAAGGAATGGAGCTGGGAGCTGGGGAGGGGGGAGAAGGGTTACATGCAAGCCCTGGAAAGGGCTGGGATACAAGGCAGCCCGGGCACCCCTTGCAAAGCGTCACCCCCCCCAGGGAATCCGCCTTGTCCCACCATGGCTCCCCCACAGTGACCAATGGGGGCGGGGCACGCGACCTCACAGCAAAGCTGCTACCACGCCGCATCTAGGCCATCCCCCAGGTTGCATGTTAGCCCAGGACGCCCCTCCTGGTTTGACCCCCACACCAAGGTGAGGTGACGCGCCCCTGGGCGGTCATGGGGGTATACGCCAACATGCAATACATATTGACCAAAACATCAGAAACCACACACACACACATACACACACAAAAATTGCGTGCGGATGACACACACGAAAAACAAGCAGGCAGACAATGCAGCAAGTCCTGGAGTATCCTGCTCGTCGTTCGGCCCCTACAAGCAGAAATAGGCCATAGTTTCAGACATGCAGCGACTAGGCACTGTTCTGCAGGTACAGTACAGGATGTGGAGGGCGAAGGGGTCAGGAAGCAAGCACTGTCTCACACCATTGCCATGGGGTCACCACACACACACACACAGGCATGCACACACACACACACACACACACACACACACACACACACACATGATTCCCAGACCAAGCTCGACCCTATCCTTCCGCTGCTGCCATGAGCCAACAGCCGAAAAGGCCAAACCCTTACTACCGTTAGTGAAGCGAGATGGTATCGTACAAGATCCCACTGTCACCAGTGGAGTGAAAGACCACACCTTCACCTGTGCTGGTCAGCCGTTCCCTGTGCATGTATGCACCTGCAGAGCTGTGGCATCAAGGTGTCAGTATGGGACACACTCCGCTACCACATCCTTTTGTGAAGAAAGCCTCCACCATCATCATCACCCCTGAAATCAGAAGATTGTTCGCGGAAGCGAAGATTGGTACCCCCTCACCCCCCTTGTAATCCCCCCCCCTTATGTCAGGCCGGTCCCCCCCATGGGGGGGCGGGGGGACGGTCACCAAGTGACGGTCCCCCCCAACCCCAGTTCCAGTGTAACCCAAAGAAAACGTTTCTTCGGCGCCTTTGGTGCCTGGTGTTTCCTATGTTTGTTGGGCCAAGTGACGGTCCCCTCCATAGGGGGGGGAGGGGATTGCAAGGGATGGGGGATTACGAGGGGGGGAGGGGGTAGGGGTGTGGGTCAAAAGCAAGGGATTAAATACAAGAGACTTTCTTTCTGCTGCGCCACAACCAGTCTAGACCATCAAGCGACACCAGCGTCTTCGAGCAGTTGACCGACAGCTGTTGCACAGTGACTCCCCAATGGGCTGTCTGTCCTTTCAGGCTGACCTCCCCCCAAGCAATCAAAATTTATCCAGTTCCTCAAAGCCCGTCCCAAAACTGCTACTGCTATGATCAGCGATCAGCCCATATCATCCTCCAAATTGTCCTGCAGGAGCTAGTGATCCATCTCGTCCAGTCTGGAGGGAGGTTGTCCAGCAGAATCAGCATCTCTCTTTTGATCCCCTCAGAATCAGGTGCCTCCCAGCGCTTCAGGATCGGGTCTGTGGCCAAAGCACGACAAAAAGCAATACTTTCTCGGACACATGTTTCCAGACCCAACCAAAAACCACATCCTGGCATTGTCAGAGACGTGTTTGACAGTCCAATGCCGTCACTTTGGCCGCCCCCACCATGTTTCCTGGCACTTCAGCCCTTGGGGGACGATGATGTCCTTTCCCACTGCAACCCAAACTATCAAGAGCCAGACCTTTGGTGATGACAAAAAAAGACTGCCTAGTGTGGTGCTGGGATCACTGAGAAGTGCAAGAAGGCGTACCCCGTCACTTGGCAGTACCCTTGCAGTCTGAGACAGAGCCTCGCAGTCACACGCCGGGGAACGTGCTGGGCTTGCAGGAAAGCAGAAGGGGCAGACTGACTGCTTCGTGTGGCACTAATGTCATGGCCTGGGTCATCCAGTCTTGGTAGCCTGCCCCTTTGTTAGAAAGTGTACGTCGGTCCCTGGCTCGGGCTCTGTACTAGACTTTGTGATTTCTCTTAATTACTGGTTCCTTCAAACTGAATTATTGAGATCTCTTGCAAGGAAATGCCGAAGTTAGGGATACTTTACAAAGATGAATCATGAACATACATACAAAACCCCCCCCTGAAAAAAAAACAGGTGAACTAATCGTTACCGCTGGGCACCTTGCACACAAATGTCGCCCATAATGAGGTCGCTGGATCTGGGCATCTCAAATTAGGACAGTATGATGCAGGTTTTGGATGTTCATCACACGACACACACAGCAACTGCCTCTCAGCTTTGTGTACTTGCTTCCTGCATGCTTCGCACTCGGTCATTGGTGACATGGTCGACTAATTCATTCCCTATGGAGGTTGTGTGTGTGACTGCTACTGTTTGCAAGAAACCAGAGAAATATCAAACAGCTCTAGTTCAGTCAAAAGAGGAAGGGCATGTACCAAAGGCTCGGCACCCTACATAAAAAACGCAGACGGGCACACAAGAGAGACACAGAGAGAAAACGAGAGGCCCGGACACACAGACACATGCACACGCTTCTCACAAAAAACAACAAACGCTCAAACACACACACACACAATGCAAAAGCACCCAACACGAACACCCTGAACACAAACACGTTGGGAAGCGCAAAAACAAGAGCCAAAGCACGAGAAAAGTGGTTGGAGTAAACTCCTCAGGAGCTACAGAGCAGCCCTGGACGTCTTTCGGTCTGTCGAAGCGGGATGGAGTGCAAGACGGTGCTGGGATGCATGAGTGCAGAACCACTCCCTCCTGCCCTCCCCAGACCCAAACAGTTCTTCGAGGAGCCCGAGCTTACATTCCTACCACTGTTCTGCTATGTATTTCATTGTTGGGTGCCACCACCCAAACATACTCACACACAAGTCCTAGTCAGCACCGTAGCAAAAATAGCAAATGAAAATCTGAGCACCAAACGGGCTCAAACCCCTCCAGCTTAAATTCCCATGGGACGTCAGCGTCAGTGTAGTTTATCCCCCGCCATGTGGTATGTTTTCAAGCCACGCCAAAACTTGGGCTACAACGGTGGATCGGGTGCACGGCATGCGGTGTGCAACAGCGTACACGGCACGTACAGTATTTTCCAGAGCCCAGGGGGAGGCGGCAAACACACAACGCACGGCTTTATGTAGCGCCTGCATTTCACGCATTTGCGGATAGTCACTTGCCAGCACCAACTGGCCCCACACCAGGAGTGATAGCATTTGCGTGCCCCAACTGTAAAACCATGGCACTCCGGCCGTGGAGGCGCTTGTGAAAATACATGAAAGGTATGAGCGGCGGCACGTGCTGGGGTCATGAGCAATTTTCCGTACCGTATTGACCAATTTGGTTTGAGCGTCATGGGGTTGCTCATTTCAAGTGCCCTTGATGTCTGATGAAGGCACTCCCCAATGTAGATGTGGTATTGCTTTCCGATGCAGTCACAGTCACAGAGGACCTCTAGTGACACTCAATGTGTCACAAACCATTTGGATCAAAGACGTCCTCACGACCAGTTGTACGTTCGTCGCAAGACATTGTCTCTAATTGTTGCCAGCAAAAACCACTTCTCACCTCTCCAAATCCAAAAGACAAATCCCTCCTTGAGACGTGCGTATCTCATCAACCTCTACGGCACTTTCTAGCCTATTTGATCTTCCGAAGGGTGAAGAGGTCTGCACTTTGTGTGAAATTTACCTACCGCATGAAGCACGTTGTTGTGTAGCCGCTTGAAGCGCAGCAGCCGCTCCAGTAACTCGTGCGCCATGTGCCAAAATTTGTTGTTGTTTGCGACCACTACCCTATCCAGGTTTGAAACTTGGTGATGTACGGACCGTACCACCTGGGAAGCTCTCCGGCGGTGCTTGTGATATTCCCAAGACACCGCCTTTGTTGCACATGGCACAACCTGTTTTTTCTTGCAGTCGACTTTAGCAATATTGCACGCCCCTTTGCCCACCACCCATTTGAACCAATTGGAAACTTGACGGATCTCAGTGAACTGACATGTATGATCAATGGATTCGTAGAGCTTACAAAGCATACTCCTCACTACGATCCGCTGATGTTTCCAGCTGATTATCGGGGCGGGGGATGCTAAACTGCCTCGGAAGACGCACTCTTTTGTAAGCAAAGATTTTGCTTTTGCCAAAACATACAAGGTGCACACGCTACCCTCTTTGCTTCTTGTAAAGCTCATGTTGCGTAAAACAGCGGAAATGGCAGTATGTTTAGCCCAACCAAACTTTCGGCGATCATAAAATCTACGACTGAATCCCAAACCTGTGCGGAGCACAACCCCCATAGTTCGCCCGCTCCCTTATCAATCAACAATCCAGGCCATGACGGACAGCAAACGCCTCGCCCATGTGGTACACCACGGGATGCTGGAGGCCAACACACTGGAAAAGATGGATTTCAAGTACCCTATGGGCTGTGCACCCGGTGTGCACAGTGAGGGACCAATTTTGAGGGTCCATTGCAGCGTGCGAGAGGAGGGCTCTAAGTGGGCCATACCCTGCCCATTGGTACCCCAGTGCAAGCCATACCCCATTGGTTGTGTGGCAGGCATCAAACACCGGTAGGTACAGGACTTATCAAAGTCACAGAGCACCTACAGATCCCAACATTCCTGGAGGATGGCGCACACCCACTGCACCAGTTGGATTTGTGGTCAATTGGGATAGATGGATGCAAGCAGAATGTTATCCCTGAACCGACACCACTTGACACTGCCATGTTCATTCACCAAGGACACGAAGCCCTCGGCAGGCACCTCCAATTTCCCCGGCCCCTTAGAATGGTGCCTACCCTAATACACACCCCATGCACTGTGTAGATCTGGACTTTGTGCTGAGAAGGACCCTCCCATTGGTATGCATTGCAGGTGGTGCCTAATTGCCCTGCCGCCCATACATAAAAATCGTGGTGGCTGAGATACCACAATTTGCGTCACGCGCCCTTAACAACCTCATCCAATTTTCGGTGTTCTCTGTGAATGGACCATATCAATTCAGATGCACGCCGCCGTTTGCTATGAGTGAGCCATTGCAAGGCTTGTTTCAAAAGGCCGACGATTTGTGCTTGTTGGATTTTAGTAAGCTGGTCTTTGCGGCCAATTGCTGTGATGTATTTAGCCTCGATACGGTCCAAATACCAGAACCGGGCATTGACCTTTGACACCCTGTGTACCAAGAAGTGACCCACAATATCCCGTGTGACGAGGCGCAAAACGGTGGCCATGGTCCGAGGTGCAATGCGCAGCCATCGCTTGTTTATCAGGGGGCGGGGGATGGCACAGATACCTCTCCACAGCCAGTCTGCTTTTGATAGACTCTTTGCTTTACCCAAAAAATACATCGAACAGGGGCATCCCAGGGGGTTCCCTTCCCATCCATGTCCCTGAATGAGGCGCAGAATGTTTTCCTTGGCTTGCTCGGGCGTTGCCGTAGACGCCACTGTTTGCTATGAGTAAGCCACTGCGAGGCTTGTTTCAAAAGGTTGACCACTTGTGCTCGCACCCTTGTCAACTGTGCGGATACACAAGGATCTTGTGAGTGCGTTGACTTGGCGTTGGAGGTGATGTGTTTCTTGGCCCTCTTCTGGAAATAAGGACTCCGGGAGGAGTTGCGTGTAATTGGTCAAGGAGGTGCGAAGTTGTTTACCAAGGCCCTCTATGGACTTCATGCAGTTGTGTGTGCCCTGTGCCCCAAAAGTGGGAAGGTATCTTTTCGTCTGCCCACAAAGCCATCACAAGATTGAAAGGTAATAGGTATCATTGCCACATGCCCATCTAGCATATGAGTGGCAACATGCCGTACTTGATGGCACATGCAGGGGGGTCGTGTTAGAGCATTATGAAATAGCTTTGCAGACTTGCTCAATATGCCCTATACATTCTGTGGGTTGGATCACACTATGCGCACAGCTTTGTGTAATGCTTGTTTTTCCCATGCCATTTGGAGATCATGCGGCAGACAACAGAGTGTATGTGTGTCTTTTGAAACTCAGCAAAACTAGGTACCACTATCTGGCCCAATACATGCAAGGGAATTGATCGGTCATTGGCCAGTTCTCTGATTCGGTCCCGCGGGAACTTAACGCGACCGAAGGCGTCAATGGATTTGGCGTCACGGATGCCCTGGAGGAGTGTTAAAACTTTCGGGTTAGCCGTTGTGGCGTGTGTTTCCCAAAGAGATGCACGGTGGCACGTCATTGATGGCGTATCAGCGGTACGTATACCAACAATGTCTCCCTAACGCTAGCTTGCTAGTGGCCTTCTACAAATTACAGGGCTAAATCCCGTAGGTCCGTGGTGTACATCTTATTAT
This sequence comes from Eutreptiella sp. 'Long Island Sound 2002', assembly GCA_964036045.1. Taxonomy (NCBI): domain Eukaryota; phylum Euglenozoa; class Euglenophyceae; order Eutreptiales; family Eutreptiaceae; genus Eutreptiella; species Eutreptiella sp. 'Long Island Sound 2002'. The sequence continues at coordinate 83,493,823 of OZ038378.1, forward strand.
GTAAATCGCTGCAGTCCGGCATAGATATGTGCTTGGGCACACGGCAGGCTAGGGCCATGATTGTAATGCCTACATAGGCGATATGGAAATAGGGGCGGCAAATGACATACAACATATTGTGCTGTGGGGATACCATCACTCTCGCAGCACATGACTCAAGCGGCGGGTCATACATAGAACAGGATGGGAGTGGAAGGGGAGGAATTGGATAGTCTCTTGCAAAAGCTGTGCCCAATTTCCAATGTGCTTGCTATCCAGGGCTACAGTCACTGGCAGCATGGGGGCACGAAGAATTTGTGGTGCGTGTCGCGGTGCAACATATGGAAAATGTGACTTACCTTCATGCAGAAAGAGAAAGTGTAATCGTTGTACAAATACAATGTTGTAACAGCGCAAGGAGTCGGAAGTGACAGACATGGAGTGGCTATGACATGATCCTTTCAGCTAGCAGTTCGGGCCGAAAGTGATCCGAGTCCGAGATTTGATCATTGTGGCACCACATCCACACATGTTTGATGGAATCAGGGGGATGATGCAACCAATAGAGTGCCGCAACCCTAAAGTCTCCTCACTGCCCGACGGCGATTGGGGAGTCGTTGACAGTGGGTGGTAGGTGGTACTCGGGATTTTAGCACAACTGACTGCTAGTGAACCACGAAGTGGGGTGAAACCACGGTGAGGTCCAACCAATAGTATGCAACCCACCCTAGAATGCCGTGGTAGCTTGTTTTGGGAATTGCGCACGGCAATTGTATTGTATACTGGGGACGAGCGGCATGGCTGTTTGGAATGCGGGAGTCAATGAGTTCGCATTCGTCCATCTAGCACTGGAAATGTGACACGATGTTAACGCGGGACCCGATGTTTGTGTGCTGACACCCTATGTGTGTGTATGTGAAATAGTAGTACGCAAGCGCACAAATAGTGGGGATAAATGCAGCCGTGTTTTGAATGACCAATTTGCTGAGAGCCCGTTGATGCTTTATACATTTTAATGACAGCATAAATTCCACGATTGAATCATTACTGTGCGCCTCCTCCAGCGGTGGCGGGGCAGAATAACGTAATAGGGGCTGGATATTATTGCCTTTCAGGAGGGGCCGTGCATCAGAACGATGGAATAAACCTTCCCCCTCTGCTAGTCATGCCGCTAGGCAATCACAATCCCAAGATGAGGAGGCTAAGAAGGAGAGGCACACCTGGACCCATTTGGCGGTTGCGAGCAGCGCCATGAACCGTGATGAGTGTCACTTGCCCTGTCATTGCCAACCTCCAGGCCGATGATTTTGCAATTCACAAATTCCCCCAACCATTGGACCTCCTCTTCTAGGAACGCCTGCATGTTGAGAGTAACAAGGACCCTTGGGCCCGTGCTATTGCCTTAGGAATGGAAGGTAAGCATGCCTTGGGCCCGGAAACATTGGTAATGTCCTTTTCTTGGGAGTAGAGCCGCAAGTCGGTTTCCTCGGCCAAGCCAATAGTGGCCTTGGTGGCCTAGGGGACGTTGCCCATGGTGTGCTCCACATAGCTGGTTGGCCACCCCATCCCCAAAGTGGCTTAGGGCTAGACCACCCTTTTGGTTGTAGGAAATGGCCTTCCCTGTTCGGTAATTGGCTTGCCACTCCGCATGTCCCCATCCTGCTTGAAGGTGTGGCAGCGCAGGTGTCCGATGACGAGGAATAGTGGTTGGGCATCGGATTACAAGGCACAATGTGGGCACCTATTGGGTCCATGTGCGCCATCCAGGGACATGGTGCCACCCATGTATGCCAATATGTAGTGGATGGTGCCCCGGCTGGCGCACTAGTTGGATGTGGATGGGGACTAGAGCCGGGATGGAATGGAGGTGGTGCTCCGGCGATTCTTCGCCTCTTTGAGCATCCATGGAAGAGCAGATATGCTGCTGACTGTCGCTTGTGTGCGCCTTTTCCCTGGGGGGGCAAGCAAGGGGGTTTGGTGCCTAGTGCAGCACAAGTGGGTTTGATTGCTTGGTTGGTTGCGGGCCACCGCTTGCAGCCCCCCCTCCTGCATACTTGGCACATAGGGTGCAACCATTTTAGAAGGGGCACATGAAGCCCCGGGAAGCCTTTTAGAGGTCGCATTGTGTGAGCAGAGTCACAAGGCTTTGACCACTTTGAACGCTACACCTAGCCAGCCGCGGCTCTGCTGGAGCACTCTTGGCATAACCCCCCCTCCCCAATGTGGCAAGTCTAGCAAGAATGGCTCTTGGTAGCTTGGCAACCACATAACAAAGGGGCCCCATTTTCAATTCGCTTCGAACGAGCAAGCGTGCCATAGCCTTCCCTTTCCTTCGTGCTTGTGTGCTGTGTTACTCCTCGGAAAAGCGGCTACCACACGGCGGATTCCAACCAAAAGGCTTAAATCACCTAGGGCACCAACACTACAATTCACTAAGAAGCCCGCCTCTGAATTTTCCGAGTCACACAAAAAGTGACTGCCGCTGGAGGAGCACTTGCTTACCCTTACTTGAGAAGCTTGATCAGGAACACAAGATTGCTATTGCTGCAATTGATCAGTGCTTCAACCAACGATTCATTATCCCCCAAAGACTTCGATCTCCTCCTTCGTAGTCGAAGTAAAGTTCGAGTTGGTCCAACACTACATGAGGCATTGCCGCACTTCATGGGGTAAGGAGCACATGCCACCCCCCTCCCCCGCCGCCCCCCGAGCACTGAAGCATTTACCTCCCTAGGTCACCCACAACCACCCCCTTACCGTTTATGCCTGCATATCCTTGAAGTCTATGCGGTGGGTGATTTTGTCATTGAGATGATGCTTCCCTTATAGTGGCTGAGTGGTGCGCAAGGTGCAAGTAGTGTGGGTACAGCAATAGTTGTAGTGTCCCGGATGTTTGCCCCTGGCTTTGTTGTTGACAATGTGCTTGCCACGCTCAGTGCTCATGGCGGGTGCCCGCGGCGGCGTGCCTTGGTCCATGAAACATGGAGAGCCTAGGCGGCCTCCTTGGGAATTGGAGCTATCCCCGAATTCGGCCTTCTATCCGAACATGATACCCATTGCCACGACGCCATCTGCCCGTAGGCAAGAGTAAGTGGATGATGGTGGTGAGGTTGGTCGTTGAGAGAGATCAAGTATGCTGCTCTGCCGACGAGCGCACAAGCGGTTGTTGAGCCTCTATAGTGTTTCTTTGGGGCACTTCCCCGTTAGGAGAAGCATGGGCCCTCAAAAGGAGTCCCACTTTCTTGGGCAAAAGCACTCGCTGGAGGAACAAACTACACATGGCACACCTGCAGCTTGACACAATTTGCTCAGCCCCCAACACCACAACGGTCTTGACCGTTGGCTTCCAACACTTGGTCTACTCTATGGAGCGTGACCCGGAGGGCACGTTCATTATTGCATACCACGTTAGTAAGAGTTCCTAAGGGGAGGAGCAGAGAGTAGGGTATTGCGAAAACAGATCTGGATAGAAAGGTCGCCGACAGGCCCTACCACAGAAGCACACCACCAGTGAACTAGCCTTACAGCGCACCTCCCACCCCAAATAGACCAGCCCTATCCCCTTATAACCGAGTGTGCACACCGGGGAACATGCTAGCAAACCCATCGGGAGATCCACCATCTCTGCTATGCCCTAGCGGCACAAGATGGTGCAAAGCTCGGGGTTTAGTTGGCGGCAACGGGCATGGCGACACAATGGAGTAAAGCCGGCCCAGCCTGCCCGCAACTGAAAGCATCATAGAAAAGAAGTGGAATACAAGCAATCCGAGCGGCGGAGGACAGCCTCAAGGCCTACTTTTGGCTGCCACAACGCATTTTTTCCCGGGTCAGAGTACCTGGTCTAGCTAATTGACGGTTAACAGGCGCCGGTGGCTCATCTAGAGAAGTTACCCATGAGTGAGGGTGCAAGGGCAAAAATGAACTCAAACAAATGCTTGCAGCACGCGTCCGGCCCAATGCACTCTATGCCTCTGCAAGACACCACGCACTACCTTGTGGTGAACCGGAAAGCGACCACTTTGCCTTTGTCGTTCTATGGAATGCAACCCCTAAATGAAGTTTTGGAAATCCGTTGCCGCACGTGCCAATGTTATGGACCTCCGCTGATTGTGAAACAAGCTTTTGCTCAAGGGCCTCCTTGCCGTTTGAAATAGGGACGCCGTTAGGGCTGACTCTATGGTTGGGGTTCAAATTACAGCCTTGAATTGAGAAGGCGGGAGAGGTTGCCGGGATTGTGTTTGGCCATTCCAAGATATAGAGCCGAACATCTCCTTCGTCCAAGAATGCAGCGCCCTCCCTGGCCACCCATCAGTAACTAGCCCGTTAGCCTTGGCACAAGGACACCAAGACATCAGCATCGGAGAGATTGTCTATGGGGATCAAGGAAAGAACATACGGTTTGAGCGGTGTCAATTACCTCATGGGCACGCCATATGCACACATGCACGCATCAAGAGGCCACCTGCCCAAACACACGTAGGAGAGAATGAGGGCCACACCAGCAGCAACATGCACCCGCTGATCCGGTGACACACGCCACATGTCAGACGAGTAACACACGGGCTTAAAGCTGCACATATGTGGGGTAAAAAAATAACATACAGATTGTGCTATCCGTGTATTGAAAGCCAGTAGCTTTCGGCCACAACTGGAAAGATGCAAGCTAAAAAGAGCCAAACCACTAGCTTCGGATACATACACTAGTCCCAACGGCACGCCAACAATGAATAGCATTAGATAATGTTCAATCAAAGTGGGGGCTTTCAACGAATGGCCACACCCAAAAGCGCGACGCCGCGCCAACCAACCACCTACTTTTGGGTGTATCACCGCGTTGAGCACGCCAAGGACATGCATGAGTGCCCCGGACCAATGAAGAAAAACAGCCACGATAAGACACATGGTGTCATGTTCCTCAAGCAAGAGGCCCGGATGCAAATATGCATTTGGCGAATGTTGTGGTGGCAAGCATACTGGACACACACACCCATGGCGAGGACACCCATGTATGCATAATGTTGCCACCACACCGGGAAAGGTGCACAACTATCATCCATCCCCGCACAGTAGGGCACAGTTTTGACGACCCTATCAAGCAAGACACCTCTTGGTAACAAACAAAGTTAGTGTTCCTCGTCAATGAGGCGAGCGAGGACCTTATCTATCTTGCATTCTTCTGGCCGGTTTCGTCCTTGTAACCAAAGACTCACAAAAAGCATCAAGGGGAACCTACGAAGGAATGGGCGCAACATCAGGAAAGGTTGCCCGTATTTGAGCTAGGCATGTGTCCCCACAAGGGCGGAGACCATTGTGTTGCATGGTAGGCTACCGACCCAGACAAAAATGAGGAGATCCCTTGCAAGTGATAGGGCCGTGCATGTTTATGCAGTTTTTCACCTTTGGCAACTCAAAAAAAAGGAAATTTTTGATCAAAGAGGCCAGTTCCAAATGTGCAAGGTGCCACTGCGGGCGAAGATGAGAGCCATAAGTGCAGATTTGGGGTGTGTTGGGGTGTGCATAAGGGGTGCAGCTCATGGCTCGGCCCCCCATGATTTCCCGTGGGTGTTCGTGTTGTCATGCCAGCGGGATTTCCCACTCGTTTGGATCCCAGTGCGCTTTTTGTCGTTGTCGTAGCGGCTGCAGCGGGACTTCCCACAAGGTGGGTTCCCACTATTCCCGTGTTCGTTTCCTAGCTAAGTATAATGGTCTGTTGTGCCTGTCTAGTGGGGTTCCACAACAGGACCCTTGGTTGTCGGCATGCGGTATATGTGGCAAGGTCCAGTTGGATAAGACGCCCCTTTTGAAGAAGAGCATACTGGGCCTGCCTACCATGGCCTGTGAGGAGCAGGTCTGAGTTCGTGCAAAGGCGTGTGTACCTCTCATGCATAAGGTAAGACGTTTTTGCGATCGTGTATTGCTGCATGGTGGCTTGTTTTGCTTGTTTGTACCATTGTCTTCACTGCAAGCACAGTGCTGGATTGACGTTCGTGTGGCGCTGTGTTTCTATGTGATCCCTCAGTAACTTCGTTACCAGCAAGTGGTAATCCCGCTTGGCCGTGAGTGCTTTTGCGTACATGGTACGTAATTCCCGTATATGGTGTAGTGCCGTTTCATTGACGTGGGCATAGCGGTAACAGTCGGGCAGTCGTACAGTTGGACGCCCGCTTGGCGTGTTGTACCGCCAGTTTGTCGAGGAGCGAGAGGTGGTGCTCCCACCGGTAGTGGCCTATCACACCGTCCTGCTCTTTCCCACCCTGTCACAAAGCAAGCACACACAATGCATACATAACAACCTGAAACTCAAGGGTGCTGCTATCGAGGTTCTTTGGGAACATGATGACAGCGGAGCGCCTGGCCAGCCGGCCTTTACTTGGCGCTTGATAGACATGCCCAAGCGGGCCAACAGGATTTGGTCCCAGCAAACAAAAAACACTTCACTCAAGCAGAGGGGAGGCAGGCTGGTACTGTCCCAAAATGAAACCTGGTCTGCCCCCCCCCCCCCTAGGCAAAACCTAGGTTATTGTTAACCTAGGTTTTGCTTGTACCGAAGCCCTGTCACGCTGCCATGCTCAGTCCCTCCTTTCACACTAACGGAGCCATCTCTCCAGTGAAGGCACATGATAGGGGGGGGGGGGGGGTGCGCAGCATTAGCACAGAGTGACGGAGGACGGGACATGGGGTTTCTCTAAAGAGGAAAGAAGAGTTAATTCACACCATACAAGCAATTGCCTTGATAGACCCCGCCCCGTAGAGGGGGGAGAAGAGATCGGTCCCACCGCAATCGCGCACCACTGGGCAGACAAAACACCGGAGGAGGGAAAGAGGATAGGGAACGTGGGCCCAAGGCCAACAACTCCCCGGCGCGGCTAGCAAAAGATTCCCAAGAAGGTCCATAAAGAAAAATGGGAAGCGAAGCAGAGTGGGCACAAATAAGGGAAAATTAGGGGAAGTGGAGGAGATGGGGACTATATTCAAACTCATGGGGAGCCACTTGGCACCAAGTAGGCCCTCTAAGCTAGGCTTCTTGGCCCTCAAAAGCGCCGTTTTGGCCTTGTTTGCACTATGGGCAAATGGGTACTGTGGATTACTGTGGGCAAACGGGTATTGTGGATTTAACAAGGGCTTTCCATACAGACGCATCTTGTTGCCTCTCTATTTCCTTAGGGTATGAAATGATTGGCATAGTTGTACCGTCATGTCATTCTGCCAGCAGTGTGGAGAAACACACTGTGGGGTGCATGGCCTGGGCATCAAATTCATACATATTGGTGGCCAGCTGACCTAGGGGATCACGATAGACTACCCGCCAAGTAGGGGCAATCAAGCCTAGATGAGAAGCATCTGCCAGTAACTGGCCCAGCGACAGCACATTGCAGTGAATCACGACATGGCATGCATAGGAGTGGAAGTGCTTATTGTGGAACATCGGGTGATGCAAAAGTGGCATGTTGTAGTGTAATTCACTTGGAATCGAGACATTCCAACCTTGTCTAAGCAAACAAAAGGCCTTTGCACTGAAAGCCATATAAAGCGTGGACTCCCAAAGCATATTGGCGTGCAGCTGAAAAAAGCGGAGCGTCGGAGGGGAAACCGCCATGCCACGAGGCTTAGCCCAACGTTGACAGTCCTCGTGAAGCTTTGGTGGGATTGTGTGTGGCTGCCTGGTTCCCTGCACAAAGAGCGCTGAATGATGCCAGAGCAGGATATGCCGAGGCATAGCTCGTCCCATTCCTCCCTCCTGTTCCGGAAGGGAGAGGATTTCATGCGTCAGGCCTCAAGTGTTGAGGCCCAACGCGATGTTGTAGATGACTTTCAGGGAATCGACCACCCGTTTGACTGGGTCGCTCACACTGGAGGAGTTCACCAACACCGGAAGAATCCAGATTTAAGAAGAAAAACTCCTTTGAGAGGAGTCAGCTTCCAGTGCTGCATGGACAGGGTTGTGCCCATTGCCTTCTGCATAGCTGGGGCAAGAGCCTCCTTCTCCAAATATTCTAGATACCCCCCCATAGGACCCGACCACTCAGCACCTCAACGGTCTCAAAGCGGTACGGTTTTGCTTGAAAACTGGCGATTTTTCGGCGACCTTTAACAGCCGTGGTGCCACTCTGCAATGCAATTCGGGAAAACCGTAGGGTAAATGGAGAAGATATTTTTGGGAAAATAGGGGGGGGTATGAAAAAATGTGGAGCTGAAGGAAAAATTGTAAAATATAGATATTGGGAAAAAGGAGGTGAAAAATTTCTCTGCCGTCCAAGGCGCAGGTTGGCACCTAAGGACGCCATATCCACTCAGTGAAACCAGTAAACTAGAAAATTCAACTTCATTGCTTGAAGCCCCACTGCGATGAGATGATGCTTAGTTTGGCAGAGGTGATTGCACCGAAGAGGCTACGAGCTTTATTTGCGGGCTGCCGTTGCAACGTGAGCCATTGATTGTTGCGAGGCAAAGCAGAAAGAGGAATTCTGCAACCTGTCAAAAGTTGCCCAAGGCCTTTACAAATTTTTACAAACGTTTAATCATCCGGTGTACGTGGTGTGCCGTTGCTCGCAATGTTTAGTGCTATATCTCTGTGGTGTCAAAAATTGCTAACAATTGGCCGACTAGTGAATTTCTTTTGCTTGCAAATTTAGAGAACGCCAAAATATTGTCATCTAGTCTCCTGCGTGTTGCCATGATAGAAAAAATTGAAGACATGTCACTTGTTCGATTTGTATGTGGCTGCAGGGTCAAAAAATGGTGAATTTTTGTCATCCTATCCATTTCTTAGTGTTGATAGGCGTCAACAAATCCATTTTTGAAGCCAAAGCAGCCCTTGCAAACAAAACCAAAGCAATCGGTGGAAGTAGTTATCAACTTTTGTCAAATGGCAGCGACAATGTGTTCTCAACATGCGATGCCACCCCCAGTGACGGTAGACTTCCGCCAACAAACCATAATGTGGTCACATTGCAGTTGTAGGAGTTGCACCTAAGTATTCTTGCTGTTGGATTAGGAGGCCCATAGAGCCCCCTATCATTTTTTCAAAAAAATTGATGTTGCACACAGAGCCTAGCCTCTCTCCTGCATAGCCAAACGTAATGGAGGAGTGGTTCCCAGCCAGGGTGGATGGGGAGGAGAGAGACGCGTGATTTAGGGGTGCAAAGCAGCAAAAAAGCAGCATTTTATGTCCCCACAGCAGACGAGCGCAGCCACTGCTTTGTCCAATTTGGAGGTATGAAATACGGAAAATGGAGTAGCACCGCCGTAAAGCTATGTTTCGCGGTCTACTAGGACCAATGAAGCATGTATTTGTCAACGGCACGTGGCGCGGTTGTCTCAGCAATCGTCGTGTGACGGCAATGATGATCATACATCGACTGCTTGTGCAGAAGGTGTACCCTAGAACAACAAAGAAGAACACCTGTGTGGAAGGAGGATGCAAACAAGCATTTTCGACAGGCGGGGCTCTGCATAGCCCAAAACAAGGAAAATCACTAAGAATAGGGGTATTAATACAGGGTTGTGCACCAACACAACAACTTACAGGCAAAGAGGTAGTAACGGGGCCTAAAATAGGGGATTCCTACTGCTTGGGCTCTGCAGAGCCCCGATCAATAGAAACAACAGAAAGCACCTATGAATTACGATAATGATAAACACGCCGGACCACCAGTGTGGTAATGGATACCATAAGCGGCGCAGTGTATGGTCATGCCCCCCCCCCCCCCCCAAGGGATATTGCAATCCCTACATATGCCAAAGACCACCACAGCACCCGTCATAGACAAGGCATGGAAGCACCATACATACTAGTTGACGAGTATGAAGCGCAAACACACGGAAAACAAAGCATGCAAATTGTAAAAACCTTTACATGCGCTCTAAGAGGTCCGTGACAACTCTGGAATTGGTATTGTACTGAGTACAGACTGATGCGTCCCCAAACTTGGTTCATAAGCACCTACTAACACATGGACACACAATGCCTTTTCTGCCTTCTAAATCCGGAGCGAATGAGGAAATATGATGAACCTCTTGTCGACACCAGCCAAAACCGGTAACAAATTGCACCAAAAAATGTATCATCGCACCCTAAGCAGTGGCAAAGCAGTGCCCAACATATGCACTGTCAACCGCTGGAGAAATAAAAAAATATTTGGCCAGGTAGATCCATGAAATTGGGTCATACATGATAGCGCAAAATGTACCGTGGCCCAGTGACTAGTGGAAAATCTATGCCCAGCATATACACTGGAGATCAGACTCTGGGCATACTTGGTAAATTCAAAACGACAGAGACATTCGCCTAAGCTCTGCAGGGCCCAGGAGCAGGTAACAAACCATGTCAGGACTCAATCGAGGGTGCATATTGAATCTTGGGTGTGTAGTGCATGGGCTGTTGAAAAAATGGCACATAAGCGGAGCATCTGGGTTTCACACACACACCTGGCACCGTATATTCAACAAAATCATGATCAAATTCGACAGCTCATACACTCTGTCAACAAAGGACGTACCAAAAGAAATGCTATACCACAATTTTGTGTTCTTACCACCAAACTCACAGGGACATTACTACATTGTTGAGATGAGGGCTACATTGTAACCCTCTGGATACCATGCAAATTTGACTTATGTAGTATGTTGGGCTCTGGAGAGCCGCACAATACAAAATTCGGCATATTCGGGGGCAAATCAATCAAATCCGGAAGGCTAGGCTGTGCAGAGCCCAGCTGAGTGCAAACTGAAAAAATCACTTTCGAATTCAGTCACAAACACATATAGAGACAAACAGGGCACATCATTCACTCTCCAATGGATAGAAAAGTTGTTTGGGATTGCACAGGACAAGCCCACTCACATCATGCCTTCACAACTCCAGCACAGTCACAGCGTTTGTGTCAGTGGTCGTATGTCCGTTATGGTCGAGCGACCGCCATGACCCACCGGTATGTAGGGCCTCCACTCACTTGGCGTTGCTCTTGCTCCTGCTCTTGCTGTTGGATAAGACAACCCTGACACCACGATGCAAGGTAGCCTGGAGGCCCTTGACTGCCCTTTTTTTTGTGTGATGGAGATGCCCGAGCTCCTGCCGTTGCCAATTTATCCTCTTCTTCTTTCCTCTTGCTATTTGCTCGCTCCTCCTCTTTGGCCTTTTTCTCATTATCCTTCTCCTCCTTTTTACGTTGCCGCTCCCGCGCCTCCTCTTGCTTCCGCAACTCGCGCTCAGCCTTCTCCTCATCCTTCTGCTGTTGTTTATCGGTTTTCCCCTTCGCTTCGGGGGTTGGCGGATCTGTCACCTCCTGGATTTCTTCCTCACTATTGTCCGCCGCAGAGGCCTGGTCAGGGGACTCCAACTACTGGAAGAGCGGCTGGCCCGTGCTTGCCAAGTGTATGACACTCTGCCGCTGAACATCCTCCGCCCTGTCCCCTTTTCGCATACTTGTCCTCGGCAAGTTCGCCACATCAGCTGCATTGTGGGGACCATCAGATAATACACCCCATGCGCAATTCAAACGGACAAGCAAGTGGATACAGCCCAGACTCATCAGGTCGGGGCGCCGGCCGTAGTGCATTGCCCACAAGCAGCGCAATGCGTCCATATCCATGTGTGTGTCGTCCGTGTCGTCGTTGGGGTCCTCAAGCAAATTCACCAACCACCACAGGTTAGCCAAACACAGCCACAGACCTTTAGTGAACGACTTTTGCGTGAGGAAGTGCGGCACGGCAGGGCCCAGACCATGGGTCTTCACAGGCAACAGAGTTGACGGCTCAAAAAGATACGGTTCTTCTCTGCGTCAAAAATGGTAGACAGCCATGCGCAAAGCTGTTGGGTATAATTTTTCCAGTTGCAAGGGTGAATGTTGTTCCACAGTGACCAAATCCCCATGGTGTCCATGAAAGGCGCCAAGTACCCCTTGAGGCACAACAGCCACGATGTACGCACGAGGAATCCACCCTCCTCGCCGGGGGACTTCGACAGTGACGAGGTTGTACCTCAGCGTTTTGGTCTCATTGGGCACTGCAGTCACTGATCCATTGTACGCCCAAATTTCCCCAGATTTTGAGCCCTTGCCGACATTGACCTTTGCCATCTCGCCACTGAACACCTCAACAGCCGGGTTCAACACTGGTCTGACAAGCAATCTGCTATGCACTTCGACATCTTCTCGATCGCTGACCCACAAACCTGCCTTCAACAACGACTGGAGCGGTGGCCACGGCGTGGACTCACTTTAGTCCGAGCTCCCTTCCCATGCACCAAAAATCGCCCGACGTTGACTAAACTTATTCGAGATGCCAGCCACTTTAGTCTTAGTGCCTATTTGCACAGGAGCCATAGAGCAGAGCACGTTGCAACAAGATCAAGCGATACACCAAGTCACAGTGATCTTGCACAACGTAAATTTGCATCACATGGGATCCTGGGCTGTGCAGAGCCCAGTACTCTCAAATTAGTAATATGAGGGCTAAAATCGGTCAATATACTTGATCTAGGCTCTGCATGGCCCAGCATGAACGAAATGGAGAAACAGGGGGTGTCTCGGGGGAGGGGGGGTCCTTGCACATCATCATGCAAGGGTGCACCAGTCAAGAGGAGTTAAGTTGCGGAAATCCTAACAAGCACAACGTCTCGATAGATCCGGTGAATGAGCATCCCATGGGATCTTGGGCTCTCCAGAGCCCAGTACTCTCAAAGTGGTAATATGACGACTGTAATTGGTCAATGTCCTTGCTTTGGGCTCTGCAGAGCCCAGCATGAACAAAATGGAGAATTAGGGGGTGTCTGGCGGAGGGCGGGGTCCTTGGACATCATCGGGCAAGGGTGCACCAGTCAACAGGAGTGAAGTTGCGGAAGTTCCAACAGGCATGGCGTCTCTGTAGATCCAGTGAAATTGCATCCAATGGCATCCTGGGCTCTGCAGAGCCCAGTAGTCTCAAATTGGTAACATGACGGCTCAAATTGGTCAATGTGCTTGATCTGGGCTCCGCAGAGCCCAGCATGAACAAAATGGAGAATTAGGGGGTGTCTGGGGGAGGGGGAGGTCCTTGGACATCATGAGGCAACGTTGCACCAGTCAACATCGGTGAAGTTGCGGAAGTTCCAACACGCACAGCATCTTTGTAGATCCAGTGAAGTTGCATCCCATGGCAACCTGGGCTCTGCAGAGCGTAGCAAATTGAAATTGCTTGGTGTCACACTGAAATTGGTCATTACACTTCATCTAGGCTCCCTGTGGCAGCGGCCCATTGAATTGGACTTGCATTACGATGTCTCACAACAAAAGGCAACAGGCTTACAAGGCAATAGCATACGTCTTGAAGGGTGGATGCGCTCAACCGGCATGTCACGATGACCAAAGTGATACCACCATAGTTCCCCAAAGCTGTGCTCCTTCGCCAGCTTCTGGAAGCCTGGGACTGTACTCTTCGGCGAGGCCATGTAGTTGCATACGGGCCAATAGTTTTTCGTGTTGCATTCCAGCAAAGCATCGCATTGTATAAACGACAATCACCTGCTTGCGTTCCACCATCTTACCATCTTGCTGAAGGTGTCCGTGAAGGTTGTACCACACGTCAGGACCATATGGGCAGCTAACCTCATTTGCTTGACAATTGTCTCCGTGCTGCCGGACTTCGCGCCCAGCCCCGCCTCCACGATTGCCACATACATCAAGGTGACAACTATCTTCTTACACTGTGTGTCCTCAGCCGCGACTCGTAGGAACTTGTTCAAGAGTTGGGGTGCATTGCTCTCGTGCCCACTGTGTTGCGCCCTATTGTGTTTTCTTACCGGCTTCCGCCTGATCTCAACGGATGTATCAAACGTGATCATGCGCACGTCAAAATTGGCCATCCCGTCCTCGACCTCGCCCATCCTTGCAGTCACATCCTTGCAAAATTCATCACACGCCGCACTATGTTGGCCTCCGATCACCCACAGGGCTCCCACTGAATACAGCAACATGGCACATCACAAAGGGCAGGCAAAGTAGCCCGTTACGTTGATCAAATTGCGAAGCGGCATTCCCATACCTTTGCCGTCCCCGATCAGAAGCTGCAATCCGGCATCAGGGGGGTTTTGCAAAGAGGTCCTCCTTTACCTCTGCCTCGCGGTCCCAATCGATGAGCCGTGATTGCCCATATTCCACGGTCTTGTCAATCTTCAGTTCCTTGCGATTCACCTTGGTCCGGCGCAACTCCACGCAATTTGCAATGGCGAGTACACTTGTCGAGTCCTTGAAACTACCCATTTTCCGTGTGACACGAGACTTGTTCCCCATTTGAGAGGGGGATTGACTGGCTTGGCTGGCCTCTACAACAGTGCTGCCCTGTACATCTTCCGCCATAGAGGACTCTGGCTGCAGTGTGTCCACTTTCGCGGCTTTCCGTGTGTCGATCGCTGATGTCCCACCAAGGTTGCCATCCATGGCAATGTTGCTTGGTATGTCACACATGTCTCAGAAACACACGGCCTTTACTGAACAAATCAGGTTAGTAAAAAGAGCAAAACAATCACACAGCTTGAAGCATCAATGATGGCAAATGGCAGATTTGGACAGCAAATTAGCCCGAACAAAGCATTCAAATCGGCGCCCACAGTGGCTTAAATAGGCAAAAAAGCTAATCGCTGCAGGCACGTCTCCAATACGCTGTCCAGTGCACGCTCATGGTCACAGCATCAAACAGGCCCACCAAAACGTCCCTCCTTGACACAGCTACAGAGTAACAGTTAAATTGTGCCCGTCAAAATGGTCTGCAACACGACAGCCAAACCTGCCTATGGCATTTTACTGGCAAACATCGTAACAGTGTCTCAGTGCAGCAGTGCTAGGCACACCTCTTCAAGGGTCACACAGGCTGACATAGCGGGTGCACACTACAATACGAAAGCTGGGAGATGTGTGCACATATCCAAGCATGGTGATGGCATGGTCCGGGATGGGCCGGCCCCTAAGAAAGAGACAGAAAACGACCAAACTTGGGGACATATTGCGCAAACGTGACAGGGTGGGCTCTGCAGGGCCAAGAGCAACAAGAACCAGTAATACAACCCCTCACCAGTAATACAACCCCTCAAAACTGAGTCTCGGACAAAGCTGGGCTCTACAGAGCCCAGACATTTGCCGTAACGCAATAATAGGGGTGTGCACATCAAAATGCTGATTCATCGTGTGTGGGCCGCTTGTTGTGTTTCTCACATGACCTAGGAATTGGCCATTGTATGTTTTCTTTGATGGGGCTTGTGATGGGTCTTTGTGGATATTCACTGCATGGGTTACTCGGTGGGGCGCACAATGGGGATGCCACAGGAGGCAACAGTGAATCAATAGGTCGCTGTATACACCGCCATGTATTATGTTGTGGTGTTTTTGAACTCTTTGGGTTTGGACGAGGTTTGTGGGGTTCCAAGCAATTGTCATCTTCTGGACCTCTTTAGCTGCCTTGACTCCCGTTCCAAGGGAGAGTTGGTGGGAGCGGCGGGATGCGGAGTTGTGCATGCGCCAGTTTCAGGGGGGGGGCGCACATATTGGTGCGGGATGTATGGACTTTGGGCATGTCCCGGATTTAGCAAATGTAGAGGCACCTCTAACTACGGGTTCAGCATGCTTGGCTGTATTTTTCGGCCTGCCTTGGTGGGAGAGGGCGACAGTCAACATCACAAAGGCGTTGAGGTGTTAGCGCACCCGTTACTACTTGCCAATCACCGGGGAGCAACGGGCTATCAGCGAAACCCAACCCCAAGGAAGCCCCCGCCCCCCTCTACGGATATGAGGAGACTTAAGTGGTGGGCTAAAGGGAATAAGTTGTTGGCGTAGCTAGCCTGCGCGCTCGCAAGCGCGCCGAAATGACACGTGGCCACCACACCCCTCCCCTTTCCAGTCATAGCAAACTTTGCTGGGGGTGTTTTGGGTGCACCAAAGCTGTAGCGTTCTCATCACCGCCAGCTAGTGTGGAGATCGCTGTTTCAACAAAGTGGGTGCCAACAACACTTACGCCAACATCATCATTGCTGCTCTTTTCATCCCCGGAACTACCATTAATCTTTGCAAAGAACTGCAAAGACAAAGTCTCACCTCGCACTAGGGACTTGTATTTGAACGGGTTTTCGATACCATTGTGCATAACCCTCCACAAAGTGGAGGAGGAGGAGGAGGAGATACGGTCCCCCGGTAGGGCGCACCCACGGCACATCCGCACGGTGCCCGCCGGCCCTCAGCGGTCTGACCGCGACCGAGAGGGGGGTCTCTGTCCCGACCTTTCCGGCTAAGCATCGTGGCGGCGGCTCTCCTTTTCGTCTCCTCCTCTCGTCCCTTGGCCCGCACAAAGCGCGCACACTGCCGCCTTACACGCTGCAAACTGAGCCAAATGCTTAGCCAAATTCTCCAACTGCCGCTGCACGGCACCCGTTTCGGTGAAGAGGGAGCACGGTAAGAAATGGTCCAGGACTAGAACTGGTACCGACAACTTTCTGCAAAATGCTCGGATCCCCTCGCACGCTTTTTCCCTTGACAGCTTACCACACACGGGGACTAGCTTGTTGGGACGCAATGTGCCCACGTCTCCAACAGCTTAACGGGACGAGTGCCACGTGGCCGTCTACAAGACGTGTTGAGCCAAATTGTGCTGCAACGTTGGCAAAAAAGGAGCACTTGCATTGTGGTCTACTAGCTGAGCGGCACTGCTTCATGGGTGCCTCCTGAAGTACGGAACGCACTGAATGCGGACTGGAGCGTACAATGCGTGCCGTGTGCTTTAGGGCTTGTCGCTCAAAGGGGCGCAAATCGCTGGACTTTATTATCCGGCACAACACGTTTGTTGTCGTGGTGTGCTGTATCGATGTGAGGTTTGGAACGACGATCACAGTGGACAGATGCAAAGGAAGGCACACTGATTCACCAGCTTCACGCAGTGTGGACTCTAGTGCTTTCACTCGTGAGTAGTCTTTCAGTTTTTTTCGCCACTTGGATTTCTCTCAGCGCAGACAGGATGCGGTGGGACAGGTAGGACCGGACCTTGTTACTTGTGTTGGACTCACATATACCCGGGGGTGCGTCATTTACAACCCACTTTTTCAACTCGGACCACCATGCGCGCTCAGCAGACCCATCTGAAAAAGTGTTTCTATATACTGGACAGGTATGGTTACCCAGTCCGCGAATTCCGTCACGAGATTGGAATGTGGCACTGTCTGTGCGCGCGTGTGCATCGGTGTAGTGTTTACGTACGCGCTGCTGTCTGGTGTTTGTGTGGTCTGCCCCTGTGCGCAAGTTTACACATACGTAAATGACGAAATGTGGTGGTGACACGTTCAAATGCCAACTCCCGGTGAACGATTTTCGTCGCAGCAGACGCAGGGCGGGGTGTTGTTTGTATGGCCAATATGGCACACTGTATTGTAAGAGCTGGGCCCACTTACCTAAGTTAGTGTCCGCCAGTGTGCGCTGAATCTGTACTCGTAGGGAGAGCAAAATGTGTCTGGCATGTGGGGGTTCCGGCATTGGGACGTGTGCCGTACCATACACACACACACACACACAGAGTATTCATAGATACTTACGCATGCACACTGCAGGCTCCCCCCTCCCCCCCAAACACACACACCCAAACGAAATATTCACAGACACATGGTCATTCACACACACACACACACACACACTGACACCAAATCAAACCAAACATTCACACCCATTAGAACTGCATACAGCCAACAAATGCGTCGGCTCCAGAGTGGACGCAGCGGTCTGAGAGCGGTCCTGAAAGCAGTGCAGAGCAGCTCATATCAACACACAAAACATCAACACAAGCAGACACACACGTGCAATCATGTTGTTTTGGGAACCTCTTGCAGTCTTGGGGACTATTGAATACCCGATATTGCCCGGGGTCTTCGGTTGGAGCCGGACCAAGACAGGCTGAAGAGGCCACCAAAGACGGGTTGTGGTTCCATGCTGTCAAGGGATGATGTGCTAAACATGGGCAAGCCACAATTCATCTCCAGAGACTCTTGCATGTTTTGGCCAAGCAGATCCTTACGGGTGATGATGCCAATCACATCATGGCCATTTACCACAAGCATGTGCCGTAGACCCATAGTACGGAAGAGCACATAGGCCTCAGAGAGCGAGAAAGTGTCCGCTACTGTGTAAGGGGAGCAGTTCATGTATGGAGCTAGGCTGATTGTGGCTTCCTCGACCGCAGGGGTGACGGGGGGCACACGCTCATCTAGAGGCTTGAGGAAGTTGTTGTCCTTGATATTGACCATCTCATTGTACCACCACTCTGGCTCAGAGGATTGCATGAGCCAACTGTCCGCATCCGTCAACAGAATGGACTCGTCCAATGACAGGATCACCTCCAACTGTGCCCTAGAGATCAAGCCCACAAGGATGCTGCTGTCAGGCTTCAGAACCACAGGGAAGGCGTTGTGGTCGGTGTTCTCAAGTATGGCGATGATGTTCTTGACTGCCTCCTTGACACATACGGTCACAACGGGGGAGGCCATGACATGCCTCACAGTGAAGAGATCCAACTTGTCAAGAACCGGTTTGGAGTCCAGGAAAGGGATGCACTTGACCTCGAGCAGGGCGTGATACAATGGATGCGTGAAAAGGTCAGCAATCCATTTGGCAGTCATCACTGCCGTCATGAGAGGCAGCAGATGCGTCAAAGAGCCAGTCAGTTCCAACATAATGACCGTGAGGCTGATGGTGAGGCGCGACACTCCCCCGAAGAACGCCCCAGCACCGATGAAAGCGAAGAGGCCCGGGTCAACCCAATCATTGCGCCAGGACATGGCTGTGACCATATCGTACGAAGCTTGCCCCACAATGCGTCCGAGACAAGCCCCAATGATGATCATAGGGATCACCAAACCTGAGGAGATGCTCGCGCCTGCCGTGTAGCATGCAAAGGCAAAGTATAGGGAGACATAAACGAACAAGCAGCTGTAGGGATACAGCCCTGGGGTCTTGTGCGAGAAGAGCGTTGTGACCACCTGTTCTGTTGTGCCATAAGAGATACTGGCGAGGGGGCTGTACTGGTCTTGTGGGCAGATCCATGTCACAAGACGGGCCTTCTCCTCCTTCGAATGTGGTGCCAAGCCACTGAAATCCGGGATATCCTCGCACTTCCACAGGAATGGGGCAACATAGTTGATTGTGCAGT
Source organism: Eutreptiella sp. 'Long Island Sound 2002' (assembly GCA_964036045.1). NCBI lineage: Eukaryota > Euglenozoa > Euglenophyceae > Eutreptiales > Eutreptiaceae > Eutreptiella > Eutreptiella sp. 'Long Island Sound 2002'. The sequence continues at coordinate 83,512,954 of OZ038378.1, forward strand.
AGATCAGCACCAGCACGCATGGCTCCATGATTGACCGCAGCTTGGACACCCGAATGTGGCGCGCTCGGAAGCGCGCCACTTTGAGATTGATCCAGGTGAACGCTGTCCCAGTGATGCCCCCCAGCACACCGAGAACGAGTGCAGGCAGAATGGCGAGTACATTGGGTTTGACTGGCACCACCTGCCGTGAGGGTGTGCATGGGTATGGATGTGTGCATGGATACAGGCCTGGGCGTGGGTATGTGTCGGTGCGGTGTGAGCATAGGAGGGAGGTATGGGTAAAGGCATGACTATGACTGTTAGTAAAGGTACAGGGACGGCTGTGACTTGCACTTTGCCAACCACCTTTGCAGAAAAGGGTGCAACCAAGGCAGCTGCATTCCACTGAGTGCAGACATAAGGTCAAAAGCACTGCAATCTGCATTGTACATGCCCTTTGTGGGAACATATGCTGTCCAGGCATGCCTGGCCCTGCACCCAAACTTCTCCTTGCAGGTCCCAATGCATCCCGAAATCGCGCCCTTGTTTCTGATTTTTCTTGCGCTATATGTAAAAAAGTTGTCTACTTGGTGCTTGGAAACCAATACTATGACCAAAAAATTTTCTGAAGGAGAAGACCACAGATGGATAAATGGGGGGGGGGGGCATAGTCCATTGCTGCTTCCCATATGTGCCAAGTGTACTCCCCGTCATAACCTATGGTAGCTAGACACACCAGTGAACACCCCCAATGGGCATGGGGGGGGATCATTTTGTAGTGGTTACACATTTACAACGCTGGCATTGTAAAATGAGAGGGGGTAATTTCTGATGATGATTATCGCAACAATGGGGTTTTTGTGGCAATGCCCTTCACCAACACCAGCCAGAAAATTTCCAAGCGCATCTAAACACGGTGACAAATGTTAAAACTGCAAACTGTACATACTGCCACATGCAGGGGTCATGAAAATATGGGGGTGATGTCAAAAGGTTTCCACACTGGCCTAATAGGATCCAACAGCAGAAACTGTTAGGTTGTCTTTTCGGGGGTGGTATGAAACGGGCTGTAAGAGCCAGAAATTCTTCCAAGTGGGGAGCCCCCCAGTCTCACTGCAGTGCACGACCTTCCTGAATCTCTTGTTTCCGACGATTACTGTGACAATGGGGTTTTTGCGGCACTGCCCGTCATCAACACCAATGACAAATGTGACCAGCATGTGCTTGGGTGCACCCTGGCCCATGTGTGGTGCAATTGTGTGTGTACGGTCTAGCTGGACTTTGGGGGGCTGGCAGCTCAGAATTTTGATTGCACCCCCGTGCAATGACACATTTTGCTGTAAGTATTGCACTTTTTGCAATATTTTTATGGTCTTTGTGGATTTCCCCCGCCAGCTCGCCCAAGTTCGGCGAGGCCGCACACACACAATTGCAGCACACATGGGCCAAGGACATGTTGGTCACATTGGGGGAGTATTTGCGCCGCGCGCACTACTTTTCCAATGTCTTTACCCCGCAAGGGGCTGACTTTGACACACCTCCCAAAATGCCCCCTAAGGAGAGATATCCCTTGGGTACCACACGCCGGGGTTGAGCTTCGAGGGCGGGATCTTCAAAGAGCAACAAGCGACATTTGTATAGCGGCTCGTCTTGCACGATCTGGGGCTCAAAGTATGGACGGTTTGATGGAGCAACTTACTGCACTAGTTCAACTCAAGTGTAGCAATGGGCCCCCAAGGCAGAATCTGCAGCTGCTTGGTCACGTGAGACCGACAAATCTCCACGCTGCGCGCGCGCCGCTCAAGTGCTCCCCCATTTGTCATTGGTGTTGATGACGGGCAGTGCCACAAAAACCCCATTGTCACAATAATCGTCGGAAACAAGAGAGTCAGGAAGGTGGTGCACTGCAGTGAGACTGAGGGGCTCCCCACTTGGAAGAATTTCTGCAGTGAGAAAGGGGGGCTCCCCACTTGGAAGAATTTCTGGCTCTTACAGCCCGTTTCATACCACCCCCGAAAAGACAACCTAACAGTTTCTGCTGTTGGATCCTATTAGGCCAGTGTGGAAACCTTTTGACATCACCCCCATATTTTCATGACCCCTGCATGTGGCAGTTTGTACAGTTTGCAGTTTTAACATTTGTCACCGTGTTTAGATGCGCTTGGAAATTTTCTGGCTGGTGTTGGTGAAGGGCATTGCCACAAAAACCCCATTGTTGCGATAATCATCATCAGAAATTACCCCCTCTCATTTTGCAATGCCAGCGTTGTAAATGTGTAACCACTACAAAATGCCGTGGTGTTTACGGCACTTTTCGCACCTGCACGCCCCATGTTTACGGTGCTACGCGTGCGCATAGTGCACCCCAAGACCGCGGCTTTGTGACTGGATGCAATCACTGTCATGTGGCATTTATTATATCCACCCTCCTCCCAATTTTGGACATGGAGAATAAAAAAAGTTGGTGAAGCTGGGTGAGACGATGGTGAGGCTGTGTGATGCGTTCATTTGGGAATTTTGGCTTGTTTTTTGCCTCTTCGCTGCAGGCTGATGCAGCAGCGCAGCCCCTTTTCCAGCTCTTGGGGCAATAACCCCACTATTTTGGATAATGGGGAAAGCAAAAAAAAAAAAAATAACAAACTCATTGACACAGTGGCAAGGGTCAAGTTCAGGCAGGCATTGCAAAACATCAGTGGCATGGAATCACCACACGAACTCAACCCAACCTGTACCAACACAAAACCAACCCTCTTCACATTCAAGTCCGAAACCTGCATTTTTAAATTCATTGATCTCAAAATTGGGGAGGGGGTGGTCCATGACGAACTCCAAACCAATTTCCCTCAGCGACATAACACCCGCCGGGTGATGTTGCAGACCATTGAACAGGCTGAAATCCTGGCCCAGCCCAGTAAAAGGGCTTGCAGAGCCAACATATTGTCTGTTTCAAATCTAAAATCTTGAGTATTGAATTCCATACATGAAACGGGGTGTTGGCTTGACACCCTCGAAGCCTCAGACAACATTGTGCACAAAATTCACAAAATTGCAAGCAGGCAAGCACATTGCTTTGACTCGGGCTACCCAGCGAGGGGTCCAAAAGCGCTTGGGGTCAAGATGGGTCAACTGGGTGGGGGAGGGGGAGGGGGTGGGGGGGTCGGAATCAATGATCCTAGCTCACTCAGGATGCCCGAACACGTGATTATTTTTGAGCCCGTTTTGACCCGTGTGGGCACATCAAAGCCCCCAGAAAGACTTGAAGGTAAGCCTGTTTTGGATTGGAATTGAAAACGATGGCGTGTTTTCCCAACAAACGTATTTTGAGCTCTTAGGGTGCTTTCAAGAAAGGGTGAGGCTCATTTTGAGCTGATTTTGACTCTTTTTGTGCATCCCTTGTACGCATATGGACAACCTCAGAGCCGTCTTGAGGAGCCAGCAAGAACTGGGGGGAGATGGGACATCAACAGTGGGGCATCCACCCACAGCTGTAGCATTTTAGTGGCCAGTTGTTACAGCCAAACCTCCCTTGCTTTGGCGAGCAACTGGGCTCACAAAATTCCCATTGTCTGCTGGTGCCCATCATTGCTGGTGTCAGTGGATCAAGTCTTGGGACAGCGACATCCTCAGAGAGGCACATACACACTGATGTATGGCCTGTGCATGGTCCAACAGAATTCTGTGTGTGCCCTGGTATTTGCCCAGAGCGCATTCTTCATTCTACAACTTGGACAAAGGCATGAACAAGAGATGGCCTGGGTTTGATTTTCAATGGAGGGGGGAGGGGTAGGGGCGGGTCTGGAGGGGTGAGAAGACCCCAGAGAATCGTTTGCAAGGAACCAAACGTCTGCATAAAAATATGGTAAGTTGAACAAAGTCGCCAACTGCGGAGAATGCGCAAGGCCAAAGCATTGTAGCAACAAAACTCCACACAAGCTTCCAAACCAAAACCATGTGCAAGGGGATGCAGGGGCATGGGCATGCATGAATACCTCGGCAAAATGGATCATTGCCGTCAGCTGCAGGTCAAAAGGGTTGTCCAGGTGGATCTCGAAGTCGCCAAAGAAGGACGTGCACCAATCCGCAGACAGGCAGGTGACAATGCACGTGAAGAAGATCATCCACGTCAAACTGTAGTCCCACCACGATGCAATCTCCTCCATAACAAAGAGCAGTCCGCCGATTGGGGCCGCGAAGGCGGCGGCCACGCCGGCGGCCGAGCCTGCAGCGATGAAGTCACGGTGGTCTTTGTTGTTGCGGAAGCGCTTGAAAAAGTTGGTATTCGTCCAGCTGCTGATACCCAGCGTCCGTGAACGTCCTTGTGAGACCCCGGCGCCCACCATGGCCCCGAGGTGGATCATGGGCCCCTCTGGTCCCACAGGCAGGCCCGAGGACACGGCAAAAATGCAGGACCACAGCTTTACGATCAGCGTGCGGACGTTGAAAACTTTGGGCATGAGGACCCCGTTCAGATATGCCATCACTTCAGGCACCCCCGAGCCTGCAGCCTATGTGACAATGAATACTATCAGAAGGATAGCAGGAGAGCAGCAGCATGCTTCACAGTGGATTGCCTGCACCAGTGGGGCCTTGGGACTTCTTGCGCTCCGCACACACCACACGTGGCTCCTGAGGTGTGTATCCCAAACTGTTTCCCAATTTGTTACACTTTCCACTGTCCTGCCGAGTTGTCCCCAGTTACCTGAATAGTTGTGCCGCATGCACGCCACGTCAAGTGCTTCCCCATTGTTCACGGGCCAAAACGCGTCACCACGAGCTCAAAATGGGCTAAAAACACTTGTTTGAGCATCCCAAATGGTCCGGGATCACATTTGGAAAAATTCGTTTTTGACCCATTCCTGACCCATTTGTGATCCCACAACCGGTATCCCCGGTCTTTTGGGTCCTTCGTCATGTTGTGGCCACCTCAGACAGCCTTGGTACCCACGGGATCGAGCAAGCTAGGAACCACCTGTCGGTGCGAGATGCCCGGTAACTCCAGTAGACGCCATGACAAGTGGTTATGAGTATGACTATGACTATGACTATACACACACACACACACACACACATCCTCTAATCTACACCCCTCTCCCCCACGCTAGGTGGCTCCACCATACGGCTATAAGGTGCGTGCAAAGGGCACACTGTGGTGCATACATGTGGTGGAAGGGGCTGAACTCGGTCAAAACGGGCTCAAAATATGCTCATTTCACCTGTTTGTGGACCCCCAATGGCCCAGCATCACTTTTGGAAAAACACATTTTTTACCCATTTTTGACCCATTTTTGGTCCCAAAACGGCCCATTTTCAAGGGAATTTGGGATTTTCCATGAACCAAAACGCGTGATAGCGGGCTCCAAACGGGCTAAAAACACTTGTTTGAGCATCCCATATCGTCCAGGATCACTTTTGGAAAAATGCATTTTTCTCCAGGTTTTCGACTCATTTTTGGTCTTCAAACGGACCGGTCAATGACGTTGCCTTTTGTCTATCTTTAATCCGCCGAGCCTATGCCCTTAGGTTTAGTGGTGACCGGAGGGACCTCATTCTTACGAGGTCCTATCCTACCTCCCCCCGATTACTTGGGCGCGTGGCCACGGTGTATGTGGTACCCTCCCACAGTGAGGGGAGTGCCAGGGGAACAACCGGGATCCTCCCGTCCTCTTTATGTCTTTCCGAGCAGGTGACAATGCTCTAGGAAGAGGGGTGAAGCCGGTTCGGATCCAATTTGGCAGCACTCTATCCTACACTTCAGCGATTTCAGCGGTTTCAGCGGTTTCGGGTATAATTTCAGGGGAATTCCGAAGTTATACTATCTATAATCCACAGGATGGAGAATTTGACATTTTTGGTTAAGATCAAGCCTGTCGTGCGTGCACGCGCCCTTCTCGTGTTCCTGGTTGCGTGCACGTGCTCTTTGTTCTTCAATGCGGGCCGATCGTCTGAAAATTCTTTTGAACGGGTGCTAATAGTGTTAGATTCTATCCTGTTGCTGAAATGGATGCGAATCGGAAGCTAGGGCAACTCCAGTGGATGTTAGAAGGCCCGGAATTATAATCTGGCTAAACCCTGGTGTGGTGTCTCCGCCCACACCGGCAGGCCCCGTAAAACGGGATTGGCACGCGTTAATGGGCGCGTTTGCTTCGGCTTTTGCCACGCCTACGCGTATGGGGGATCACGAGTCCTTTGAAGCTGGAGAAGCCCTAGAAGAAAAGGAGTTGAAGTGGAGGTGGCTGAGGTAGGCGCACCGGGCGGGTAGAAAATAACTCGGTCGTTGCGCCGCAAGGCAAAGCAAATCTTCATTCCTTGGCATATCATTTGTTTGCTTTGCATATGTGTCGCGACAACTTGACCTTCTATGCAATTACGGAGGGTCAAACTGTGGAGATTGCGTGTGTTGAGCATGTTGTGTGCACGTGCAGTGGGTGAACATGCTAAAGGTGGAGAATTGCACTTATGCCCTGGTTGCTAACCTCCCATTTGCCGTCTTACTTCATTGACCTTCCATGAATTCATGATCAAACATGGTTGGTGAACCACTATTTTTCCCTCGTCACCTACCACTAGGGCATGAGTTCATTTACTTTGGCAATTGGGTACAAGAAGATTCCTCGGTCAAGGTTGTGCATTCTCACTCCAAGTGCATGAATGCTCTCCTGGGTCATGGTTAGGCGAAATTGTCTCTCAATATGCATGCTCTTTGGATTGGGTTTTGGTGAGGCTATCTCTGTGCGGCCATGGATTGGTAAGGTTCTCTCTCCTAGGGCATGGATTGGTGAGGGTCTCTATCTCCGGGCATGGACTGGGGCGGGACCATCTTTCTCAAGGCCTGGATTGGGGCGGGACCATCTCTCTTGGAGGCGGGACTATCTCTCCTTGGGATGGGACAATGTCATCATGGATGTGCTCTCATTGAAACCGGGATATCTCTCCATGTGCCTCACTCTGCGGGCCGGGTCTGTACATGTGACCCGGGGCATCTTCTTACTCAATGTCTCTCCAAGTAGGATGTGTTGAATTGGTTCGATGTGACACGAACATGCAGATAGGCTAAATTGATTTGTGTATGCCTATGCCATCGGGTCCCATGCAATTAGGCACCAAGTGATGGGACCGAGTGGCATGTCCAAGCATGTGATGGCATGAGACACATGTTGCGTGTTGGTTTCTCTATTCATGTCTTTGGTTCGCGACAGTCTAACCGTAGGGAGTCCAGCAATTGGCAGCCTTTTTTGGCGCAAAACGGCCCCAAAACCCACTCAAAACGGCCAAACGAAGGCAAACGGTTGCTAAACTTCACATGCGCCTCCCGTAACCAAGAGCCCTTTCTTGCCTTGTGGCTCCACGATATGTCCAAAAACCGGTCCGAAAATGGCCCAAAATGGCCTGAATGTGCGTTGTTTGTGTCAAACGGGCCCAAAACCAAGAAGGGGCCGTATCTTGGGCTACGAGGCTCAAGATGGAATTCCGAGGGATCCTAGTCCACCCGCAACCCCCCACTGTTAGTGGTTGCGAAGCCTCCGAATCGCCCAACGAGACGCGCAGACCCCCGTACCAATGGTCACTTTGTGCAGCCAGAGGGCAACACAACCCGCGCACGGTGGCGACCAACAGTGGGTCCACCGTGGTCATGGGGCAGAAAAAAAAAATTTTCAAAGTCGTTCCTAGACCACTTGGGATGCTCAAACAAGTGCTTTTGGGCCGTTTTGAGCCCGTGGTGGTGCGTTTTGGGCCATGGAAAATCCCAAAATGCCTTGAAAAGGGGCTGTTGGAAGACCAAAAATGAGTCAAAAAAGGGTCAAAAACGCATTTTTCCAAAAGTAATCCTGGACCATATGCAATGCTCAAACAAGTCTTTTTGGCGTATTTTGAGCCGATGGTGGCGCGTTTTGGCCCATGGAAAAGGCCGAATTGCCTTGAAAATGGGCCATTTTGGGACCCAAGATGGGTCAAAGATGGGTCAAAAACGTGTTGTTCCAAAATTGATCCTCGACCACTTGGGATGCTCAAACAAGTGTTTTCAGCCCATTTTGAGCCCGTGGTGATGCGTTGCGGCCCATGGAAAATCCCAAAATGCCTTGAAAATGGGCCGTTTTGGGACCCAAAATGGGTCAAAAATGGGTCAAGTATGCCTTTTTCCAAAAGTGATCCTGGACCACTTGGGATGCTCAAACAAGTGTTTTTAGGCCATTTTGAGCCCGTGGTGATGCGTTTTGGCCCATGGAAAATACCTAAAAGCCTTGAGAATGGGCCGTTTTGGGACCAAAAATTGGTCAAAAATGGGTCAACAACGTGCTTTTCCACAAGTTATCACGGACCATTTGGGATGCTCAAACAGATGTTTTTAACCCGTTTTGAGCCCGTTGTGACGCGTTTTGTCCCATGGAAAATCCCAACATGCCATGAAACTGGGCTCCTTTAGGATGAAGAATGGGTCAAGAATGGGTCAAAAACGCATTTTTCCAAGTGTGATCCCGGACCATTTGGGACGCTCAAACAAGTGTTTATAGCCCATTTTGAGCTCGTGGTGACGCGTTTTGGCCCATGGAAAATCCCAAACCGCCTTGAAATTGGGCCGTTTTGGGACCAAAAATGGCCCAAAAATGGGTCAAACCGCATTTTTCCAAAAGTGATCTTGGACCATTGGGGGTGCACAAACAGGTGAAATGAGCCTATTTTGAGCCTGTTTTGACCCAGTTTAGCACCTTCCGCCACATGTATGCACCAAGTTGTGCCCTTCGCACGTACATTAGAGCCGTATGGTGGAGCCACCTAGCGTTGGGGAGAGGGGTGTAGATTAGAGGATATATATATATATATAAAATTTATATATATATATATATATATATATATATATATATATGTCCTCTTATCTACACCACTCTCCCCAACTCTAGGTGGCTCCACCATACGGCTCTAAGGTGCGTGCGAAGGGTACAACTTGGTGCATACAGGTGGGAGAAGGGGCTAAAAGTGATCAAAAGGGGTTCAAAATGGGCTAAAAACACTTGGTTGTGCACCCGCAATGGTCCAAGATCACTTTTGGAAAAACGCGTTTTTGACCCATTTGTCACCCATTTTTGCTCCCAAAACGGCTCCTTTTCAAGGCGGTTTGGGATTTGCCATGGGCCGAAACGCGTCACCACGGGCTCAAAATGGGCTAAAGACACTTGTTTGAGCATCCCAAATGATCTAGGATGACTTTTTGAAAAACGCATTTTTGACCCATTTTTCACCCATTTTTGGTCCCACAACGGCCCATTTTCAAGGCATTTTGGGATTTTCCATGGCCCCCAACGCGCCACCAAAACGGCTCATGGCTCAAAACTAAACTGGGTCAAAGCGGGCTCAAAATGGGCTCATTTTAGTTGTTGGTGCACCCTTAATGGTCCAGGGTCACTTTTGGAAAAACGCGTTTTTGACCCGTTTTTCACCCATTTTTGGTTCCAAAACGGCCCATTTTCAGGCATTTTGGGATTTTCCATGGCCCAAAACGCGCCACCAGGGGCTCAAAACGAGCTCAACACACCTGTTTGAGTATCCCAAGTGGTATGGGAACAACTTTGGAAAAAATCATTTTTTTCGCCCGGGGACCCTGGTGGACCCACTGTTGGCGGCCCCCGCCGTGCGCGGGCCGGGGTGCCCTCCGGCTGTACAAAGTCACCATTGGTACGGGTGTCTAGGCGTCCGTTTGGGCGATTTTGAGGCTTGGAAACCACAAAAAGTGGGGGGTTGCGGGTGGACTAGGTGCCCTCGGAATCAGATTTTGAGCCATGTAGCCCAAGATACGGCCCGTGCTTGGTTTCGGGGTGTTGGTGCACATTGTGCACAGTTTGGGGCTTTTTGGCGCCTTTTTGGGCCGTTTCTCGGACATATCGTGGAGTTGAAGGGCACTAGAGGGCTCTTTGGCACGGTGAAGTGAAGCCGCACATGGGGTGTAGCCACTGTTTCCCTTTGTTTGGGTGTCTCGCCTGGGTATTTTGGGCAAAAAATGGCTGTTTTGGCCCAAAACTGCGCAGATCTGGGAGGGCACATCTTTACTTGGCGCCACCGCCCCGGGGCGCCACCGGTGAGTTTGTGGCTCAAAACTTGGATTTGGCAAGGGCACCACCTAGGCTGCAAGATGGCGACATGGGCAAAAGATCCCGAAGCGTTGGGGCGGGGCAATCGCCAAAACGGCCCGGAGACGTGCTTGTTGTCGCTTGTTGCTTGTTGGTTGTTGCTTGTTAGCTAGATTTAAGGGGAGAGGGGTGTAGTAGGATATATGTATAGTCATATGCATACTCATAACCACTTATCATGCCATCTACTGAAGTTACCGGGCATCTCGCAGCGATAGGTGGTTCCTGGGTTGCTTGATCCCGTGAGTTCCGAGGGTGTATGAGGTGGCCCACAGGACCCAAAAGACCAGGGATAGCGGTTGTGGGATCAAAAATGGGTCAGGAATGGGTCAAAAACGCATTTTTCCAAAAGTGATCCCGGACCATTTGGGATGCTCAAACAAGTGTTTTTAGCCCATTTTGAGCTCGTGGTGACGCGTTTTGGCCCATGGAAAATCGCAAAATGCCTTCAAAATGGTCTTGTTTTGGGGAACAAAATGCGTAGTTTTGGAAGGCCACCTCCCCACCCGGGGCCCCCGCCCCGGGGCGCCACCGTGGAGTTTTCGGCTCAAACCTTGGATTTGGCAAGGGCACCACCTAGGCTCTAGGATGGCTAGAGTAGGGTAGAGCCCGGAGGGATGAGGCTAAGCAACGGCCAAAACGGAAAGGAGAAGTGCTTGCTTGTTGGTTCTTGCTTGCTAGCTAGCTAGATTTAAGGGGAGAGGGGTGTAGTAATACACACACACACACACACACACACACACACACACACACACATATATATATATATATATATATCCTCCAATCTACACCCCTCTCCCTAACTCAAGGTGGCTCTACCATACACCTCCAAGGTACGTGTGAAGGGCCCAACGTGGTGCATACATGTGGTGGAAGGGGCTACACTTGGTCCAAACACGCTCAAAATGGGCTAAAAACACTTGTTTGAGCACCTCAAATTGTCCCGGTTCATTTTTAGAAAAACCCATGGTTTTAGCCCATTTTGAGCCCGTGGCGACGCGTTTTGGCTCGTGGAACATACCAAATTGCCTTGAAATGGGGCCGTTTTGGGACCAAAAATGGGTCAAAAGTGGGTCAAAAACGTGTTTTTCCAAAAGTGATCGTAGACCATTTGGGATGCTCAAACAAGTGTTTTTAGCCCGTTTTGAGCCCGTTTTGACCAATTTAGCCCGTTCCACCACATGTATGCACCACTTTGTGCCCTTCGCACGTACCTTAGAGCCGTGTGGTGGAGCCACCTAGAGTTGGGAGAGGGGTGTAGATTGGAGGATATATATATATATATATATACATATACATATACATATATATATATATATATATGTATATATATATATATATATATATATATATATACATTACTACAGCCTTCTCTCCTTAAATCTCGTTAACAACAAGCAAGCAACAAGCAAGCAAGAAAGCGTTTCTCCTTTCCGTTCTGGCCATTACTCCGTTCCACCGCTTTGGGCTCGACTCTATTCTAGCCATCCGATTCCCTACGTGGTGCCCTTGCGGAATCCAAGTTTTCAGCCGAAAACTCACCAGTGGTAACCCGTGGTGGGGCTTTGTAGCCCATGGAAAATCCCAAAATGCCCTGAAAATGGGCCCTTTTGAGACCAAAAATGGGTCAGGAACGGGTCAAAGATGCCTCTTTCCAAAATTTATCCCGGACCACTTGGGATGCTCAAACAAGTGTTTTTAGCCCATATTGAGCTTGTGGTGACGTGTTTTGGCACATGGAAAATCCCAAAATGCGTTGAAAAGGGGCCCCTTTGGGAGCAAAATTGGCTGGCAAATGGGTCAAAAACGCGCTTTTCCCAAATGTATCTACGACCATTCGGGATGCCCAGGCAAGTGAAATTGGCGCGTTTTAAGCCTGTGTCGACCGAGTTTACCCCCTTCCTCCACATGTATGCACCACTTTGTGCCCTTCGCACGTACCTTAGAGCCGTACAGATGTAAGGGGAGAGGGGTGTAGTAAGATATAGATATATATATATATATATATACATAAGGGGAGAGGGGTGTAGTACTATAGATACATATATTACTACACCCCTCTCCCCTTAAATTTAGCTAACAACAAGCAACAAGCAACAAGCAACAAGCAACAACAACAACAACAACACGTCTCCTTGCCGTTTTGGCCATTGCTCCGTCCCAACGCTCCGGATCATTTGCCCATGTAGCCATCTTGGAGCCTAGGTGGTGCCCTTGCCAAATCCAAGTTTTGAGCCAAAAACTCACCGGTGGCGGCCCGGGGCGGTGGCGCCAAGTCGGGAGGTGCCCTCCCAAATCTGCGCAGTTTTGGGCCACAAACAGCCATTTTTCGCCGGAAACGGCCCTAGTAAGGGCTCAAAACAGCCAACTGAAGGCAAACGGCTGCTACACTCCACGTGCAGCTTGACTTTCTCGTGACCAAGGGACCTTTGGTGCCCTCTAACTCCACGATTTGTCCGAGAAACGGCCCAAAAAGGCGCCAAAAAGCCCCAAAATCTGCGCAATGTGCACTAGCACCCCAAAACCAAGTACGGGCCGTATCTTGGGCTACGTGGCTCAAAAACGAATTCCGAGGGCACCCAGTCACCCGCAACCCCCCACTTTTTATGGTTTCCAAGCCTCAGAATCGCCCAACGAGACGCCTAGACCCCCGTACTAGTGGTCACTTGGTGCAGCCGGAGGGCCGGCTAGCCCACGCACAGTGGGGGCCAGCGGTGGGTCCACCAGGGTCCCCAGGGCGAAAAAAATCATTTTTTCCAAAGTTGTTCCTAGACCACTTGGTATGCTCAAACAAGTGTTTTTCGGCCGTTTTGAGCCCGTGGTGGCGCGTTTTGGGCCATGGAAAATCCCAAAATGCCTTGAAAATGGGCCATTTTGGGACCAAAAATGGGTCAAAAATGGGTCAAAAACTCGTTTTTCCAAAAGTGATCCCGGACCATTTGGGGTGCTCAAACAATTGTTTTTGGCCCGTTTTGACCCCGTTTTGACCGAGTTTAGCCCCTTCCACCACATGTATGCACCACTTTGTGCCCTTCGCACGTACCTTAGAGCCGTGTGGTGGAGCCACCTAGAGTTGGGAGAGGGGTGTAGATTGGAGGATATATATATATATATATATATATATATATATATATATATATATATATATATATATATATTACTACGCCCCTCTCCCCTTAAATTTAGCTAACAAGCAACAAGCAACAAGCAACAACAAGCAACAACACGTCTCCTAGCCGTTTTGGCCATTGCTCCGTCCCAAATATATATATATATATATATATATATATATATATATATATATATATATATATATATATATATATATATATACATATATACATATATATATATATATATATATATATATATATATATATATATATATATATATATATATATATATATATATATATATATATATATATATATATATATATAGATATAGATATATGACACAAAGTCGGAGTTGTTTCGGCGTTTTTGGATTTTCATCATGACGTGGGGGATATGCCATATGGGATAAGGAGGCCCCCGTATTTTGGACATGGAGAATCCAAAAATCAAGGTCCCATGTCCAAACGAGATAGCGACGAGGCTGAGCGACGCCTGCAAGGGAAGTGATTTCGCTTGAATTTCTGCTTTCTCTGCAGTCAGACGCACATCGGGACTTTTTTCAGTGCTTTTCCGTTTTTGCCATGAGATTGGTGACATGTCCAATCAAACAAGGTACCCCCGCCCAAAGATGTTTGATACGGAGGAATCAAAATATCAATGTTTTATCCTTGGATGCCACGGTGGTGCGGCTCTGCGAAGCGTCCAAGATTGCAAGTGTGCAAGACAAACAAATGACACAAGATGACCATCACGGCGCACCAATTTATTTTACCCTCCAATTAATTTGTTCCCAAGACCCCGTATGCCCCTTGTTGCCACATGCATGGAATTTGTTGGCCATGCAAAGGTCACAAAAACAGGGCAAGGCTCCGGGTAAGAATCACTTGGGCCTAGCAACGGAATTCCAATGGAACCGCTTCGCGATGCCGCGAATGGTCTCCGTACTTGGGGTGGTGGGCTGGTTGCCCTCCACCAAAAACTCTGTCACAATGTCGCAAAAACATTGCAGACCATCCCAAAAGTGTTACAGGGCATATCGATAGTGCTAAAACAGCCCAAACCATCGCAAAAATGCCGCACACCATCGCAAAAACATTACAAACCATCGCAAAACCGCCCCACGGCAGCCAAAAAAACCATCACACACCTGTGAAATGCGGATTGTCTGTTTCACCTGCTGTGGTCTGTAACGCACAATGGTCAAGACACCAAGCTGCTTTGTTGTGCCGTCCTTCAGGACCTGCACTAGCACCATTGCACGTAGCTTTTTGGCCACCTTCTTTTCCTTCAAATTCAAGAAACGAATCGGGGTTTCGGCTCCTTTGCGCTTCTCAGAGACTTCTCAGAGAACACACATAGTTGTGCAAAATTGACCAAAACATCGCCAAATCTCGGGCGCTAGTTTCCCTTTGGCCTCCAAAACCCATTTTTTTCTGTACTTCCAACCCTTAAAATAGCGGTGGGGGAGCCCCCAAACCCATCCCAAAGCGCCCCCGGTGGCATGGGAGGGGCGGGGCATGGCCTGGATGACAATATAGCCCTAAATATATATATATATATATATATATATATATATATATTACTACACCCCTCTCCCCTTAAATTTAGCTAACAAGCAACAAGCAACAACCCCGTGCTTGCGTCGTGCTTGCGTCGTGCCTGCGACATGCGTGCAACGAAGGGAAGACGACATGGGCGCCCCTCCCCCCCCCACACACCCCCGCCCCCCCAAGGGTGGGAGATGCAGGTAGGGGGGGGCGAAAAGCGCCCCCCCCCCCGAGGACAAAGCGGCAGGGTGGGGAGGCAGCGGCGAGAGGGTGCGGGACGGACCACACGACCGTGCCCGAAGAGAGCACGCGCCGTGCAAGCCCCAGCGGGGGGACCACCGGGGGTGCGAACGCAGGGTAGAAAGGGCGACGACGGGAGCCACAAGGCATGCCCCCCCCCCCCCCCTGCAGAGGGACGGGTGCCGCGCCTCGTGCCTGCGCCGTGCTTGCGTCGTGCCTGCGACATGCGTGCAACGAAGGGAAGACGACAAGCCCCCCCCCCCCCCCACACACCTCCGCCCCCCCAAGGGTGGGGGATGAAGGAAGGAAGGGGCGGACAGCGGCCTCCCCCCCCCCGAGGACAAAGCCACAAGGTGGGGAGGCAGCGGAGAGAGGGTGCGGGACGGACCACACGACCGTGCCCGAAGGAAGCACGCGCCGTGCAAGCCCCAGCGGGGGGGGCACCGGGGGTGCGAACGCAGGGTAGGAAGGGCGACGACGGGAGCCACACGGCAAGCCCCCCCTGCAGAGGGACAAGTGCCGCGCCTCGTGCCTGCGCCGTGCTTGCGACGTGCTTACGCCAGAGGACGGACAGCGAGGGCGCCCCCCCCCCACCCCCTTCTCCCCCACCCACCTAGGAAAGGGGCGAGGACGGCGAGGAGGTGGCGAGGGGACATGGGGGGGGGGGGGCAGAGGACAGACCGACGTGCGAAGGGGGAGAGACGGGCGGCGAGCGGTGGAGACATAAAAAAAAAACAAAGAACAAAGCAAACCAACGCGCCAGGGGAAGAAAGCGAGAAGACAGGGACCAAAACCGCGACGACCGGGGGGAGGCCGGGGCGACACGGGCCCGCAAGGGACGCTGGTGAAGAACCCGACCTCGGGGGTATGGGGGCCCCAAAGGGTAAAACCCCCCCCCCCACTGCAGCCTCGCCCTGTGCTTGCGTCGTGCTTGCGTCGTGCCTGCGACATGCGTGCTACAAAGGGAAGACGACAAGGGCGACAAGGGGGATGACGGTAGCGGAACGCGGACCCCCCCCCGGAGGACAACGCGGCAGGGTGGGGAGGCAGCGGAGAGAGGGTGCGGGACGGACCACACGACCGTGCCCAAAGGGAGCACGCGCCGTGCAAGCCCCAACGGGGGGACCACCGGGGGTGCGACCGCGGGGTAGGTAGGGCGACGACGGGAGCCACACGGCTAGCCCCCCCCCCCAACTGCAGAGGGACAAGTGCCGCGCCTCGTGCCTGCACCGTGCTCGCGACGTGCTTACGCCAGGGGACAGGCAGCGAGGAAGCCCCCCCCCCACCCCCTACTCCTCCACCCACCCACGAAAGGGGCGAGGACAGCGAGAAGACAGCGAGCGGACATGGGGGGGGGCAGAGGACAGACCGAAACGCCGGGGGGAGAGAGGAGTGACGAGCGGTGGAGAGAAAAAAAAAAGAGACCAATGCGCAAGAGCAGGGGCAGACAGCAGGGGCAGACGGGACACGGCAGGAACCAGGAAGCACGGCAAGGGGCGCGGGAAAGGGGGACGCCCCTGGGGAAGGAAGCTGGGTGGCAGGGACCAACACCGCAGCGAACGGGGGGGGGCTGGGGTGGCAAGAGCCCGCAAAAGACGCTGGTGAGGTACCCGACCTCAGGGGTTTGGGGGCCCCCCCGGTGTCCGTATCGGCCCCACGTGAGCGCAGGCAATAAGGTGGGTTACGCCCGGGACCGTTGGCCAGCGGCCCGAGGTGGCACCGGCCTGGGGGGGTGGCCAATGGGCCTAACCAAGAGCACTCCCCACGGCACGTACTGCGGTTCGTGTCCTGTGAGGGGCTGCGGGTAGGGCACACCGTCCATCGGGGTAGGCAAGAGACGCGCCTATCCCGCAAGGGCTCCGCAGAGACCCACAGTGAACCCGACCCCGGTGTAGGGAAGGGCCGACGTACCTGGTTACGGCGCAGGTCCATTTGTACGGAGCGGGTACAAATGGACGGCCCGTACAACAGAGTTACACCCTGACGGGGAGTGCATGCATCGGCCCCCCCGTGGGGAAACTCCCGGAGGGAGGGACCAGAGCCAGCGTCGGGCGCCCCCCCCCCCCCCAACCCTGCCTGGCAACAAACCCACCAACAACCGGGTTGAACCAAGGAGCACACCTAGGGGGCAAATCCGGGGGCAAAGGAACACGGGAGGGAAGGGGGGGGGGGGGCGCGCAAGGGGGGTGGGCAACTGTGTCGTGCGAAGTGTCGTGCATCGTAAGGCCAGCAGCGAGCGGGACGGGCCACAGAGTCCACCCGTTCTCCCATGTCCATAGCTCACACAGCCTTCGTTAGCTAAATGTCGCTATCTGTCCCCACCAATCCCGCGGAGTTGCCAGCCTTCCGGCGACGTGCCCGGCGCCTGGTAGACACGGTGTCTGATCTCGTCACACACGGGCGGCACACGTATGCGGCGTTCGAGGCGCGCGTGGACGCGGACCGTCCGGCCAGGGAGAACGGATGGGACCACTTCGTCGACGTCTGCTTGCGGCAGATGTTGGCCCGCGATCCCCACCCGTACAACGCGCCCGACGTTCAGGCGCGGTTCGCAGCGGGCACGGTGCCGTTCGGGGTGCACCTGCTCAACCGACTACTCCGATGTCTACAAGATCTCGGGCAGCTCGAGGACGCGCAGCGCGGGCGGCCCCCAGTGGGACCGGCGGGGCGGCCGGGGTATGCGGCGCCAGCTGCGTTTCCGATGCCGCCGCCCCCGGGCCTCGGGCCCATGCCCTTCCCGCCTTTTGCGGCTCACCACCACCACCGACTCCATCTCCATCACCTACTTCATCACCCCGTCGGGTTCCCCATGATGCAGCATCACTTCCCACACCAACACGTACACCCGGCGGCTGTGCCACAGCTCCCCGTCCACCTTCACCATCACCATCACCCGGCGGCTGTGCCACAGCACCCCGTCCACCTTCACCATCACCATCACCATCACCGTCCGCATGGGCATGTGGAGTACCCGCATCCCCTGCCCCAGCAGCACCCACGGCCGCCTCAGCACACGGTACCGGTGCCGGTACCGGTACCGGTGCCTGCGCCGGGGCGGGGCGCCCAGCAGCAGGGGGTGTCGCAAGGGGAGGCACGTGGCGTGCCCCCGGGCGAGGCGCGGAGAATGGGGGCGCCTGCGGCTGCGCCGACCCTAGCGGTGCCCCAGCCGGGGCATACCGCGGCGGGGTCTCCGCCGCGGACGGTCCCGGTGCCGGATCCAGCCGTGCCGCGCGGGGCCCCGCCCGTGGTGCCGACGGGGCCTGAGCCGGTGGTGCCGGGTGGTGGTCCACCCCCGACGCGTGGGATGCAGGGCGCAGCCCCCATGGGGAGGCCTACGGCGGGGGAATAGGCGGGGG
This sequence comes from Eutreptiella sp. 'Long Island Sound 2002', assembly GCA_964036045.1. Lineage (NCBI taxonomy): Eukaryota > Euglenozoa > Euglenophyceae > Eutreptiales > Eutreptiaceae > Eutreptiella > Eutreptiella sp. 'Long Island Sound 2002'. The sequence goes on from OZ038378.1 coordinate 83,531,314, forward strand.
ATGCGGCGCAGGAGGCGGCAGTAGCCGGCCCGCGAGACATCAGCGAGCTGCTCGCGCAGGCCCTGGAGGCGTACCGGCGGACAGCCGCGGGGGGCGATGGAGCCGCGCCGGAAGGGCCGGGGAGGGGGGCTGACGCCGGCGAGCTGATCGCGCAGGCGCTCGCGGCTGTCGCCCCGAGTGCGGAAGGGGCCAAGGAGAAGCCGTCCGAGGTGGTTGCTTCGGGGGAACAGGACGCGGGGCGGGGTGTGCCGGAGGCGCAGACACCGGCGGAGGGCGGCGGGGTTGTGGAGCCCAGTGGGAGGCGTGCCAAGGAGGAAGGAGTGGAGGACTGGATGTGGGAGTGGCGGGAGTGGCGCAGATGGCACCCGGTGAGCCGTGTGCGGCGGGGCTGGCGTACAGCATGGACCTCCATGCGGGCACCAGGTGGGCCCGGCTGCCCGACAACCTGCGGGCACGGCTGGACGCGGCGGAGGCGGCAAGGGGCGGAGGCGCTGACGAGTGGCCTCTGGCGCCCTTCCCGCCGCGGCCGGACACTCCGCCGGCGATGGTTGCGGCCGGGGAAGGGGCGGAGGAAGAGCAGGAGGCGGAGGACGAGGGGGACGAGGAGGCGTACGGGCCCGGCGAGTCGGCGCTGGCCCTCATGTATGAGGACGACGCCGGGCCCGACGTCTACGCCGGCATGGACGTGGACCCGGCCAACGCGCCGCTGCGGCCCATGCCCACTGCGGTGCCGCCCCCTCCCTTGGGGAGCTATGAGCGGCGGCACTGCAGGTACCATGCGGCTGAGGGTGCCCACAGGCACCGCCTCATGGGCACGGGGCAGCGGGAGGCCGGGATGCTGGCGAGCGCCCTGGAGCGCTACGAGCTCCAGCGCCCAGGGCAGGTCGCCCGGGAGGTGGCCGTGGTGGCCACGTCCCCGGACGACGGCCAGGCCCGCTGTGTCCAGCTGGGGGACGCGGCGCTCCTGGGTCACCACCCCGGTGATGTCCGGGCGGCCGAGCCCCAGGAAGGCCTCCCCCTGTCGGTGCGCCGGTCCGTGGGGCGCCTGCTGGACGAGGCAGGGCTGGAGGACGTGAGGCGGGACGAAGGCCTGTACGTGGCCTTGTGGCGAGGTGGTGCTGACGCTTGGCGTCGCGAGCAGGCCATGCGGCCCCTCAACCCCCAGGCGCTGGGATCCCATGCGCTCCTGGTGGTGGTGCACCCCGAGGGTGCAGAGGTCGTGTTCGGCGCGGACCGCCTGCTGCTGACCAGGGATGGGGTGGTCCTCATCCCCACCTCCGGCAGCTACCGCCTTGAGGGCCGCGGCGGTGACCTCAAGCTGCTGGTGGTGGTGGGCACGCGCCTCGACGAGAGCGCCGCCCCCCAGGGGTCCGAACACGCGGTCCCGGTGGGGAGTGATGAGGAGGCAGGCCGTGACGGTGACGAGGTGGGGCAGGAACAACCCACGGGGGAGGAGCAGCAGCAGGATCAGCCGGAGGTGGCCGGGGAGGAGGTGGACGTGCAGGCCAATGTGGCGGCGGCCCTGGCGAGGTTCACGGATGCCCCGGGCCCGCCGCCGACGACGGAGGCACTGGAGGAGGAGGACCAACGCAGGAGGAGTGAAGAGGCACAGAGCGCCGTGGAGCAGGACGAGGAGCTGGAGATCGTGGGGGCGAAGGAGGCGCGTGAGGTGGGTCCACGGGAGCTGGGAGTGGCGGACAAGGCTGGGCCGAAGACGGGCGAGGTGGAAACCTGCAGGCACTGGGCCAAGGGGTGGTGCATGCGGGCAGATGCCTACCGGTTCGCCCACCCCCAGCCGCCGGTGCCGCGGGGAGTACCCCAGGAATTACTCCTGATCCTCCAGGCCATGGCCCGTGTGGGGGCCCTCAGCCTGGACCGCACCCAAGGCCACGGCCGGGGCCACAAAACGTTGCTGCAGGAAGTGGTGGTAAAGGCGCAAGGAGGAGGGCTCCCAGCGGTGGGGTATGCGGTGGAGAGTGAGGGCCTGACCGAGTGGGCACTGGCGTTGCCATGTGGCATGGCGGCCGTGCTCACTCCGTTCCCGGTGGTCCCGTGGAGGGACGTGGTCACCGTCCAGGAGGCCAACCTGGGGTGGGTGTGCACGTGCAACACACATCCTGCCGGCATAGACCCTCGCGAGTGGCAGGCTAAGGCGGTCGTGACGTATCTGTCCTGGTCGTTGCCGGCAGCGCCGGGCGCGTGGGCGCAGTGGTGGGACAGAGCGCTCAGCTGGGCGAGGGATGGCAGTGCTGTGGCGATCGCGGAGAGGGCACGGTGCTCACGGTCCGCCCCGCCGACCTGGAGGCCCTGCACCTTAGTGCACTGAGTGGCGACGGGGGCGAGGCGCTGTACCTCCAAGGGACCGTGGCAGGCGCGGCCGCGACACGCTTCCGCCGGCAGAGCAGAGGAGATGCCCTCCGCCTGGTCATGGCGGAGAACATGGGGCCGTGGCTCCGGGCGTTCTCCACGTCCAGGTCGAAGGTCGAGGGCGACCGGGAGAAGTTCGCCGACGCGTGGCGCCGCTGGGTGGAGGAGCAGTTTCCCGTGGGGGGAATGCTGCACCTGCCGCAGCCACCAAGCGTGCCACCGGTACGGCCTGCGGCATCCCCGGCCGTGGCGGCGAGGCAGGCCCCGAAAGCGGCGCCCAAGCCGCCGCCCAAGAGGAGCCCCCCGCCTCAGTATGGCGCCTATGCCAACATTCGGTACGTGCTGCAGCACTTCGGCGGTGACTTGGCCACGGAGCAGCGTGGGACAAAGACGATCAACGTCTGCCCCGTCTCGGCTGGATGGGGCTGGTCACCGCACATGGAGAGCTGGCACGCACTGCCGGCCCACCCACCTCCACCCCAAGGACCTGCTGGACCACATCCAGCGGGACCATGCGGCTGATCCGGCGCAACGGGACCAGGCGTAGGCCATGCTGGCTGGCGTTATGCCGGGGGGCCAGGCGGGGCCTTTCGCGTCGGCCCACGCGAGGTCCAGAGCACTCATGCTGCCCACGGGTGCCCGCCCCGCGGCGGAGCGCGGGGCGTCGCCGTCGGCGGCGCGATCTGGAGCGATTGGGTCTGCAGCATGGCGTGGGGCAGTGACTTCTACGGGGAGTACAGCGGCAAGTACATCCGGCGGACAGGCAGAGGGGGAGCCCGCCGCATCTGCCGGGTCTCAGCAGACGACGGCCGCCTCGGGCGGAGGCCCACGGGGACAGCGGCCACCTCGCCAGCCGCCCGCGCCGGGTGCGGGTGGTCCCCCTGAACCTGCAGGTGGCCCCCCTCCGTCCGGTGATCCGGATCCGGCGGGGGGCCCTGGTCCACACGTGCAGCCATGAAGGGGCCCCGCCTCCGACACCCGAGCGGCGGTGTCCTGCAACCGCCAGGGCTCGATGCGGGGGGACGGCGTACCAGTGGCCCCAGGTATGCTTGACGGTGAGGCGGTGGCGGCGGGCGTCATGAAGGCTGAGGGTGCCATCCTGGGCCTCTTCCAGGAGACCGGCCTGCGAGACCCTCAGGGTGTGGTGCACTCGGAGAATCAGTGGCGTCACCACGGGTATCATGCGTACCCAGGGGTGGATGCCCAGGCAGCGTCGGCGGCAGCGGTGCGCGGCGGGCTCTTGATTGCCCTTCGGGCGGACGTGTTCGCCGCGGAGGAAGTTCGACACATTGTGGACATCGTGCCGGGCAAGGCCATGGGCCTCGAAGTGGTGACCGCACGTGGCACCCTCACGGTCATCAACGTCCACGGCCCGGGCAGCGGCGGCGACTCCTGGGCGTCTAAGGCGTCCTTCTGGGCTGGCGTGGCCATGTACGCGGCGGCCAAGAGCGCGGGTGGCACCAGGGCCGTGCTCCTCGGAGGGGACTTCAACGTGTGGCTGGAGTCCCCGTGGCACCCCACCACGAGGAGGTTCCAAGCCTTGTGGGAACAGTGTGGTTTCCACAGGACAGGCCCAGAACGGGAGGAGGACAGGAGGCCCACGAGGGCAGTGCACCGACTGGACTCCTTCCTTCTGAACTCGCCTCTGGTCCCATGGGCGGCGCCTGAGCGCCCACACTTGGCGCCGGGGCGGTCTCCAGCGTCGCTGGGGTCGGATCATGGCCCTGTGGTCCTGGACCTCCCGCTGGCGGTGGCCGGCAAAGAGAGGGTCACCAGGATGGCCTACTCGCACGCCCAAGGCAGGCTGCATGCCATACGCCCGGACTCCCCGGGGGTTCGTGAGGCGGCGACGGCAGTACTGCAGAAGGCCTGCGGGGATCGGCGGCTGCAAGCATGGCTCTCGTCGGACCAGGACACTGCCACCATGGGCACGTCGGAGGTGCAAGCGGTCTTTGACCTGCTCTACGCCTTCCGTGATGGCGTGTCCAGGGTCACGGGAGTGCGCATGCCTTCGGGCATGGACCAGCAGTACCCGTACGGGCAGGCGGAGACGGAGGCGTCTCTGGCCCAAGTCCTCTCGGATCATCGGGCCCTGGCCTGGCGCGCCCATCAGCTGTGGCAACGGGACGCGGCGGCGGCCGGACTCCACTCCCAGGAAGCGACTGCCGCGCTACAGCACCTCCGGCGGGTGGACCCCGACCTATCCCCCGCCTCGGTGGAGGACCTACGTGCCGCGTTCAACCAACAGCTCCACCAGCTAGAGACACGCGTGGAGGAGCTGCGGGGTGTCCTCAGGAGCAACAGGCGCCGGTCCATCAAGGACTATTGGCAGGGCAGGGTACCGGATCTGCAGCTCCGATGGACGGCGATACGGGGGGCCATCAACGTGGTGAACTATGCCCCGTCGGGCCTATGGTCCGTACGCATCCGCGAGTCGGAGAAGGTGCTCTTGGAGGCCTCGGACGTCATTGGCGAGGTCCAGAGGTATTGGGAGGCGCTGTACGCCAAGCGGCCAGTGAACCTGCCGGCCTTCGAGCGGCTGGTCCGGGCCCACATTCCCAAAGGGGTGCCGGAGGAATGGAGGTCGGTACAGGACTACACCCTGCAGGACCTTAAAGACGCCGTGAGGCAGGCCGTGGCGGACGACAAAGCTCCGGGGTCCAACCGGGTCATGGCTGCCCTCATAGCAGAGCTGCTTGAACCGGTGCAGGGGCTCCTGGTGCACGCGTACAGGGCTATCCTGCGGGGTGCGGACGTCCCGGAGTCCTGGCACGAGGCCATTATCTGGCTGATGCCCAAGGGCACAGCCACGGGCAACCTGGACGAGTATAGGCCGATAGCGCTGGGGCAGCAAGACATGCGAATGCTCATGACTCCCCTCATGCGGAGGTTCACAACTGTCCTGGCACGCAAGGGACTGGCTGCGGACTGGCAGTTCGGGGCCATGCCGGGCTCCACGGCGGCTGCCCCGGTGTTCCTGGCCCACCGCAGGCTGCAGCGTGGGCTGGAGGAAAACCACGTCCTGGCCTTCGATGTGTCAAAAGCTTTTGACACGGCGCCGCACGGGGCGCTGGCGCTCCTCCTGCGCCACATGGGAGTCCCGGAAGAGCTCATTAGGCTCTTCCACACCCTCAGCTGCGGGTCTCTGGTGCGCATCGTCACCGCGCACGGCCCGACGCCGAGCATTCGGCTCCACAGGGGCCTGCGGCAGGGCAGTGCGGAGAGCGCTGTGCTCTACCTCATCCTCTTAGAACCTCTCCTGCGGAGCCTTGCCTGCAAGGCGCGGGGAGATGCTCGCCATGCGGTGCCACCCCTGGTGCAGGCGTACTGTGATGACCTCCTGTTGATAGCGCACTCCTTGCCGCAATTCCTGGGGTATGCAGCGGCGATAGCGCGGTATCTCACGGACATGGGCATGTCCCTCAACGTCGACAAATGCGCCTATGCCAATACTGCTCGCATCCATTCGATCATGGTGTGCCTGAGCCCAGGGACTACGGCGGCCCGATGGGTATGCTTACGTGCCAAGGGCACGGTACCATACTTGGGCCTGCGCCTCGATCCCAGGGGGGTGGCGACCATGAAGGAGAAACATGTACTCCGGTGTGAAGCTCTGCTGGGCTGGTGCAAGAACACGTTGGGGCCGGCGTCGGTGCCTCATGAGGTGATGGCGGCTGTGGTTGGAGGCATCGTGCGGTACGCGGCGCCCTACCTGTCCGACACGGCGGAGGCGGTGATCAAGCTAAATACTGCCATCAAGGCTGCAGCCCTGCAATTCGAGAAGCTGCCCAAGGACCTGCCCTACGTAGCGGTGTGGTCGGGTCATGGGTTACGGTTGGCAGATGTCCAGGTTATCTGCCGCGACTCCGTCGTGGCGACCATGGCTCAACTCACCCACCACAGGTCGACAACAGTCCGGGATGATCTGCGGGCCATGCTCCGGGACATGCACGTGCAGTACGGAGTGTGCGGGCAGTTCATGGTGCCCTCTGCGTCATTCGCCACGCACGCTGGCAATACGTGCGTGGAGAGGGTACTCCGGGCGATGGGGACGTTGCGCGTAGCACTTCTCATGCCATCGTCAGTGTACTCGTGTGAACACGCCCATCTGCCGCAAGTGCAGTGGGCGGGGCGGAAGTGGGTGTCCCAATCCTATTCCTTCAAGGGTAGAGACATATGCGTTCTCTCGGGGCCCCGCACAGATGCGGCGGTACAGTCCCTGACTGATCCCGCAAATGACGTCCTGCATGCGCGGCTCCCCTGTCCTGCGCCTGGGCACTGGGCTGTCCAGCTCCAGGAGTGTCGTGAGGACCACCTGCACCTTCCGCACGCAGGAGTAGGGCCCCATTAAGTGGACCACGTGTGGTTCACAGGGCTCCGCGGCGTCTTCCGGCCGCAGCTGCCTAGTCCGTTGAATCACCGGCTAATACACCCGGTGCGCCGAAAGAAGGCCAGCAAACGCAATAGACAGTCCACTGCGGGGGACGTGTATGTGGTGGGCGGGTACAGGGAGGAAGGATGGGACCCAGCCAACCCGGGGCTATCCATGCCTTTCGTCCCGCTAGCCGCCCTCTTGTTTCTGTTGGGGGACGTCTTTGAGGGTTACCAGCAGCAAGACGATCCGGCGTCCGTCCCCCTACTCACTCCACACGCCGGGGGCGGCATAAACCCGTCACCACTGTGGGTTGTGCACGGGCGGCCAGCGTTTTCCAGGGCATGCGCGGCGGGGCACAGGTGTTGCGAGTGGGCAATTGTCCTTCTGCTACCAGCAGGCCCTGTCCCGGATCCGGATGAGTACTCGGTCCCGGAAGTGGTTCGGATGTCCAACGTGCCGCACGATCCGCACGTCGCCGTCACGTCGTTGCGTGATGGCGGCGCAGTGGAACAGGGATCTGTGGTGGTGTACCAGCCCTCCTGCTCCGCAACGGTTTGGGGGGCGGAGTATACCACCGCCCTGGACGCCATCAAGTCAGTCTGTGGATGTGACCTGGCCTGGAGACCACATGCGGTGTATCGGCCGAAGGTAGTCCTGTCCCCGGAGCTCACGGCCTCCAGTGCGGCGTCCCTAGGAAGGGTGGTGCAGAGCCCCCACTCCGACGTGGCGTGGCTGGAACCCCACCGGTACTGCTGGGTGCCGGTGGCGACTAAAGTCACATCGTCTGACGCGTCGCCCAAGGGAGACGACGCCACAAACGTGGCGGTGGCCAGCCACGGAATCCCACGTGGACGGGTGCCATCTACGGCACGGTCCCGGAGGCAGAGATCATCGGCGCGGCGGCATACCTGTTGCACACGCCCCCGTCAGCATGCACGGTGCACGTGGTGGACGCGTCCATCATAGGAGCGCATCTCCACAGGGCGCACGAGGCCCTGTACCGTGGCATCAAGGGGCCGACATCACATCTGGTCAACCAGCACGCACTGAGCTGGATAGTGGAGGGGCTGCGGCGGCTGCCACGCCGAGTTGGGGGGCCGCACCACTGGGTGGTGAGGCAGAGCTCGCACTTGGCGGCGGTCCCGCTTGAAGCGCCGGACTCTGCCGCGGCTCGTGCACTGCCCCCGCCTGTCCATCTCGTCCTGCCAAAGGAGCACGCCATCCTCTTGGTGCCGGGGGATAATGGAGAGCTCGAGCCGCGTGTGCCATCCATGCAAGCCCTTCAGCAAGTCCGGGAGATGGAGTGGCGTTCGCTACCGGCACGCACCAAGGCGCACACGCCACTGGCTGGCGCCTGCGAGGCGGTGCCCCTGGGAGCTGTACACCACGGCCCAACGCACAGAAATATGCTGCGGGCACGTGACGGTCGCTTGTCCACCATGAAGGTCATGTGACGGTGGAGACAGAAGCTCACGCGTATGGCAATACCGGCCCACCCCTGTATCTTCTGTGGGGGACCGGAGGAGGACATTGGCCACATGCGCCTACTGTGTGCGCGGGACGAGGAGGTGACTGGGCTCCTGTGCAGGCGTGTGGAGGAGTTCATGGCGGAGCTACCCCTGACAGACAGGGCGGTGGGGTTCGTGGCGTGGAGGGAGCACGGCTGCAGGTGAGCTGAATCCCTGATGGCGGGTGTCGTCCCCGGGGACCTGAAGCGGCTGTTCGGTGCGGTGCGAGCGGCGTCGTCCCGGGGCCCTAAGGCCAGGCTCTTTGTGGAGGACATGGTCCGAATTGGGGAAGATGTGTATGCCCGCAGGAACCATCGGCTCACCCAGATCATGCAGCTGCCGATGCAAGATCGAAGGAGGGCGGTATACGCGTTCCTGCGAGGTGACACACCCTTCTGCCCGCCGGCAGGGAGGATCCAGCAGCGTCCGCCGTGGAACCCGTTTGCCGGCCTCCCCGGCGACTTGCGGGCAACCTTTCAGAGGGCACCGCTGCACGCACTGCTGGTGCCACGGTCGTGCATCGCGCACGAAGAGGCCATGTCCTTGTTCCCTCACTGGATGGCGGCGGTGGCGCAGGCCTTCAGCCAGTGGATCCGTACCTGGGTGGCACGGGACTTAACGGCATTCAGGGAGTGGTCCCGCGTGGTGTCGGCGCAATCGTGGGCCCTAGTGCTTGGTACCATGGTGAGAAGCCCTAACGGCCAGAGTGATCCCTGGCTCCAGGTGTACGCCAACCATCCAGCTGTGGGGAACGTCATGGGCTGGCCTCGCGAGGTGCTGCCGGTCCTTCAGCAACCTCTGTGCAGTCTCCCAATCCTGGCGGTGGCTGTCGTACTTGACGTGGGTACGTTGTGGCTGTATGACCGGCAGCTGCGACGAGCCATACCAGCGGTCACGGAGCAGCGGTCCTTGGCAGTGTTAGTGGGCTCCAAGCAGCTGGCACGGGTACAGGGCGACGATGCGCAAGGCCACGTCACGGAGGCCATGTTCTCTCTGCCAGAGGGGGACGACCACGTGGCTGCCGATGCCCGTCACACCCTTGACACCCTGGGCCTCGCGGCGGTCATTGAGGCTCGGGCGGGAGGACAACGCTTGGTTCTAGCATCCGCCAGGGGCCCGGGGCAGGACGGGGTTGATGTCATCGGGGAGGTCTTACGGGACTACGGTAGGGAGCTCCTGGCGCATGGCACACACAGCCCCAATATTGCGCGGTGGCCCCGGCTGCTTGAGAGCCTGCCGGTGATGCCCGACGGGCGACCGATACTCCGCCCGGTGTCCACGTGGGAGGAAGCGAGGCGCAGCCTCCTCAGTTGTGCCACAGCACGCACGCTGGCGGGTGCTTTGCTCGGACTCCACGACGCGTGCTGCGATGTATGGCAGGACCTATGGTCGCAGTGTTGTGATGGTAGCTGCGTTCCGTCGCGGTCTGTGCTTCCGCAGCGATGCCACGGGTGCGGGGAAACAACGTCAGTTTGGGTTCATCAATGTGCCTCCGTCCCACTATGCGGGACATGTAAGGAGCGTGCCGATAGGGGGTGGCCTAAGGCGAGGTGGGCACTGCGGCATTCTGGACAGATGTCCTCAAGTGCCTGGAAGACAATCGAGGGTGGCCTGAAGAGAATCCGAGTGGAAGGAGTACGGTGCCTTGGAGCGCCGTCGGCAGCCCTGCCCCTGCTGCTGTGGTGGGCGGCTCTGGGGGGCGACTCGCGGATACTCTGGTTCTGGCATCACGGAGGAAATGGTGACGGCGTGGTGGGGGCCGGGGGTGATGCAGATTGATGGGGTTAGGAATTGTGGGTGCACCTGCTACCGTCCCTACGCTGGACGCAGCGGAGAGGGTGGCGCCTGAGAAGCAGTGCCCTCATGGCCTGATTGTGCGGTACTGGCAGGCGGCGTATGACGGCAAACGCGATGTGACAGGTCGTGCCGGCCTGATGGTGAGCCGTACTGCCCCCGTGCATGAGGGTCGGACAGGGATGCTTCACCCGCCTGCCCCGGGTCGCCGCATACAACAGTGAGGTGTCATGGGTCGTCCCGACCAGGGTAATAAGGCCCAAACCCCTGTAGGGTATTCCCATGGCACCGGGGTCTTTACTGGCGGCCTGGCTACGGCAGTATTGGGAGTGGTTGCTCGGGATACACCGGGGGTGCACGGAGTTGTCTGGGGGTTACGGCGTTACGGCGCCCCCTGGGAGTGTTACACGGGGTTGCGGGGACAGCCTGCAGGCCCCGGGGGCGGCGACGAGGCGATGATGTGTGCGTGGAGGGATGTGACGGCGAGGTCGTCAGGTGGACAGTATGGCGGGCGTCGTGGAGACGGCGTGGCAGCCTGGGAGGAGCACTCACGGGGGGCACGCGGAGTTCAAGGTGGCGGTGTACTGGCGTCTTGGGGGTATACGCGGCGATACTGGGGTCCGTACGGTGGGGGTACGCGGCGGTACTGGGGAACCGTACAGTGGGGGAGCAGCGGGGATGCATGGCGGTACTGGGGTGTCCCCCTGACCCCTCTAACAACTCAGGGGGCGCGTGGGGGCATGCCCTGGCCCCGTTAACAAACTAGAGGGACCGTGCCTGCGGGCATGTACATAGTCTAACCTCTGACCATGGCCTTGCGGTTGCGGGGGTGCGTATGGTGGCGGCTCGCAGGTGGCATCGGCGTGGCAACAGCGGTACTGCGCGGCGTTGTAGCGAAGAGTATGCGGTCGCCTCACCATTGTAACGACTTACCCCTGGGGGGCGCCAGTCCGGTCGGCTAGAGGCGAGGAGGGAAGAGGAGCGGCATGCTGAGTGGTCCGGGGGGTGACGCGCGGGCCAATGCTATAAGTAGGCTCGCCACGTCGTCAGTGGGGGCCGAACCTGCGGCCTGGCCGCTGCTGTGGCGGAAGAGGCGCAACCACGGGAGCTGGCCAAACAGTGCAGGTAAGGGTCAAGGGTAGGCGCCTGTGCAATGTATGTGGGCCAGATGAAGTGCACCTGGTTACCACAGCCCGGGGCGAGCCTCTGGTGCGTACCCCTACAGGGGGTCGATAACCAAGCTACGGCACCCACCAGCCCGAATCCCAGCCAGCGATATTCACGGGTTGCGCCACTCCCGTCGCGTAGCGGCCGGCGTCCCCCCTGTAGACCCTCATGTTATATTATACGTGGGAAAGAGGATGCCTCGAAGCTGATTGGGTACTGACCCCTGACATGGAGTGCCGGCATGGTATATATCTGGGGTGTGGGTGCAGCTTAGGGCCACGGGGACGTGGAGTTGACACCGTGTTTCTGTACTATACTAGGGGACTGGTGCGGTGGGTCGGCGGCGTACATTGTGGGGACATGGGGGCGATGAAAGCTGAGGGCCAGGCTAGGCTGGAGCCTCCCAGAAATCCTGGCTATGCATATACGGGTTATTGCGTGCTGGCAGTGGGATACGTGGAGTCAGGGGTGGTGGGCAATTACGAGTACGCAGATGGCAATGGATTACGTGGGGTCACGGGTGATGGACGTCTCCACGGTGGCGGGGGTACGCGAACGACGGAGGGTCCGCTCTTGCTTCGCCACATGCGTGCTGCTTTGTTCCTTGGTCGCCGCTTTGCGCCGGACAGAGAAGCCCTTGCTTTCTGCTTGTTGCGATGATGCTGCGTTGCCGTGCCTTGCCCCCTTACCCCCGGCGAGAAAACGGGCCACCGTCCGTCGCCGTTGCTAATGCTAACGCTATGCAGTTGCCACTGCCCCCAAAGC